>JAXDDW010000076.1:1037500-1342500 GCA_034670385.1 Hoplostethus mediterraneus | reverse complement strand
TGGTAATCGTCTCATTTTTCTTCTAATTATTTCAGTGAAAAGTGAAGTCTCACGTGACTCTGGTTCTTTGAAGCTTCGTCTCTGTTGACCCACATTGTAAAACCATGAATTTTGCTGCAAATTATTAGAATTATTAATTAAATAAAATGAAGTTATTGAATTTTGCCTGCAAAAAGATTTTGCAGGCTAAAAATAAAGTGTGTGTGAGCTTATAGTGTTTTATCAAGGCTAACACATCGTATGGGCTCTTATGGGAGAATTTTGGCAACAAAACATTTATAATTTGACACAAATTTTGTAATTTTGCCCAAAAAATATGACAAGCTATACAGTAAAACTGGGAAAAGAGTCTATTAAATATTTTCATTTCCATTCAGGTCAGGAAATATATGACCTAAATCACCTCTATAATCATCTCCTTGTATATCATATGACCATATCAACTCACATGCTCACACACACACACAGACACACACACACACACAAAAGCACACGCCCACACACACTTGTTTGAACCATTTAAACTGCCCTTCAGCCAGGCAGTGTTGCTCCTATTTCTAAGTGAATTGATTACTTAGATTAATACGTTCTACTTGTGAATACACACATTAACCACTGCAGAAATAATCAGCTGTCACTCGAAATGTGACAGAAATGTATGTGGGTTTGTGGAGGATTTATGGCAGTCATTTAGTCAGAGGTTTACAGTTGTGGGAGACGGAGAGGAAAGCACAGCTGATGAAAAATAGTCTGTCAATCTGTCCGCCCTGGGTAGAATCTCAAACCCTCGAATCTGACGGGCAGAATGAAATATTATGTGAAGTGTAAAATATTCCAGCGGTGAAATATTCTGCTCTGTCTATCCTCATTATCCCTCTGTCTCTCTCCCTCACTCCTTCTCTCTCCTTTTCTTTTGTCTGTCTCTTTCTACCCAGCTCTCCATTTCTACTATCTCTCCATCTCTCTGACCAACCACCCCCCCCTTCTCTCTCTCTCTCTCTCTCTCTCTCTCAATCCTGCTGGGAACTGCTCCTTATCATATTGGTCACACTCTGCACAGAGAGAGAGAGAGAGAGAGAGAGAGAGAGAGAGAGAGAGAGAGAGCGAGAGAGAGGGTTGAGGAGAGAAACAGAGAGAGAGAGAGAGAGAGAGAGAGAGAGAGAGAGAGGGTTGAGGAGAGAAACAGAGAGAGTGGGATATAGAGGAGAGGGGATAAGGGAGTTTCCCTGTGTGTTGTTTTTTTTTTCCTGGTGACTCATTCTTGTGTTATTTCGATGATGCGTGTAGATGATGAAGGATTTCTAAGCCTTGATACAATTGAGACATGGATTGTGCATCTCGGTACAACTAAACAGAATAAATGGTGAAATGTTAAATGTTCAGAACTCATCTCCATATGGATGATGGTATTATGGATTAACAGGACAATCTCCCATGAAAAAGCTCTTCACCTGCCTACCCGGAAACGTTAAATATCTTGAGCCGATGGGGAATTTAATTGAATATTGAATTGAATTAAAGTATTAAAGAGTTATTTCATTTTATGTCTGTACAATATGAGTGGTGGGAAGTGGGAGGGGCTTGTTAGGATAAACTATCAAGCTCAGATACAATTAAGGGACAAAGGGACAGTTCAACTGGTCTGTTAAGGCTGCGGACCTGTAGTGTGTGGAGGTCACCGATTTATTTCCGAGAGCGAGACCACCAATAGCCAATGAGAGCCGAGTTTAGGCAGAGGCAGAGCGAGCCGAGTCTGATTGTCCGTCTCCATTGTTGTCTTGATTGGCGTCGCGTTGGATCACAAGTTCCCGGGAGATTAAAGATCTCCACGTCAGCGAGGATGTAGTCAGGAGTCAGCAGGACAACCTCAGTTACATTGTTATGTGACACAATGTTCTTGCCTCGTCGTCTAGTCTGAGCATATTTATGACTGAGAAACAAAAAAGCCCAGTGTGTCCCCAGCCTGAGCCTGATCTCATCTAGTCAACTTGCTGCAGTGAGCAGGCTGCTGTCCGTGGTGCTGATTGGAGCTCGGGACTACAATGATGCTGGGCCTTTATTCAAGAGCAGCACTCATAAAAGTACACCGATCAGCCACAACATTAAAACCACTGACAGGTGAAGTGAATAACATCGATTATCTCGTTACAATGGCACCTGTCAAGGCGTGGGATATATTGGGAAGCAAGTGAACAGTCAGTTCTTGAAGTTGATGTGTTGGAAGCAGGAAAAATGGGCAAGCGTAAGGATCTGAGCGACTTTGACAAGGCAGTGAAGGCTAGCCCGTCTGGTCCGATCCCACAGAAGAGCTACTGTAGCACATCTTGCTGAAAAAGTGAATGCTGGCTATGATAGGAAGGTATCAGAACACACAGTGCATCGTAGCTTGCTGCGTTTTCTTTAACATCATGTGGACGGCCGGGTGCGTGTGCGTCGTTTACCTGGGGAAGAGATGGCACCAGGATGCATTATGGGAAGAGATGGCACCAGGATGCACTATGGGAAGAAGGCAAGCCGGCAGAGGCAGTGTGATGCTCTGGGTAATGTTCTGCTGGGAAACCTTGGGTCCTGGTATTCATGTGGATGTTACTTTGACACGTACCACCTACCTAAACATTGTTGCAGACCAAGTACAGCCCTTCATTGCAACGGTATTCCCTGATGGCGGTGGCCTCTTCCAGCAGGATAATGCGTCCTGCCACACTGCAAACATTGTTCAGGAATGGTTTGAGGAACATGACAAAGAGTTCAAGGTGTTGACTCGGCCTCCAATTTCCCCAGAGTTCAATCCGATGGAGCATCTGTGGGATGTGCTGGAAAAACAAGTCCGATCCATGGAGGCCCCCACCTCGCAACTTACAGGACTTAAAGGATCTGCTGCTAACATCTTGGTGCCAGATACCACAGGACACCTTCAGAGGTCTGGTGGAGTCCATGCCTCGACGGGTCACAGCTGTTTTGGCGGCACGACGGGGACCTACACAATATTAGGCAGGTGGTTTTAATGTTACGGCCGATCGGTGTATAACTTCATACCACTTTGCAAGCTTACAGCATTTGCGTGTATAATTGATCGTGTCATCTCCGTCCTCTCAGGGTGAATCCCATCCTACTCCAGCCGACCCGGGAGTCCTGTGCCTGCCAGCGTGATAGACAGTCTCGCCACAGATAGAGCTAATTCAAAAGCTTGCTCCTGAACGAGATGAAAGATTGTATTTCTACCAGTGACGGGAACCAATTCCCTCAACACTGTGACACTTGATGCACTGTAGCTTCCTTGTTGGAGAAATTTTAGTTGGAAATGAGATTTTCTCCACTTGTCAGCCACCAGATAGCACAACGAAGTGTCTGAAAACCAACTGTTTGAGAGGCAACTTTTGTGAAGCAATATGCACACACACACACACACTCTGAAACACACGCATGCCCCACTCCTACACGTGCCCTACCACCCACTCAACTGCACGTGCATGCATGCCCAATCACACACACACACACACGGTAAAAAAACACAGACAGAATAATAAAAATACCTCTGCACTCATGCTGAGATGAGAGCCCGCAAATGGAAAATAATGACATCTATTGGGAGTCAGGCCTCCCTCTGTGCAACTCACACACACACACACACACACACACACACACACACACACACACATACAGCACACACACACACACACACACAAGCATGCACGTGTCTCCACAAAACTTGATTCATACCCTTCTCCTGTGATGCTTATAGAGTCTTCTCCACTCAAAATTGATTCCACGTTCTTGAATGGTCGTTTTGGCCGGTTTAGTTGAATGGCTGCCGTTCGTACTACCGCTGTCAATAAACAGGCAGTGTCTCTGCTATAGACCCGTGGCAAGGGGATTATTTGGCTGAAGAATCCAGTGCTGGTTGTGTTGGATGCGCCAACCTCCCTAGACGCGTCCTCTGTCTACAAAAGAAACAAGACTCAATTCCAATGACAACATACACCGAATGTTATTGCAGCCATCTTTAAGTTTATTGGACGGGATTACTATAATATACATTACTAGGAGGCCTCCAGTCCATCCTTTTTTTTAATTCGAAAGGGCTCTGCTTTTCATTGCATCACCGCGGCTTCTTTCCCAGCGGTGCCAGCAAGACATCAAGCAAAATAATCCTGACTGCAACATAAAGATAAGGACTCGCAGTACGCCGGGGGCTAATCTCCTGATACTGTGTTGAGCAGCAGTGGGGCGTAACCGTACAGGTAACATGGGAGTCAATTTAGAAGTCCCACCAGCTTTGGTACTGCGGGGATTTTCCAAATCATTTTTATCCTGAATGCACTGCTGTTGCAGCAGCGTTTCAATAGTTCCTCCCAGAGCGAGCCGTGTGTGTGTGTGTGTGTGTGTGTGTGTAAATTTCTATACATCTGAGGTCCAAATGTAGTTGTAGGGGGTAAATCCTTCAAGGTGAGGATTTATTGTTGTTTCTCAGTTGGAAAAGGAGCAATTCTAGGTTTTGTGTTAGATAAAAGTTAAGGTTTAAGGTTGGGTATGTATTGGAAAGGGTTCGGGAATATAATATTATAGAATTACAAGGCTGTGTGTATGTGTTTGTGTCTCAGAGAGAGGGGGGGTTTTGCAGCATCTCTACCTTAGAGCATCTTTTCCACTCCCAATAAGTCTATTTCCAAGTTTTACAGTTCCAGCAAGCCTTTTCAGATAGCAGGTTCCCACTGCGGAGCCTGTTTGCGTCTGGGTTGGTGCAGCGGGCTACAGACTCGCGTTCTGAGTCAGCAGACGAGTGGAACTGAATGTTAAAATGGCTAAATGCTAAATGCCATCTCAGTAATGAGAAAACTGTCTGGAAGTGTCAGAGGCTGTCTGAGCCACACACTCACTTTAGATTGAAACACCTATCGTCTGCGTCCCAGAAAGGATAAAAGGTTCCAAAAAAGGTCACGTTTTCAAACAAGTCTGAAACACTAGCATTTCGCAAACTACTTTAATGGGTGTAAACAGTTTTTGGTTTGTTTTTTTGAAAATGATTCTGCATGGGAAACCTTTTTGTGAGCATCCGCCTTATTACACAGAGAGTTATCAGGAAGCTGTTACTTCCTAGCGCATATCTCTCTGAGACACGTACCTGTCTGTATGTCAGAATGCAAGGTCAGCCAGAAGACACACCCCCCCCCCGGGCTTCATCTTCCTGCTCAAATACACTTTGAAAGCGGCGGACGAGACTTTCTCTCTTTAAAGGTTTAAAGGTGCTACATTTGGCAATTTAACATCAATAAATCATGACCTCGTTCATTTTGAGACAAACAAGACCGTCGCCAGGAAGACTGGCAGCCTCTACCGGCATCTGCGCTGCAATTCACCAGTGTGCCACTGGGTGGGAAATCTGCTGGATTGCTTTACAGCACAAAACAGGAAGAGGGCGCTTGTTCTTCCCGTGCAAACAGAGCTAAAGATTTCAGAGTTTCACAGTGTCAGATGGTGGAACGATTGAAAGGTAAATTACTTCCAACATGTTTGTCCTCTTCAGTAAAGCGATGCCAGGGAAGAGGGAACAAATATCAACAGCCTCTTTGTGCCAGGAAGCAACAGGTTTTATGGGAAATGTGGTCTTAGGGTGCATTCGCGGCAAGTACGTTTGGAGCGGTTTATTTAAACTTTTACTCCTTTGGTTTGTTTGGGCAGGTGAGAACAATGCTACTCAAACTCGGTGTGTGTTAGGATTGAGGATATTAGTTAGTTAGTTAGTTTTATTTGACAATTTAAAAAAATAAATAAAAAGAAAACAACAGATACACACAACATGAAACACATGTCACATACTCTTAAACACATGCCAACACATCCATGCACATCATAAATTGCCGAGGATAACACAAAAAAGTTGGCAAAACTTGTGGTCCTATATATGGTGGCTATATGGCAGCCAGCAGAAAAAGTCACACATGATCCAAAAGCCTATCATGACTCCATTAAAACATAATAAATACATCACATACAACAACAATCAATCATGTAATTAATAAATACCTAAATAAAAGCAGCAGTTATTTCCCTTGATGGCTTATTAATTCAACAAAATATTAATTAAACTTGACTTATAAGCCAAAGTTTCACCTTTTTCTTGAGCCTACTCTCCACCTGAATAATTTTCATTTCATTTGGCAACTTGTTCCGTTCTTCTGTACCAGCGTGTTGAAAAGTATTCTCACCTGCCTTAGTTTTGTAACGCAATATAATCCAAGCCAACTGCAGGAAACCACCCAAAAATGCAAGGTTTTATGGGTATAAAGAGACAGATATTGACTTCTGATAGCCCGCAGGCACCGTGCACAACAAAATGAACCGAGGGTAATCTTGGAGTGAAGACAGGTTGAAACGTCTCTTCAGTACGTGGGGTTCACACATTCAGACACATGATATGACCCTGCCAAAAGGCATAAGACAGAAGCTACCAATTATCTGGAAAACTGTCTTATTTGTTCATGATAATCATACTGTACGCATCTCAATTCATTTGACAACCATGTATCGATGTGAATAGGTGCTACACAGAGCGCCTTCAAGGGATGGCCAAAGGCTATTCCAGCCTCCTGCAGCATCGTATTCTGTTGTTGTTTACTCCCCTCTGCTCCTTTTTTGTATCATGATTTCACTTGGTTCTTGTTCTGTACAGTTCTACTATACAGTCATATTTTATTCTGTTTCATAGCATGTTCAATTCGGCAATCTTTTTCTGTTCTGTTTGAATCAATAAGCATCTGGCTTCAAAACAGAAACCAGAGAAAACAGAAAACAAGAAGAAGACAGAACAGAGTCAGAGTTCATCGTCGCAACCGTTTGATTCTCATAACAGATGGCCGTACAAAATTTGACTCCCAGCTCTATTCTATTTTCTATTCTCCGCCACCGCGTTATTCTATTTCGTCGGAGAGCGTTTGACTCAGTCATCATGCGGGCTTCAAACGACAACAAACAGTGCAGAAAAACAGCCCTATCTTGCTTTATCATCAGACCCCTCTCATCTCCGTAAAAAGCCAGCATCCAACTCCCACCCTGGTCGGCACCAGGCTCTTTAATCAAAGCCTGGGAAATGACTTTGATTTAGCTGACAACACAGAGTCGGTAATGATGTTCTCGGTGGAGCACCCCGTCTGGAGCGATCGCGGGCCGTGTTTATTGGTGTTGTTCAGCTACATTGCTCCCACTGCTGAGCGGAGTGGACTCCTGCTGCTGCTGCTCAGCATTCAAATTATCTACCAATCAATTAGTCATAAAGTTGAGAGCAAACTAATGGAAGAGGGTTTTTTTTTTTCCCCCCCAAGATATGAGATATATCCACTGTTTCAAAGCAGGAACCTCTGCTCAGATTGATCAATTAATACAAATGATGGTGCTTTTCAAAGGACAGCGGTTTAAAGCGGTTAATCCGTTTGGTGGTCATTTATTTCTGTGTTGTTTCTTCACTTCACTTCCCAGAGATCACCTGTCAAACAGTGCATCCAAGTCCTGCGGTGTCTTTCTCCTTGGATTTTCTGCTGGTGAAGTTTGATTTTCTTTTCTTCGTCCGTTCAGCCAACGGTGACTATCGCGGCTCATGCTAACTACCCAGGTCTACCCAGGTATTTCCAATGCTGGAAATAAATAAAACGCATCGCTGCCCGTGAGCCAGAGAGTTCTGCAACCTTTCAGCTTATGAAACCCCTTTCACAACCCATTGGATAAACTCAAAAAATGCACAGCGGTCAAGCTAAAAAAAGAGGCTGTGTTTCTTCGGTCCTGAAAAGTTGACATTTTGGAGCTGCAGTATTAATCGGCTGAAAGCAGCGAAATGTAAAAGCTTTCATGAACTCCATCATCCTGTTTTATCCATCAGCGATAGAGCATAGCAAAACAAATATGAAAATTTACTTTAAAAGTCTCTCTAATTGACAAAATGATACCACTTTTAATATGTTTTTTTGATGATGTTTTTCCAAAATGAATGTGCACTGTTTTAGTGTATGACCTTGATGATGGAAGGAGGTTACCTGGCTACTAGGGGCCTTCCATAAAACGCTGTTAGTGGCCCCCCAAAAAACAGAAAGTCATCAGAGCAGACAGAGAGGAAACTTTCTCACTGCTTTGCATAGAATTGAACTTTTGTTTGAATGAGGTTATATTGGGGGCACTTTTTTTTTTTTAGAAACAGACACACACACACACACACACACACACTCACACACACAGAGCCTCTCACATACACACACACATCCCCTCACTCCCTCACGACTGTAGAAAAGCCTCATTAAGATCAAAGACTTTTTTCACTTAATTACTCTGTCGCTGCAGCCCAATCCTGCCCTCACACACACACACACACACACACACACACACACACACACACACACACACACACACACATATAAATACACACGCAAAGCAGGAAACTAATTAGATTGCTGTTATTTTTAAACTAGGATAGATGTTTCCGTGTGTGTGTGTGTGTGTGTGTGTATGGGGGGGGAATAAATAGGCCCCCCAAATTATTTTCTACAACTCGATATCACATTTTATCTGCTGTCATTTTTCCAAAACCTTTCCTGCAATGTATGATAGAGCAAGGATTAAAACAAGATACATGTTGTTAGATAAACCTACAGACAATCTGCAGCCCAGTCTTCGTCAAACCTTTCGTCTCACAACCCCCCTCCCCAAAACAAACACACACCTTTTGGGACCTCCTGGCGTACGTGAGCCTGCACGGCGTATAGCTACACCAGACAACCGTGACACCAGACTGTGTTTCATTTTTCCCCCATTTTCTGCATCTTTTGACACATTTTTGCCGTGGCACCTGCTCACTTGTACATCATTTTCAAAGCACTGTTTTAGGTTCGCCTGTGTGTGTGTGTGTGTGTGTGTGTGTGTGTGTGTGTGTGCGCGCGCGTGCGTGTGTGCGTGCATGTGTGCAAAAACTAAGCCAAGTCATCTCCCATCCCTGGTGACTTCCTGCTGACAACTTGATGGGGCTCACTCGTCTGTTCATCAAAGCCACTGTAACCTAATGTGTAAATCTGATCATGCTGTAGCAAAAAACAGTCCCTGAACACCAAAATCACAACGTGTGTAGTCTTTGTCTTTGCCAGTACATCTCACTCTCTCTCTCTCTCTCATTCACCAACATGGCGGCGGTGTTCGCGGCACGTAGATGACACACCTGCCACATCAAAGGGCGAGCCAGATGTGATGCGCGGCGACCGGCTATGCAGGGAGCCCACACTGGGAGGTCCCTGCAGAGTTCAGCGGCATTACACACACACCATTATACATGCAAAATATACAATGGCTGGAGCCATAAATTATGTTTTCACCGGTTGCCGCACTTTGATGTCACAACCCTCTGTGGCGGCCATTTTGCCTCCCTCAGAATAACCATTAATACATTTGTAGGCTTTTCACAATTGAATATGTTAGCACAGGGTTACCTTTAACCCTGGGTTACAATAACCCTGGGTTAACTTATCTCACGTTTCACACTAGTTTTCTTTAACCCTGGGCTAACAATTGACCCCGGGTATTCAGTGTTCAGGATTTCACACTGTAAGCTTGTAGACCCCGGGTTAACGTTTAATGCTAATGTTTAACTCGCTGTTACATTCTAACCCCTGTTACATTCTAAATCCTGTTACATTCTAACCTGTTACATTCTAACCCTGTTACATTCTAACCCCTGTTACATTCTAATCCCTGTTACATTCTAATTCCTGTTACATTCTAACCCTGTTACATTCTAACTCCTGTTACATTCTAACCTGTTACATTCTAACCCTGTTACATTCTAACCCCTGTTACATTCTAATCCCTGTTACATTCTAATTCCTGTTACATTCTAACCCTGTTACATTCTAACTCCTGTTACATTCTAACCCTGTTACATTCTAACTCCTGTTACATTCTAACCCCTGTTACATTCTAACCCTGTTACATTCTAACTCCTGTTACATTCTAACTCCTGTTACATTCTAACCCTGTTACATTCTAACCCTGTTACATTCTAACCCCTGTTACATTCTAATCCCTGTTACATTCTAACTCCTGTTACATTCTAACTCCTGTTACATTCTAACCCTGTTACATTCTAACCCTGTTACATTCTAACCCCTGTTACATTCTAATCCCTGTTACATTCTAATCCGTTACATTCTAATTCCTGTTACATTCTAACCCCTGTTACATTCTAACCCCTGTTACATTCTAACCCTGTTACATTCTAACTCCTGTTACATTCTAACCCGTTACATTCTAACTCCTGTTACATTCTAACCCCTGTTACATTCTAACTCCTGTTACATTCTAACCCTGTTACATTCTAACTCCTGTTACATTCTAACCCCTGTTACATTCTAACCCCTGTTACATTCTAACCATGTTACATTCTAACTCCTGTTACATTCTAACTCCTGTTACATTCTAACCCTGTTACATTCTAACCCTGTTACATTCTAACTCCTGTTAAATTCTAACTCCTGTTACATTCTAACCCCTGTTACATTCTAACTCCTTTTACAGTCTAACTCCTGTTACATTCTAACCCCTGTTAAATTCTAACTCCTGTTACATTCTAACCCCTGTTACATTCTAACCCCACAACGTTTCACACTATTGTTCTTAGCACCGCGTTTCGGGGATAGCACCACAAAAGCAGTGCTAAAAAAGCGGTGTTAACCCTCTTTAAAAATGCAAGTGTGAAACGCTGCTTAGCCCGGGGTTAAATGTGTCCTTAACCCAGGGTTAAGAAAGACATTAGCCCGGGGTTAAGTGTAGTGTGAAAAGCATATTGAGGACTCAAAATTTAAACCAATCTTTTAAATCAATACTTTGGTGAGCCTATACTGTCTGACTGTGTGTACCTGTTCTGATATTTGGTATTATAACTCAGAGCTTTCCAGGTTCCCAGTGTCACGCTACGGTAGGTTAACAAGGAAATGTGGATAACCGGCTTAAGACATTGCAGTTTTTAATGATGATGTAATGGCACTGCCGCTGCAGAACACGTTTGAATACCTCGCTCAGCGCAGACACGGCGAGTCTCGTTTGAAATAACGGCGTGACATCGTCTTTCTTTTGATGCTATTAACAGGATGTTTTGGGGAAATTAAAGTGGCGCTGACTTTGGTAGAAGGTTTTCAGTTACAGCACTGTACAGTACTGTACACCACTCAAATTGGCAACTCTGGGAACCCACAGTAAGAATCAGTTCCATACATTAAATTTGAGAATTTGCTTAAAGAAAATACAGGCAAACGAGAAAAACATGACCAGTATTTACAGTAAAAGCTTAGATGCCAATATTTGGTTTGCATGCTCGCTCACTTATACAAACTGGGTTGGTACGACATATTCAGAGGCTCTCTTGGCTGCAACACCTCGATAGCATATAAGATGTGATATGTTTGATTGATGCACTTAATTAAATGGTCACTGTGAGGGAAGACACTGTCAATGCCTTCCGGTTTAGCCTGTGTATTTTTATTAGCTTTGTTTTTTCCATTCGGCAGCACAACTAGAACACGACATAAAGAATGCACCACCAATTCATTTCACCCCCCTTTCAGGGATAAAACCAACCGACTATGGGTCGATCGTTTTTAAAAAAAAAAAAAGATTGAATTGCTTATTGCTCTAATTCAATTTAAAAATCATCTTGCGGCTCATGCCATATTATTAATGTTCTTCTGCACAGCTTCCATGAAATCAGACTGATTTATACTGGGGACACACAAAAGGCACCCTGTGGTGTTATTGACCCCTATGGAGCCTTCTCACTGCTGCTCCTTTCTAGCCGGGGCGGTGACATGTCTGCTGCTCGGTCCGGAGGCTCACCCCCACTTAGTGGGACAGAGACGATATATAAAAGAGGATTACAGGAACCTGTCCTGTCTCTCTCCACCCCCAGACTAACCGACTACCCCGCCTCCGCCCGCTATATGTTCCTTTTTAATACCACAAACCACTTCCTCTTTACAGGGACGAGAGCGCTGTTCCTCCCAGGACCAAGTGAACTGTGTGGTATGTGAGGAGTGTTTTTCTGATCCATTAACAGTTGATATCAATGGCAATCTCTTACAGCGTTTAAGTGTTGAAGCATATATGATTTAACTGTTGAAATGATTACATCCTCATGTTCCTCACGCCTCTCGTGTGCATTCTGACGGAGGACAACCACTTAAGTGATATCATGGCACACACGTCTTAAAATGGATTTCATGTTTAGCTCGGAAAAAGTTCTATATATGGATACAGCTGTGTGTGTGTGTGTGTGTGTGTGTGTGTGTGCGTGCGTGCGTGCGTGCGTGCGTGCGTGCGTGCGTGCGTGTGTGTGTGTGTGAATATTTCCATTTTAACTAAAACAACAGGGGTTTTGAAATTTCATTGTAACACCGTGAAGCTGCGGTTCCTTTCCATTCAAGTGAAGAGGTTCAGACAGGTAGAAAGCTGCAGGGAGGGGAATGGGATGTAACACACACACACACACACACACACACACACACACACACACACACACACACACACACACACACACACACACACACGTAATTTGACAGACAAACACACATACACACAACAGACTTTGACTTAATAGATACACTTTTCCTGTTTCAGTCATTCATTGGCTGGCACTTCCTTGGGTGTCTCTCCCTGCATGAGCTTTTCACACCTCCTTTCTCCCTGGCTGTGAGCAACACCGATCTGATGGGCTGAGAGAGAGAGAGAGAGAGAGAGAGAGAGAGAGAGAGAGAGAGAGAGAGAGAGAGAGAGAGAGAGAGGTGCAATCAGGCAGATAGTCAGTCAGAGGCAGCCAAGCAAGCGGAACAACAGACAGGCAGATACAGACATAGACAGAGTGGCAGACAGGCAGACAGACAAAGAGACAGACGGGGTGGGAGTGGCGCTGAGACCTGATTTCTTTTTTTTGTTGCTTAAACCAACTGTTCTCATTCAAACAGCAAACTAGAAACAGCAAACCAGTAGGAAGAGAGGAGGAGGAAGGAAGAGGAAGAAAGCACGATGCAGGTGAAGTGAGCTGGCAGGCTTTCTGCTGGTTCCATGTCAGAACGGTTTCTTTATCCGTCAAACTTGACCTGACATTCATTTCTGCAATTTCCCTCAATTTATATCATCCTGTGGTAATCCTCCAAATTCTTGCCAACATCTTGGGTGCTCAGCGCTCGTTGCTGTGGTGTTTTTGCACTGCCGTTTCCAGTGATCACTCAAACAAAACAGCGTGTCCAGCACTGTGACGTCTTTTCTGTTGGTGAGGTTTGTTGTTTCTGTAGGTCGCGCTAATTTCTACCTAGTTTCTCTATTCAGTCGAATGAAACTGCCGTTGCTGAAACATAAAACACTTCCTGTGCAGCGGGGGATATTTCCCAGGAAAGACCTATACCTGACTATAGGCTGGACCACTGTTGTGTTATATCAGCCTGAGAGAGAGAGACAGAGAAGACATTTATTCACATGAAAATGTTGCAGATTATTACCAGGTATTGGCATAGCTATACAACAAGGACGGCAGCACAGGACAAAGGTGAACAAAATGTCGATATGTGATGGGCGTAAAAGAGAAAAAAAAAAAGTGAATTGATTTTGAAAGACTGGGTTGGGACTGAGATGGGTCGCAGTAACATTAAAAAAATTATTCTGGAGAAAGTGAAAGCGTTAGATAATTGAAATGGCACGCTGCCAAGGACATCCCAGGACCATGCAGTACAAGGTAGTCTGAATAAAGCACTGTGGGCTAGCTTGTTAACAGGATGGATTGTGATAGTGTGCCTACAAAGCAACTAGAAATATGACGAAACACAGAAAACGCTTCGTTTCGTTTTAGTGTGGATTGTTGTTGTTTTGCAAAGTGATACAAGCTAAATTGTTTTTAAAAAGTACACAAAGAAGAGACATAATTATTACTATGAAAACACCACACATCAATACAAAGACCTGATCTAAGAAGTTGAAGCAGATGGACATGAAAGAGAAGAGCGGCGCAAAGTCTAGAAATATGAAAGTTAAAAAATGTTTAGTCATCATAAATCTAAACAGGAACCATGAGCACACACCTACACTAACACCAACACACACACACACACACACACACACACACACACACACACACATATACATGCACGCACGTACACACATTGCATGCATGCATTTGCACACACCGTGAGAGATGGAGAGCATCCTCTCTGTGCCAGGCTCTTCCTCCAGGGTGAGTTAGTGGTGCTTTTAAGTGCCGACATCAAAGAGGCCTGTATGGGAGTATAAATAGGCTTCGGGGCTGGAAAAGTTTCCGCTGTCGCGAGTTTGAGACCCAGCCGGTTAGACAAGGTCACGGATTGACTCTGTGACTTATTTCTGACCCTTCTCTTTCTCTTCACAGACACGCACATGGAAAGGAGCTCCTCCATATGCAACCGAAGGCATTTACACACACACACACACACATACACCTCAACCATAAATAGCTGCAACATTACTGCCAAACAATTCGCTTTTTGGTAGCATGACTGGTTAATCTGGCAACGACGTCCGACTGGGTACTGGGTAGCAGGTGACTGGTTGAGTAAAGTAGGCGAGTAAAATCAGGAATGGACAATGCATCGTGAGTGCCAGAGTTTGGAGTACCACACATGGTACTTCAATCACATTTAATGGCTGAGCTAGTCTCTCAGAGTATGCATCACAGTCCCAGTCCCGGGCTCCTGTAATACATGGTGACGTGCCCGTCCTCCCCTGTATTTACTCTCTAGGATTCAGGGTGATGGACTTCGCTAATGGCCTCGTTTGACTGCTGTGCAGCTTATGTCTCCGTCCCACAAAATTCGCCCTCCAGTGAGAACGAGCCTCCCTGGGGCATCTGCGCTTATAATTAATCACAATGGCTTCAAGGCGCACTCGGCAACTTCGCACAGCCCCGAGTGGCAGTGAGAGGTTGGAATTTGATTTTTTCTTTTTTTGGGGGAAAGTTTGAAGGAGTCCATTACCCAGAAATGTAGTGTTTTATCAGTAAACCACATGCATTTCTTCTTAGAAGGCACTGGAGCACATGGGTAAGACTAAAAGAGACCCTGATGAAAACACAGTCACATTGAAACATGGGGGGGGGGGGGCATCCTTGGTGGGTCCAGCTTTCAGAAAACAGTTTTGAATTTTTGTCATTTGGACTAATAGGGCGAAAATCTACAGGGATGAGGCAGGTCCATTGTTATACACTATATGGCCAAAAGTCAGTGGACACCCCTACTAGTTATTGAGTTCAGGTGTTTGGGCTTGGCCCCTTAGTTCCAGTGAAGGGTAATCTTAATGCTACAGGATACCAAGACATTTTAGACAATTGGGCGCTTCCAACTTTGTGGCAACAGTTTGGGGAAGACCCTTCGCTGGTCCAGCATGACTGAGCCCCTGTGCACAAAGCCAGGTCCATAAAGACCTGGTTAGACCAGTTTGGTGTGGAGGAACTCGACTGGCCTGCACAGAGCCCTGACCTCAACCCCATTGAACCTTTGGGAGAAAGTAGGACGCCGATTGCGAGCCAGGCCTTCTCCTCCAACATCACTGCCGGACCTCACCAATGCTCTTTTGGCTGAATGGGCACAAATTCCCACAGACACTCCAACAGCTTGAGGAAAGCCTTCCCAGAAGACTCCATATTAATGCCCATGGTTTTAGAATGGGATGTCCAGCAAGCTCATATTGGTGTGACGGTCAGGTGTCCACTGACTTTTGGCCATGTAGTGTATGAATATCTCTACTGCAGCTTTAAGGTGAAGCGAGGGGAATGTGCACCAGAGCCTCATTGATGTCAGTGGTAATATAGCCACGCCACAGAATACTAAATCAACTTTCATGCCACTTAATTAGCTTCATGATTCAAGCTCCGGTTCACCCGAGCCGGACAAGAAATGGCATGTTGAGATATGTGCGAAAACAATATTTACATCCCTCAGTAATGCTAATGGCTCGTGTGAAAAAAGATGAACGGTATATGTTTTTTTCCCTCGTGTTAACAGAAGTCGGGGGGGGGGGGGGGGGGGGGGATGGAGAATACCTCGCATTACGGCTAACGCTTCGCCGTGGGTGTTCTGCCATTCGCTCATTTTCCGTGGGGGTCGCAGCGGTGGAAGCTGAACACACACAACGGGGAAATGAACAGTCGATAAAGCCGGGCTACTTGGTGCAAGTGAAAATAGCAGTGATTTGCGAGCACTGCTGCAGGGAATGCCAATCAACAGGGAAGGGCTTTTTTTGCTAACATGAGCTTTGGATGAGGCGATATGCGCGCTCAGGCATGACCAACCGCGGTGAAATTTAACGATTTCAGCACTGATGTCCACATTCGGGCCGTGACAGTGGAAGGAAGCAGGGTCTTCCAGGGGTAAACAAAACTTTGAAAACCAATTAACTGAGGGAAGCTATCCTTCTCTCTCTCTCTCTCTCTCTCGCGCCACCTTCTTCCATCACTCTATCCCCGTCTCCCTTTCTCCGTGCAGACTGTGACCGGAGAGATAAGAAATAACTCTCAGCAGCATCTCGAAACAGAAGAAAGAAACAAAGAAAGGGACTTAGAGAGAGAGATAGAGAAAAATAAACACAGAGAGAGAGAGAGGGAGAGAGAGAGGACAATGATGACTTGCGAGAGGTTAGAGGCAGCCTGTCATCTAATTTAGTGCTATTCATCCGCACAAAGAAATGCTGGACAGAGCAGCGATGAAAGACAAGGTGTTAAAAAGTCTGCCTGTGACACAAAAACCCCCTTAGGCAGAAGGTGATTAGAAGGGGAGTGTGGGGAGATGCCCTTGTTATTCTAAAACCTGCAGTGCAGTAAGGAAATCAATTGTGTTCCTCCCCACCGGGTTGCCATGTCAGACCCGTGGATATTTGTGCCAGTATTTCTCCCCAGAAATGTTTTCTTGGCAGGGTGGAGAGGTCCATTGAAAACAACACTAATGAACTTCTCTGGAAGAGCATTTAGACCACGGCAAACTAAAACGCCAATGGGATTATTTTAGGTTTACGGTGGCAGGTCCCTTAGGAGGTGGAGCCAAAGGTAGGGGAAACACTGGTTGCAGCATCCCACCAGCTCTCCTCCCTAACTCCTGAAGAAGAAGAAGAAGAAGGCCTTTAATTGCAACATGGATTCACAATACATGCAGGGGGAAGTGGCCGCACAACACACACATGCTGTTAGAGTGTCCAGTTGAATGGATGGTCTGCTATAGAGGGCGCAGACGATAGCCGCGCCCGGGGACCAACTCCAGGTGTTTGTCACCATCCTCGTCAGGGACAGTCGACTGGATGTTGCATGTTTTTAGACGGGGTTCTTTCCAGGAGGAGACCCAAGTAAACACGGGGAGAACATGCAAACTCCACACAGAAAGGCCCGGGAGATAACCCACCTGGGCACCCCAGACTCAACAGCGCCCCAGGCGGGAATCGAACCCAGGACCTTCTTGCTGTGAGGTAGCAGTGCAAGCACTGCGCCACCGTGCCACAAAGTTACATGTCAGAAGTGGGATTCGAACCCACGCCTCCAGGGGAGACTGCGACCTGAACGCAGCGCCTTAGACCGCTCGGCCATCCTGACTGAACCTGGGAGAATAATGTGCACTTCCTATATATCTGAGAAGTCCTCAGCTTGGGATTAATAAAGTACATCTATCTATCTATCTATCTATCTATCTATCTTTCCTCTCCTTTCCTCTCTCCTTTCCTCTCCTCTCCTCACCTTTCCTCTCTATCCTCTCCTCTCCTCTCCTTTCCTCTCTATCCTCTCCTCTCCTCTCCTCTATACTCTCCTCTCCTCTATCCTCTCCTCTCCTTTCCTCTCTCTCCTCTCCTCTATCCTCTCCTCTCCTCTCCTCTATACTCTCCTCTCCTCTCCTTTCCTCTCTATCCTCTCCTCTCCTCTCCTCTATCCTCTCCTCTCCTCTCCTCTCCTCTATACTCTCCTCTCCTCTCCTCTCCTCTCCTCTCCTCTCCTCTCTCCTCTCCTCTCCTCTCCTCTCCTCTCCTCTCCACCCATGTAAGTGCCTCAGAACACTATAAAAGTGAACAACAGGAAGCCACAGCGGCGGCAGCCCCTGTGTATCGCCCGGGCATCGCTACAACGATGGCGTCTTCCGTGGCGGAGCAGAAGGGGAGATTACTGTGTCCTCACATCAAAAGAGGTCTGTCTAACTTGGGTCTGGCGTTGTGCTGGTAGAGCGAGTCCTCGGAGCAGCCTCGCCGCTCTTATCTCTCCCCCACAGACTCTTTCTGCTTTTCTGCTGCAACACAACTGGCTGCCGGTAATACTGACACATGCATGCACGGCTCTGCACCAACGTACACACACACACACACACACACACACACACATGCACGCACAGTTGTATGCATGCAGACGTACGGCTACACACACACACACGCACACTTTTTCCTCCTCTGGTATTAGTGGAATTTGTTCTGCTGAGTGAGTGTCTCTCTCCTCCAGTCCCTGTTGGCTGAGAGCAGACCCTGGTTCAGAGACTATGTGAAATGGATTTAATGATTCTCCTTGGACAGATGAGTGCAAAAAAAAACAACCAATATATGAATATGGCTGCAGGTATTGGAGCTACTGGAGTTGCCCTTGTTTCCTTTCAACCAACATGCCACAAAAGTTTACAAGATCACTCCAAATGAAAATGGATCTAAACAGTACTCCGACATTTCTGCTGCTCAATGGCACCCATATGTCTTAATAGCTCCATTGTCATGTGGCTCTAAATAAAACCATAGATGTTCCATTTAGCACCAAGTGATGCTCAAATTTGAAGCCTTTGTCATTTCTTGGCAAGTGATTGCTCAAATGATTCAGAGCTCAAACTGTCAAGACTTACAAAACATTCAAGTATCCCGTTTTACATTGTGGGTGGTGTGTGTGTGTGTGCGTGCGCGTGTGCGTGCGTGTGTCACTCAGACATGTTGATTGATTGATCTTGTCTTGGAACAATGGAACCAACCAGATTGCTCTTAAAGTGCCCACCCATGTCAAACGCACGCCTGTCGAATGACAAACTCGTACCTCCTATTTATCAGCATGTCCTGCGAATTCATACAGCTGAGCTACTGGTCTGGAGTCGTCTGAATTATTTCCCCTGGCTCTGAGAAAAGTATTCAGCGAGATAAAAAGGGAATTTTCAGTAGAATAAAGGCATAAATATCAGAGTTACGGGGTTACAACACAACAGCAGGCAAATGCTAAAAGTAATTAACAGGATTCAAGTGAATAATTAACCCAGTTCTGCCTGGTGGAGGAGCAGACCGACACCAGAGCGCCACCAGATCCCTCCCTCCAGCGCGCTCAGCCGCCAGACAGGACACACAGTGACATCTAGTGGCGGGAGACTCGCACTACAGCCACGCGCAATGCGCTGCAGCGTAGTTCCTCGGGTGTTTTTGCTGTAATGTAATTAACGCAGCAGGGCTCAACCGCATTGTCAATGTCCGCCAGATTGCAGATGACTGATCGCTCCGTGTTGTGATTGTGCGGTGTAAGGCAGCAACTGCAGCCAAGTCAACAACAACATCCATCAGATTTATGAATGGGGTTGCACAATCACACACCACAGTATTTTGCTCTCTCCCTCTGTGGTGGCAAACGTATAACTCTGATCGGTGTGTATGTAGAGTCTAGGCTTCACAGAAATTAAAAAACATCTTTCTTTTTTTTTCAATCAAGCAAATTCTCCAACTTAAATGAATCATCGGGGACGTTCATTCACAAATATCCAGCCCAGCTACCTCTGCTCTCAAACAAACTTTGTCCTTGGCTTCATTTCAACAACAACTCCTGTCTTGTTTTGATTCCAAAAGTCGCTGCCTGGGCCGAATGCAAACACAAGAGAACAAACTTCACTTCGAGCTTCCCAGCTAGTCAACTCTGCCACCATGGGAAAATCCACCCGGACGTTATTACTGCTATTATCCCTGCTATCTGTCCAGACGCTGCTGTGTGTGCGTGGCGAGCCCTTAGCGTTGGCTCCCATTGAACTTAATCCCATCCCCTGTAGTGACAAAGCCGTGGAGAAGCTCTCTCGCCTGGCTGTGACCTACATCAACGAGGACCGGGCCGACGGCTATAAGTTTGCGCTCAACCGGGTCGCGAACGTCCACCTGCACGCTCAGGTCAGTACAGAGACAAGCGGTCGGTAGGTTGAGCTGCCCGGGGCTATCGGAGGATGCTCTCAGTGGGTGATTTGTTCCTATTTAACAAGGGGAGGGAGTGGAAAGGTTACTTACTTTCGCATATCACACACTGTTAGACTAAACCAGGGGAGGACCAGACACACATTAGAGCAGGTTTTGTCCTTTGTTGTTAGATGAGAGCAGTGAAACCCCTGATGAGAACAGCCACCCTCATCCACTCTCAGGTGGTACAATTCACTCCAGATTGGGAAATAATAATGAAATGAAACTATTTTTGAAATGCTTATATGCTATCCTTATATGGGACCCCCAGGGACCCCTGGTGCTCCCCGGGCCCCCCCCCCCTTTAGGAACCACTGGACGAATCCAAAACAACAAAATGCACTCCTTTCAAGCGCAAAGGGCCAAAAACAGACAGCAACAAATAATGGTTGTCCTCATTTTGTTGTGAGTGGCCATCATCACCGGAGTCTGTTCAATAATTTGTGCCAAAAAAAGGTTCAGGTCATTGTAGTTCAAACCTTGCACAACAGGCACTATAAACATCATGCTGTCGGCTGCTGGGGGCTATGATAGACCAGGTGTCATTTCAAAGGGACAGTTCAGGATTATAACAGGCTCTATTCAATGTGTCATAAATAACAGAAAATGCTTCCAATTGCCGGTTGTTAGCAATGCTATGACTCAAATCAATATCACACAAAATATTTTTTTTGCACTAGTATTTCTATCGTGCTTATTATTTTCTTAATCAAAAATATTGCAACTAACACGACTTTTGTAATACAGCAGATAGGATTCCTAAAATCTGGAACTATCCCTTTAAGAGAATATCAGAGCCCTACCAGCAACTTCCTCCAATCTCCTTCTCTTGGCATCTGAGTGTGTGTGTGTGTGTGTGTGTGTGTGTGTGTGTGTGTGTGTGTGTGTGTGTGTGTGTGTGTGTGTGTGTGTGTGTGTGTGTGTGTGTGTGTTATGTGTGTGTGTGTTATGTGTGTCAGGGCCCAGCGGGGAATGTGTATTACCTGGACCTAGATGTGCTGGAGACCAAGTGTCACATAGGCAGCCCCAAACCATGGAAACGCTGTGACATCAGACCCTTCATGGAAACAGTAGGAACACAACACACACACACACACACACACACACACACACACACACATTTAAAATCAATGTCTACATTAATATGCACACCATTACTCCCTCAATATTTCAGTCAGTTGATGCATGTCAGTGTCATATCCACCTGGATGAGCTCATATAATGATTATTAAACTAAAAAGCATATCATGTTGTTTTGTTTTGCTAAGACCACAAATCCAGTATCCATAGTATTATTGAGAATATTGTGCTAATTCATATATACAGGGATATTGATGTTCAGATATGAAGATACATATTAGCAATAATTTATATTTCAAGTAGCACACAAAAATCAAACTCAGTACGATGCAGCAAAGCAGAGATCTTTGCAGCAAAGCGTCTGCTTGTCACCAACAGGGCTTCATCCTAAATTTCAAGTGCTCTCCCTTCACTAATGATGTTTTTGTTTCCAGCAAATCTCTGGCAACTGCAACACCACCATTCTGCACACACCAGAGGGCTACTCCTACCTGTACAGCTATGACTGCACTCTAGTCCCAGGTAACATTTACATGGATTAATGGAGCAGGGATCAATAGTGATGCACAATTATACAGATTGACAGCTGCACGGTCATCATATGGTATTGTATCTAAAAAATAATGTATCATATCATATACAAATCATATGAGGATTCAAGCTACTAACTGGGTTGACCCGTCTCAGTGCTAGCTGGAGAAGCCTGAAAGTTAGAGGGCCGATTGTGTCACTGGAAGGTTGCTGGTTTGAAATCCCAGAACCAGCTGGGAAAATCTAGCAGGGGGAAGAGAACCTTAGTGAAAATTACTGTCATTTTAATGTCCAAGCTTTTTCAGCGCCACAATATGACACATTGGTAGTCAGATCACAGACTGCTTCATCATCTTCATTATCACCCTGGTCTTCACCTGCAGACCCCCCAGAGAAGCTCCAGCAGACCTGTCCCACCTGCCCCGTCCTGCTGCCCGCAGACAGCCCAGTAGCTGTGAATGCTGCTCGGGTCACGCTGGCCTCCTATAAGAGACAGTCCACACTGGGGGCGGGCCTGGGGGTGAAGAAGATCACTAGAGCCGCAGCAAAGGTACAGTTAGAAGATTGCATCCAACTTTTAGGGGGAAAGAAAGCTCCCAGGGTGATTTCATTGTATTTTAATGTGTTGATTGTGGTTTCTATTTGGAAATTACCTTTGAGCAAAAAGCTCAAAGTGTACATGAGCTCACCGCACAGCACACATTTGTGCCCTGGTGTAAAAGATGAGTATCATTGACTATTACGCTGCTCCACAATAAGCATAATGAGAAGAGAGTCTAGCGGGGGTAGAGAGCATCGCTAGAAGCACTTTAGGCCTCGCTGTCAGGCCGGGGCGTTTGTTTGGAAACCAAATGGGAAATGTAATCTCTCGCCCTGGGACCCGGGCTCATTACACCGCTGCTCTAGGCATGTGATGGTCCACCTGAGGTAACACTATTCTGAGTCCCAACACAAAACCAAGGTGGTAGATACATTACATTACAACAACAAAAAAACATATTGTGTGTGTGTGTGTGTGTGCGTGTGCATGTGCGTGTGCGTGTGCGTGTGCGTGTGTGTGTGTGTGTGCGCGTGTGCTTCAGGTTGCACCGGTGAAGGCCAGCTTTGTGGAGTACACAGTCCAAGAGTGTCTAGAGGGAGTGACGGAGAGAGGCACCTGCCAACGACTGACACTCAACTCTGACACAGAAGTATTATTAGCTGTTAACACATTAAGAGTTTTACATCAGTCACATGGAAAACGTTAAATTAGTGTGGTTACACATTCTACATATCTTACTACAGGGAAAGTCCACACTAAAATAGGACTCACATATCATTGATGTCATATACATCATATACAAGTCTCTAATGTGTTAAGCATCACTCCTCTCCTCTCCTCTTCTCTTCTCCTCTCCTCTCCTCTCCTCTCCTCTCCTCTCCTCTCCTCTCGTCTCCTCTCCTCTCGTCTCCTCTCCTCTCCTCTCCACTCCTCTCCTCTCCTCTCCTCTCCTCTCCTATCAGACTGCAGGTTTCTGTGCAGGAGCTGTGCATGGAGACATGGACGTCCATCCTGATGTTCAGGTGTCATGTGAGATGTTCAAAGTACAGGTATCGGAAACAGTAAAGATCATTTTCATGTTTTGCATCCCCAGTTGAATTATTTTAATAATTAAGTAATTATAATAATAATTACATGTAATAAAATTGTATTAATTGTATTAAATTTAATTTAATTGTATTAGTTTGCAACAAGTATACATATCTAGTGTGAATACAAAATAATCAAAAATGAACAATGAAGAGAGAAAAAAACCCCACAATGATTCATCATATACAATGATTCCAGGGGTTTATATCGACATGCCACTAAAACAAGCAATCCTATAACACCATATAATTACTTTGTCATATCTTAGGTGCGTGATTTGAAATTGTATAGTCTTGTTTTATGTTGCATAAAGCCCTATAATTAAGTTGTGTTCTCTCTCCTCTCTACATTGTAAACATCGGATGCCCTCTGCTTGCATCCAGTAGGAATCACTTCACTGTAATCTTGTCTTTCTCTCTGCAGAATGTCGACATCCTCAGACCGGTGCAGCCCCAGGGTCACGACCTCCCCCCGGACCCTGTAATCCCGACCCCACCAACTCCGATCGATGACCCAGGAAATGATCCCCAGCCTGTCCCGTCTGACCCCACACTGCCCCCTGCTGTTCAACCTGACGTCCTGCTGCCCTTTGGCCCCAGACCCTTTGACCCTGTGCCCTTTGACCCCTCTGTCCTGGCTAACCCCCTCTCCTCATCTTCCAGTGAGTCCGCTGAAGGTACAGGCCTAAATAACCAGCAGCAACAACTACAAGCATCATCTTCTGATTCGTCCTCAGAGGAGATAGGCGGACCTGTGGCGCTGCGTCCGCCGTTTGACTTCCGCTACCAGAAGAGCTACCGCAGGAAAAGGCAGGCCTTGCTGGAGGCCCCGCCCCTTCACACCCCCATCTTCCTGTCTGATTTCCCCAGTGGCTCCTCCCCTTTCCGCTCCTGTCCCGGGCCTGCCCGGTACACCACTGTTTAGCTGGTGTTCAAGTTTGATTTATTCAACGAGAAGGGCTAGCGGCACTGTTCTGCTCCCTCGCGCTGAGAGAAAACCTTTAATCTTTAATCGTTTCTGCTCATAAGAGGAAACCATCTACCTTCACTGACCCTCACATTACTACCCTGCGGCCGTTATATTGGTAATAATTGTATTATTACTGCTCCCACTGTAGCTGTAGTGGTTAAACATGGGAAAAATATGCAACCTTAAACAGTTAAATTTAGCCTGACTTTGCACTCCTGCTGCTACCATACCACCACTTCTGTTACCGCAACCTCTTAACTACTATGAAGCAATAAAGTCCTTGTTTGTGAGCTTAACATTTAGCTGCAGGGTTTTCTTACATTAGTTATGTACTAATGTGTGTGGGTGTGTTTGTTTATCTCCCGCTGTCCCTCTTTCTCTCTCATTCAAAAGCACAGACAGCTTTTTAGATTAGTTAGCTTTTTCAATTTCACAACAAATCCGTGACCAAGACACAGGCCTTATTACAGAATACCTAAACGGGAACAAATGGCTTTGTGGCGGCTGCCATGAACATGGTTTAAATGGTTTAGTTAAACTGCACACAATCAAAACCACCAAGGCCCGGGGCCTGGATGGCACACCTCAACAAATGCTCAGAGCTCAGGCAACCCATCTGTGAATGTGGGGACATATCCAGGACATGAAACTGGGGTTATCAAATGGCCACAATGGCTAGGGGTTCATAATTTCAACCAGTACATTTATTAGCATTGAAAATACATCAATAAACCTGGCTAAACATGTTGGTTCCCCTTTCAAGTAGTTAGTAGGTCTGAAAGACTTAACAGACAGTAGAAATAAAGGCCCATCAGCCCTTTCACAAAGTCACTAGAATAATATTCCTATGGGGACTTACAGTGTGTGTGTTACTTCATTTTCATAAGACAGATTTTTACAAGTAGATAGTGTTGATTTCATTCAGGCCCATCAGCTGTAAGAGCATGCTGTATCTCACAAGTCTGATTTTAATTACCGTATTAAATTAAAATCCACGATTGGACCCTGGGCATGCCAGAATGGTCCAAGAGAGCCAGTGTAATGCAGGTCCGGCCCTATAGGAGGCAGACCTCTTTTAGAAATTAAGCAGCCCAATGAAGATGAGAAAATACAAACCAGATATTGGTATAAATGTATGATGTCAAAATTATGTTTTGGAAAACAAGCATTTATATATATTCATTTATTTTATTTAAGGAGAGATCTAATTTACTACAGATCTCTCCTTAAATATATTCCTTGAATTGTTTATTTTCACTTTGGTGCTTTGTATTACTCAAAAAACGTGCATGGTTGGTCAATAAGGGTTTAGTTTTGGAGTTGTTTTATTTAAGAAATGAGAGGAACGGAAAATAGAAACGGCATGCCAGACATGAAATTGATGTTTAATTACTTTATTTGGTAGTAGTTTTGTCTAATACACGTTCTGTATAACCCACTTGAATGCATCACTTTTGCAATCCTACCACGACACGGTTGCAATGGTCTCCGCCCCCTAGACGTCTGACGTCACACTTCCCCAGTCGTATTTACGGCGTTGGCGCTCTTATTTCAGTTCGCTCATTTGACTCCGATATTTCCGACAGCACTTGAAAGCAGCAACGTGGAATCCTAATTAGTGGCAGATTTCCACCGTGAGGAGTGGCCTCTCCCAACTTCTGCTCCTCCATTTACCAACTCTCTCCTTCAGGTGGGCGACTGAATACTACTGTAAACAGCTGGACGGGAAGAAAAGCTTTGACCTCTCCGAGTCGTTTGAACATAATCTCCGAAGTTGAAGCCACATTCAATGTGTATTCGCGTACTTCATTTAGAGGTAAGTTTGTTACGTTTTATCTCTCAAGTTTTTGTTGTCGTGCCCCCTCCCCAGTCCTCCCCAGTCCTCGATATTTTGCTGACTGTGTCCGCTTTCTTAGCTTCCACAGTTTGTAAAAAACAAACACTGGAGACTATCTTACCACTTAATATTTACCTCGTCATGCCAGACTTGTATCATCTGACTGAAGTGACTCTCCACACTAGGCACTCCCAGTCAAACAGGGAGCATGTGGCAGCGTGTTAGACTGAATAGTGACTCATTTACAGCTTTTCTGTCTCATCCGAGGTTTCTTCATTTCACACTGACTGTCATCACGTCATCAGACATAAGTGACATGACAAGCCTCCAGATAAACAGAACGACTAGCTTCCGCACACAACTACAGTAATCCTATAATAACTTTTAGGACACTAGACAAATATTGAAGCTAATTTATGTCACTCTAGGAATATTATAGTGATTCCACAGGAAATAACCTTAAAGTATAGTAAGGTAACTATCACTTGACTACCATAGACACACTGTAGGAATGTAAGTGTTTTGTTTTTTGTTAGGATTCAGAAATAATGTTTCAGTGTCTTCAGGATTTCAAACTTGTGTGGCATATAAGGGAGACTTCAGCGTTCACTCCCATTATTTTGAACTTTTGGTGTTTTCAAGATCACATCTCATATGGGAGCAATGATCAGCCACAATAAAGAGTCCTATCCCTTGGTCGTACTTAGTGTACGAGCCTTGTGAATGGTTCCCTTTGCTAACCTCAGCCTTCCCAGTGGATTGAACTTCACAGGATATTAAACATAATCCGGTGGTTGCTGCCCAGCTCCGGCTCTGTGTAACCTCATGTGGAAGGGATGTAGGTCTGAACAGATTGGGATTGACAAGGCATTGGCTAAATCTCAAATTCAAAATGCCCACCCACCATTTCTCCTCCTCAGATTTAAACTAGCAACAGTTAAAGGAGTTAACAGAGGAGACTGAATTATTTTTTTGAGATTTATAGTTTTTATTATTTTCCAAGATACAACATACAACATATGCAGCACAATACAATGCAAAGACAAAACAAGACATACATATACTTGCGATCAGCCTCCTTACAGAGAAATACCACGAGTAAAGTAAACATCAGATAAGATATGGAGGCATGAGAAATATTTGCAATGAAAATAAAACTTAAATAATAATAAACACTGAAATGTTTTTTTTTACAATGGTACGCACCGAGTTCGAGTACGAGAGAGTTAACGATAGGCTAAGTCAAGCTTCTATCAGGGTCTGAGACTGAATTATAACTGATACAGAAAACAACTGGTTGGATTTTCTGTCTTGTATATTTTCACAGTCTGATCTTATCAGTTTCTGTGGAATTTGTCCTTGGCTGTTTCTGGATGAGGTGTGTTTACAATATTTCATGGTTGCGGATAAAACCAAAAGGTTTAAGTGTAACCACTTCATTACAATGGGTGGTTACTGTCATCAACCAGAATAACACACAGGAAGTTTCTACCATTTGTCCCACTGTTGCCAGTTGTGACTCTGTTGCTCTTGTTTTTTCAGTTAATGCACTGAACCTACCTGGGTGACTTTTTATTTTTTTTAACCTACAATACGCAGCTTTTGCCTTGAGGTAGCATAGCGAAGGTAGTGTGTTGAATGTTATGGGATACAAGGTAGTAAACTGGCTAGCATGCTGCCTGTCTAGCAGCCATCTCTACTTCCCTTCTCAGGCCTTTCGTTTCCTTCAGATGGCGCCCATGTGGAAAAGATGTTCACCATGTTTTTTAACGGGTTTTGTGTGCCGCACGTTTAGACTGCTTTCCCGACATTGTTGTTGCACTGGGGTCGCCACGCCCATTTGACATGCCCACAGCAACTGGTAAATATCCCCAAATGTCCCCAGCATCATTGTAAAGCCAGTTTCCGGCAAAACGGGAAGGCATGAACACACAGGGTTACACATACAGACTGAAAATGTTGTAGCTGTTGCTAACAGATGAGACTGAGCCCTTGCTCCCCAGCTCCGATTTCAAGGTGGAGAGGTGGGACAGATAGATAGGGGTGTGTATGAAGGCTGGGTTCACCCATTCGCCGATACAGTTCTTGCACGGCAGTAATCAACCTTTCCAGATGGCTTTCATACACGTTGGTGTACGGCTCCTTTCACTTAGTCTCCAGATTCTTTTCTGAGTCGAGTTGCCTCGTTCCTTTTGCCTTGAGCCTAGGAGTTGACAGGCGTCCATCATGGTCTTTGTCCTCTGGCTGTGTTCACCCAGGGTTTCACTAGGACTGCTGGGCTGACTGCACACTGTCATGTATGGCAGCGTTTCTCTGCTCTGTGCACGGGGCAAGGAGCATGCACTTCATGTCCGCCACAGGTAGGCTGTGGGTGTTTCCAGCATCCAGCAGAATATCTCCTAAAACTTTACTGTTCAGGAATTGAGGGGGGAAAAAATGAATTTATGTGACCAATATGCATTGTTTTGAAAGTAGTTGGTCATCAGGGATAGATCTGACTTTGCACTCAAAGGTCAACTTTTACATTAAGTAAAAAAACAAAACAAACAAATGGAGGTTTTCACAACAACAGCAATAACATATGTTTTCTTTACTATTTCTTCATGTGTACAATGCAAAATGACTTGCAGCAGGTACTGGTAATTTCTTGAAAGCATTATTTTGTGTAGTTATATTACTACTTCAAATAAAGCTGCAAAATATTCTGCATGCATTGTGGGGGAAAAAACAAGTAGACTCATTTCCTTGACTCTTGAGAATTTATTGGATTTAACTTAGTTTGTTAATAGATTTTATGAGACAATCATGAAATAATGTTTAGTGCTATTTGTTACACTATCAAACAAAACCTCTCTATTTGCTTTTATATTTATGGATTTGTGCCTCCATGTACAAGGATAAGTAATGCTAGCAAAGGTTTTTTGGCAGTAAGACGACACTTCATTGGCTGGTTGATGACTGATGTGGACTGCAGGAGGTCCAGGCTGGAGTGCCAGTTTGGCCTGGGTGTCAATATTTCATGGCACTGCTGAAACATTGATGATGAGAATATGCAACTGACTGCCAGACCATGTTTTCACAGCCTGTTTGGACACCAGGCCCCAACCAAGACAGGATTGTTTTCTTCTCCGATAGTGAGGAAGGACATTTAACAATATCTGATGTATCTGCTACTGTTAGACATCTTTTATGGTAGTTGTAAAGTATCCTTCACATTTGTTTTTTTAAGGAACAACTATTCCAGTTCTCCCCCCCCAGCACCAACAGTGACATGTTTTACAGCTGGGAGCTAGCAACTGGATATTGGCTGTGTTGTAACTGGTGCTCCCCCTCAACTGCTATGGCTCTTGAGCAAGGCACCAACTTAACTGCTGTAGGAGAGCTGCACGACAGGTGGCTCTGTGCTCTGAACTCTTCATAGAGTTGTTGAAGAGTGAAATGGACAGTAAACTATTTCCTCTCCCTCTGTAGCTTCCTTACACATTTGAGAGTAGCTGTCTTAACTAAGGCATTAAGACAACATGATTAGCTGTCGTTAGCTTGTCTGAAACTTAATCCCACATGGTGTAAGAACATGAGTATGTTTCTCACAACGTTTGAACTGATCAGAAAACGTTTGAGCTGGCATCTGGTCAACAGACACGGCAGCTTTGTCGCCACCTGGCCCGCCCAGTAGCTCATGGTTGATAGTGGCTGGCTGGCTGCAACATGTTGTAGGCCTACCTCCCCTGGAGGGCACCTTGGTCCAGACATTTTACTTAATTCAGCCTAGTGGATTTGTGTTGATCGGCCACAGCTGAACGACTGGGAGCTTTGGCGAGGGGATTGTAATGCAGTGTGGATTTATTTCTGTCTTTACTTTTCTAGTGGACCGTTATGCAGTCGCTGTGGCGTTTGACCCAACAAATCATTGCTAATTATGGGAATCCAAGAATGTGTAACACTCACTTGACCCATCTCATTAGAAGATGATTTATCATCTTTATTTTGAGGCGTCAATGAGAGTGTGCCCAACCACCCAGGCTGGCTGTTGCTGAATGATTTCACGGCGTGTTGTTGCAAATAGCCTTAGCGCTCCCTGGAGCCACTTAAAGTGGTTATAATCACCATTGAGCCGCTGGACTAATTGGAAGTGGCACACACCATCAGGTGGCTTAGAGATGCAGGTTACCGAGGGCCGAGGCATTGAGAAGTGCGACCATGGGCTAAACCTGGCTGACCACTCTCCCTTCCACCATTTCTGCTGAAGAACTACTCCGCGTTAATCTACACAAACGACCTCAGTCCCTGGCACCTGACTGAGGTTGATCGAGAAGACTGAGCAGATTAAGTCCTCCGTTTCCTTACCAGAGGTCAGCAAGACACTTTTAGGGACGACAGCGGATCCAAGAGTGCTTCTTTTTTTTTTTTTTTAAGGCAACTGGGTCGGCATGTCTGCGTGCGTTATGTGTATGCACGCCAAAGGAAAGAAGATGAGCAGAGTTTTACTAAAAAGGCTGCATTTGCTCCGGAGAGCGGTCGAGAAGCCTGAGATGTCCGCCCTGTCAAACTGTCTAGAGTGCATCAGGAAGGGAAGAGGCAACAGGTATGTGGGTCTTGGCTCAACTCACCTCTCAATGTGAAGTGACAAAGTATATTGAATCGTCTGGCGCTGTCGGAGGTCCCTGCTGTCCGGGTGGAATTTACCACTTAACCAAGGTGTGGTTTAGTAGCATGTAGAGGTGAGGAAGCTGCTGGGTTAAGCTAGCTATAGGTTAGAGCTGCATAGTGGTTACAAAAAGTACAATTTCTACATTTATTCGCGGTCTTTTCTACATTAAGTATATGGGAGGAAAACTGTGATCTTGATGCCCATACCTTTTACTGCTGAGACTGGGACAAATGCAGGTTTTTGCACATTGGAAATTGCAGTCGCCAATATGTGACTAGTGTTTGTCTAGCTACAAGAAAATGACTGATGCAATAAGTACTGATGAATTTATGAAGGCTTCTGATTCAGGTCCAGGGTGTTTTCAATGCATTAGGTGCTTCAGAATGAGTTCTAATAGTTTTACTTTTGCTTGAGTCTTTAAATCTCTATTCCCACACAAAATGCATCCCACTCATTGCTGGTGATATTGTCAGCTAAGCCGTTGTACTCTAGACGTGTGGACTGTGTGACTTGCCAGACTCCCCATGCATAGTTGGATTAGTTTTATGATGTAATCCCATACATGCCCTCACTCAGCAGATAAGAGCCTGTTGTTGGTTTTGTTTTGACTTGTGACTTGTGTTGGAGGAACTGAGCCTTCCCCCTTTTTTTTTTTTTTCTGTTAGTGAGGGTTGGAATGAGGAAAAAAGGAAGGACCTAAAATTTCGTAGAAAGGGTGTGGAAGTCCTAAGATGCTTACCACTAAGAGTCTTACCACAAACATGTCTGAGTTTACTTTGTGTTCATGGTTAAACGTAAGGCACACATTTTCATTCCAAAGTATTTTTGGAGTCTTTGCTTCATTTTTGATTTGCAGTTCTTGTTTCACAATATCTGATCTCTCTGTCTGCTGTGTCTGTATCCTGTGAATGCTATGTGACTCACATATTAAAGCAGACCTTGCAATTTATTAAAAAAAAAAAAAGAATTGATTGGCTCAGCATTCAGTGCATCACACAGTAGTTGGCTCTCCTAATCTATATTTCTATTTAATTTCTGCTCTGCTTTCCCATGATGTTTAATACCGGCTAAAATAATTGAACTCACAAAGTCTGCTGGGGTAAATATTTGGTTGTGTTTTGTTACCTGTATCAAATCTGAAATGTTGCCTTCTTCCTGCATTATTGCTGTTCATTTTATTTATTTCCCCAGGATTGCACACATTCATCACTATTAAAACTTTCCTTTCTCTTTCTTTTTACACCATTATTTGCTGCTTTTTTTGTTTTGATCACACTCTAGTATTTGATTGCATTTGAGTGTTTTTGACTAAGGAAGCCTAAGATATTTTAAACCCTTTATTTGTTACCTGTGCTGCAATGAGGTAAATTCTCAACTCCTGTCTTGATTAAGTATAGATTCTGGGATTTTCCCGCTCTCTGCCTAGATCTCTTTTCAGGAGTTCATGTCTTTTAGACATAGAGTTCCCGTTCACTTCTGATATAGATCCTACTCCCCTGCAGGATGGAGTCATCGTGTCTGGAGCTGGCTCTGGAAGGTGAGAGGCAGTGTAAAGTTGGTGACTACCGCGCCGGTGTGTCCTTCTTTGAGTCGGCCATTCAGGTTGGAACAGAGGACCTCCAAATCCTTAGCGCCATCTACAGCCAGCTGGGCAATGCCTACTTTCACCTGCAAGAGTATAGCAAAGCCCTGGAGTACCATCGGCATGACCTCACACTTACTAGGTAAACAGCTACCTTACAATCCAAAATCCTACTGTCACTTGGTAAAAAATTCCACAATCTTGTTGTCATCGGGTCGTTAAACAGAGTATCCATTGACATTACTAGGTACGTAGTACAGTCAGAACTCACCAGGTAAATAGTACCACCACATGCTTGTTTTCTGTTAAAGATTGTTAAGGATCCTGAGTTGGGTCCAAAGTCGAAAGCACACAAGGCTCGTTTTTAGGTTATTTCTGCCATACTACCAAGCTCCATTGTCATGTAGTTGCCATGGTGATCAGTGTCACTTAATGGGATTCAGGCTTTCCCCAAATCGTCACCGTGACAGCTCAAAAATTAAAACAATAGATTTTCCAAATTATTCTGTGACTGCTTTGTGCATCGCCCTTGAAGCAGACCGTGGCTTGTAATTGTGGGATTCATCAAAGTAGCGTTACTGTAGCCGATGTTGAACATGGCACCACTTTTATATTCTTATGTTGCTGCTCTGCTTCCCTAGAACAATTGGAGATGAACTTGGAGAAGCCAAAGCCAGCGGCAACCTTGGGAACACATTGAAGCTTTTAGGACGGTTTGATGAAGCGGTGGTCTGCTGCCAAAGACACTTGGAAATCACCAGAGCCATGTATGATAAGGTGAGCCATGATGTGAAAAATGAATTCCAGTGATGACATTTTTGGACTACAGAAACATGAGGCCTATCAAGATGTTTAACGTGAAACATTCCTTCAGCCCAAACGTTTAGTCTCCTATTCATCGTTGGTCGGTTAGCTGCAGAGTCTCTGGGTTTTAGCTTTGGGTTCCTCATTTGGCTTCTCTAGGACATGCATGGATAACATGAGCAAATTGTCTCAAATCCCACTTTAACACGGAAAGCAATCTGACGTAAAAGATTTAAAAACAGTAAAGCCGCAGAATGCACCATTTTTATTCTCCTTTTTAGAAGATCGGTTAATGATTAAAAGGCCCATTTGCTTTAACTAAATTAGAATAAATGGATGCATAGTCGTTTTAGATCACACCACATAACATGCTCTGCAACCGCAGCATAGTTTTGGTACACGCACGACTGTGGAGCATGAGCTTACCAGCATCTAGAATAGTTTGCCAGCCCACATGCAAACACGAGGCGTCTGGCGTCAGTGTATTTTAAGTGTGTAATTACAACGCTGGTCACTGTGGATTTCTTTCTGTGAATCTGGTGTGCACGCTGTAGGTTGGGCAGGCCCGGGCGCTGTATAATTTCGGGAACGTTTACCACGCCAAGGGCAAGAGCATCTGCTGGATTGGAGCGGAGCCAGGAGACTTCCCCGAGGAAGCCAGGATAGCCCTGAAGAAAGCTACACAGTACTATGAGTGAGTGTCCGTCTGCAAGGACACGGGTTTGATTCCCGCGGCAGCCGTGTATCTTGTCAAAGTGTCCTTGAGCAAGACGCGTAGCTCCTACTCATGCGTTGAAAGACGCTCTGCATAAGAGCATCAGCTGAAGGTGTAAAATGGAAAATGTGACTAATTTATTGAGTGAGTTGGTAGGATGGTCTATGATGGCCACATCAGCACAATTGAATTATTCTCTTGGGTGGATGGATTGGGAGGGCATTGACGTGATCTGTAACCCAATCAAATCGTATTTATGCACTAAAAGAAACAGGATAGTCTCTGTACAGAGGGGCTGTTGGGGATTGGCTCTACTCGAGGACTCGCAGTGGAATATAGAGATGATCCTTGACTGGTTATTGTGTTTTATTATATAGTTTAGAATACAAAATGTTTAAATTCAGTCTTTTTAAAACAAACATTCATTGTTATTTATATAGAAATGGAATGTAAAAATTTTGTCCTGTGTTTTTTTTGGGGTTTTTTTTGTCCTCCAGAGCAAACCTGTCCCTGGTGAAGGAGATGGGTGATCAGGCAGCCCAGGGTCGGACCTACGGTAACCTTGGTAACACTTACTATCTGCTGGGTGACTTTGAAAACGCCGTGGCCGCTCATGAAAAGGTAGGCAGCAAACTGCTAGTGACAATCAGTCCTTTATTTTGTAAGGGCCATGAATCACAGATGATAGAGGTGGACAATTTTACCAACAAGTATGACTAACCTTATTCTTTCCTTTATAGTTTTCTTTCTTCTCGTCTTGTTACCCACATACATTTTCTCCATTTTGTCAATACCCGTGACTGTGAAGTCTATGTTGCTCCTCCTGATTGCCTCAAAATGCAGCCTGTTAATCTTGACCTTAATGGCAGTAATGTGCACCCTACTGTTTGCCCTGGTTGGCAGCGCCTCCTCATCGCTAAAGAGTTTGGGGATAAGTCTGCTGAGAGGAGGGCCCACTGTAACCTTGGCAACGCACACATCTTCCTTGGCCAGTTTGACATGGCAGCAGGTCATTACAAGTAAGTGAACAGACCCGGGGTGAAAGGCCTCTGTCCTTACTGGTGGAGCTTGGCAGATACCTCCTAATACGATATGATTACATACTTGGACCACAATATGGCGATGTTGTTAGTTTTGGGTTGTTTTTTTTTTGCTTTATCTTATCAAGTGAACAATGATATATTTCATATCACTTTTTTCAATCACACATATTGAGAATAATACAACAAATAAAGTAAAGATACAGCATCTTTGTAGCCCAGGAGCATTACTAGATGAAACTCAAATTTTCAGTCCCATACTCCAGACTTCTTAGAGACAGGCTAAAGGACTAAAGGACTAGATGACTATGATTCTCCTGCCCACCCGAGACATTCTTTGACCGGCCTCCTCTCTCCCCCCTCCTTGTGTTTTGCCCCCAGGAGGACCCTGCAGCTGGCCAGGCTGTTGAAGGACAGGGCAGTGGAAGCCCAGGCCTGTTACAGTCTGGGAAACACCTACACACTGTTGCAGGACTACGAGAGAGCCATTGATTACCACCTCAAACATCTGGTCATTGCTCAGGACCTCAAAGACCGGTATATGCTCAGCCCAAACTGCCTTTGAACTGCCTTTTTTGAAGTGCTTTTATAGTGTAAATGTCCCAAATGATTAAAACATAGGGTAGATGATATTTCCATTTTAAAAACTAACTCAAGGGTCAGATGAGGAGACTGAGATTCAGCAAGTTAACCAGTTAATACAAGTTTTATTCAAGGATGTCATTCTTCAGGATTACACCATGAATCCCATGTTTTTGGACGCCTCAACCGCCATTCCTGTGTAATGCAGTAATCTGCCCTACCCGTTCTTACTCAGCCTGTTCCCTCTGTGTCTTGCTGCAGGGTCGGCGAGGGCAGAGCGTGTTGGAGTCTAGGAAATGCCCACACTGCCCTGGGGAATCACGAGCAAGCCATGCACTTTGCTGAGAAACATCTGGAAATTGCCAAAGAGGTGATTGTTTACAGTTTACCTCCTCCCCAGGAGAATCCTATCAGTATCTGCCATCTGGTCACACCCCCATCTGGTGGTTGTCTAAAGGAATGCCGCAGAACTGGCAATATTTCAAAATTATCAAAAAGTTTGACTTTTTAGAGCACAGGCAGCCACCAATCTCCAGACCTGTAGTCACCATCACTTACTTACTTTTCTTTTTGTGTATGTACCCCATGGTAGTGCTTAGTTCAGTGTTTGTTCAGATGAAGCAAACAATGACTTCCTTGTATTTGAAACACTATTGATTTTTAAGGAATGTTTTGTGCACATGATTTACAACACCAGTGTACTGAACAATCCCACACGGCAGTAGTTGCTGGCAAAGTAGCATGTTGTGTATTTGGCCAGATGTTGTTTTTTTTAAATTTATTTAACCTTTATTTTACCAGGTAGTCACTTGAGAGCAATGATCTCTTTTTCGAGCAAGACCTGGCCAAAATGGCAGCATTTAAAAACAAGACACAAAAACAGACAAGAACATAAAAGGCAAAGTGGCGCAAGGGGATACATTGGAGCTGAGTATTTGCTGAGTTGTGTATTTGAGTCATGTACTTCGACTTACATGTAATCATGTCTTCGGTCCAGACCGGAGACAAAAGTGGCGAGGCGACAGCCAGGATGAACTTGTCGGACCTACGGCTGGTGGTCGGCCTCAAGTCCAACTCCAACATCCATTTCAACAGCTACTGCAACACCAACACTAACAGCTCGGTTCTGCCGGCGGGCCACCAGGGCTACCACTCCCTGCCAGGTAAACCGGCACTCTTCATTTTCAACACATTCACAAATGCCGTTTAGGACGTGTAGCAACATATGTTGTGTTGGAAGGTAATACAAGATCTGTTGTATAGAAACACAAGTTGTTTCAAATGACACTCGAGTGTTAGGTAGGATGCTACACCACAAACTGGACCAGCAAGGGACTTTACCAGTCGTTACTCAATTTCCTGTTCACCTGAAAACACGGAGGTGGATTTCCCTAAATGAAATGCGATCGTAGCATCTTTGATTAAAACGTTGTTATGATCTTTTAGCTCACATTCCAAGATTTCTGCCTCTCTGGCCTTGTGAAACTATTTGCTGCTATTTCTGACTATCTGTACCATCTCATTTAGCCCCTATCCTATCCACAGACTAGCCAGACTTTACTTGCAAACATTCTATGCTGGATGCTTCTGCTTGCTTAAGCTTAAGGAATATAAACTTCAGATAGTTGAATTTTGAATGTTGCATTTTATGGTTAAAAATGACATGAGTCTTTGAAACTTGGGTTGACAGTATCAAACCAGGTGGCAGACTTTTTGGGAGTCCTATTTGATTTTGTTCTCAAATATGAGAATCCAGTCCAAATGATTCTTTATGTTCTGTCCTCAACCATTAAAACCTCAACCATGTCTGAAACTACTTAAGGATGCAGCACAGCTAACGAACAAGAGGAGGAACAACACATGCCATTTGGTGGATACTGTTTTGGAAAGCACCATAACATGAGTGCATACATTTTTGGCCCTCCTAGGAATTGAACCCCCAACCCTGGTGCTGTTATGCTTGACCTACTGAGCTCTACAGCTGAACTGGGGCCAGCTGCACAACCTTCCCTTTATTATAATGGATTAATGTGTTCATATTTATTTTACACAGCTGAGAAATGTCCTGTACTAGTAAGAATAATCCGTAAGAATGAATGATAAAAAAATGTAGCAGCAAGCGGCTATGATGAGTCAGTTTCCGTCTTTGGTTTTACAGGACGTTTTGGCAAAATGACTGACATGACGCTCCTTTTGTAGAGGCCTAAAACATGTCCGCACAAGTTTAAACGATCTCACGTGACACACCCAGTATAGGCTGTCGAATAACTGTCACATTTCTTCAGCCCCACCCAGGACACGATCTCACAACTTCTGTCGCCATTGGCAGGTCACGTTATGAGCGCACGGTTTCAGAAGCTGGAGCTTTTTGAAGGGTCCCTGGTGGTCTTGATGTTTGAGAAATTCATTGGCCACAGTTACTGTGAACATTTAGAAGTGGATTGAATTGAACTGGCAGCCTGCAACATCATTCTCTGCTCACTCATTTCCATATTGTTTACCTTAATAAAAACTACTTTATTATAACTTTAATGATAGTCTTCATGAAAATGTAGTTGGTTGTAAATTAGTGGAAATCTAGTCATTTTTTAATTGCTAGAATTCACAAAATCACAATCAGGTTTTTATGGATTTCTTTAAAAAAATATATTTTTTATTTAAACTGCTGCGGCCACATTTATAATTAATAATCTAAGTTCATAATTGAGAACACGTTATTATTTATATTCAGTCATACTTATCGTATCTTTTTGTTTGCTTTTTTGTTTCAGGAGTCAAGTCTCCGTCGGTGAGGAGAGGCAGTGCAGAAAACTTGGAACCGCTGAGACCAAACGCTGACAAAAACCCACCTGGACTCACACAGCCAAATCCAGTACGTATACAGTTGGATGCATATACACACATTGGACTGTACGAGAGGTAATACATGGCTGTAATCAAACTTTACATCACAGTCATTTGGCAGACGTACTATGTAGATGGGAGGTTGTTTTTTTTTACCTTGGAGTGTATTATTCTGCTTATTCTACCGCCACTTGAAAAATATATATTTGGGCCTTGTTCATTGCTAGCATTTTGGTAAAGACAGTCCCTTTTTTCAGACAGCTTTTTTCTTTTTGTTACTTCACTTTTAGTTTTTAATTTTCAAGAGAGTCGGTAGCTCTCTTTGCTAAATACTTATAGCTAAATACTGCACCCCCTAAACCCACACTTGTTTTTGGTTTGTTATGTTATTTCGGTAGTGGTTAGGGAAAAGACTGGCTTCTCTGCTTGTTTGGAGCATGTTGCGTGGAGTGCTTGCAGCTATCCAAGTGAGGCACTTAATTACTGTGAGAATAGCCAAGCAGAGCTTTGAGGTAGGGCGTGTTAAAACATGCCAAAATGTTTTTGCCATGAAAAATCACCACACCGCATACATTAGGGAGTTAGCTTATGTTGGCAAAGCAGATCTATGGAACTGTGATTCAGATGTTATTGCTGCAACTACTTCAAAGACAATGCTTAACAAAAAGAACATGCACTCTATTGTCATTTGAAGTAGTGTTCACCCAAACCATGGTATAAACATGGAGAGCTCTATTATGTAGCAAATGCATCCGTTCTGTTCTTCTAACATTATGCTTCTGTATGCTCATACAGGACTGGGACGAGGATACTTTCACCAGGTCTTCCAGAAATAACAGTATCAAGGCTTCCACTAAGCTCTTCCTTTTCCACCGTCTGAAAAGCAAGAAGCAAAAGAGCAAGAAAACGCCCCCTAAAGGCCAGCAGGAAAACAGCGAGGAGTGTGCAGCCCCTGAGCTGGACCCACCAGCTTTAGCCAAGGTACGTTTCAACAGCTGTCATGATCATTTTCCGTATGATGGCAGAAGATTTTTCTGTTATTTAATTTTTATAGTCTCATACATTTCTACGAGCATCTGTATAGATGTCTGACAAAAATTACAAATAGCAATTTTTGTTGAACAAAATGTGTTGCCATACATCTGCATTCTCCTATTTCATATGGATCTGGATATTTTTATATATGCCATTTAATCATTTAAGGTTTTTAGGTATAGGCCATACATTTTAACCCGCTGGAATTGACTACAGTTCAAAAGCAAAGATGCCATCCACCGTTCTTTTGTAAGAGTTTTGTAAAGTTCAGCATGCCGGACCTCAATCAACTGTATAACTTAGTTTTTTGAAGCCCCTTTCTGATGTTGTCAGTTCTGTTTGTAATACTTAAGTGTTTGTTTGGCACTCTTTTACACTGTAGCAAGGATCGCGGGACACTATGGGAGAGGATGGCTTTTTCGACCTCCTCTCTCGTTTCCAAGGCAACAGAATGGACGACCAAAGGTGCTCCCTACTGGACGGCCAGAGCAGTCTCCCTGCCCCTTCCTCCCCCCCCTCCACCCCGCCTGTAGCCCAGAAGAAATGTGAGTTAGCCCCTTCCTTTGTGTTTTACCCTGTGGTCACACCATATGCGAGTAACTGTAAAAACATTACCACCATCATTCATAGGGTGATTACAAGTGGAGAAGTCTGGGTCTGTAAATAAACTCAGATTTCTGCCATTTAGATAAAAATGGGCTTGCCCTTGAAGGGAGTAATGATAGTACCACTAATTTTACCCCTGAACATCCTTCAAAATGACGTTGCATCAACTGATGGTGAAATGGGGCGTCCTGCTGGCTCAGCGGTCTAAGGCGCATACCATGTAACCGCGACGTGGTTTCAATCTGACCCAGGACCTTTGTCGCATGTCATCACTCCCAGTCTTTCCGGTCTCTCTCTATTAACTCTCAAAATAAAAAAATAAATAAAATAAAAAACTGATGGTGGAATAGGTGTAAGACACATTTTTTATTTGTTTAAGTTGCATTGAGTTGAGTTCAGTCCAGCCCAAGTTGTCCTTTACCCCCATATGGTGCAAATGCAGCCTCTCAAAAAGGTGCTTTCTTTAACTGTTGTGTAGCTTGTGGTGTGAAAGATGAATCTGGTTCATATTCTGATTGTAAACTCCTTCCATCCCTCTGCTCTTTTCCTTTATGTAGCTATTGGTCCTATGTTATATTCAAACAGTGTAATTATTAGATTAGGTGGGATTGTATCTCTTGTCAACGCAAATTATTAAATACTAGAATGATTCTCTTTGGGTGCAAGAGGGCTTGTAGGAGCAATCTTAGTAGTGCAGGCCTGTCCAAGCACATCCTTCATAGTAGGCCACCCCACACGACTTTTCCACCAGTGCAAAGTCTGACCATTACAATTGAGCAGCATTTAAAAAAAGAGAGGGAAATATCCCTCTTTTGATTGACTCATACAGTCAATCAAACATATCCTCTTGTTAACATAGAGGATAAAGGCAAGGGAAAGTTATGATTTATCTGCCCACCATCCTTTGTCGCCCAGTCATAATCGTTATCTCTGCTAACAGCTATTTTGGAGCGCGAGACGCCATTGCAGGATCCTGGTCATTTCCTGGAGCTGCTGGCGAGCTCCCAGGCCCGTCGTCTGGACGACCAGAGAGTCAGCCTGAGCCATTTTCCTGGCTTGCGACTCAGCAGCTCCGACCCTCCTCATACACCCTCCACCTCCAGCCCACTTCCAGCCCACACACAAGGTAAGCAAATAAAATGAGGTACTGACAACTGTTGCTTTCTCCTACAATTCCACTTAAGTCTTGAACTGTCCTTATGTTCTTCCCCAAGCCCCCATCTCCAGCCCCGATCCTCACACACCCTCCCTGTACAGCCGACTCGAGGCCAGTTCTGAGCACCCCGAGGTGGACGATGTCTTCTTTGACATGCTCGTCAAGTGCCAGGTAAAAACAAGGAATATCTCGTTATTGATTTCTCCACTTGCATGTACTAACTGAAGTAGACGAGGCAGGTTGAGGGAAAATGTGCACACCAACAAATGTAAATTACAATGCTGCATCATGTAAATCCTGAAATTGAAGACATTTAACAGTGTGAGTATCCAAGAGTGGATTTTTCCTTTTTAAAATGCATGTTTACTTGTACCACATTGTAAAGATGTTTTAGGTAATAGTGTCACTGTCTGTCTTTACTTTGTTTCAGGGCTCCAGACTGGATGACCAGAGGTGTGCTGCTCCCCCTCCTCCAAGCAGGGGACCCACTGTCCCAGACGAGGACTTTCTCAGTCTCATTCTGCGGTCCCAGTCCAACAGGATGGAAGAGCAACGGGTTCTGCCGCCCCCTGGCTGCACTCAGTCCAAACCAGACTGACTCCAGGGTGGGATTTTCCATGTTATCTCAGGATATCCGTCACCCACGTTCCCTTCATTTCAGCCTTTTTGGATTGTCCAAGAATGCAAAGGATGCTACGAGGAATCATGCGCCCCCATGCGATACTGGTCATTTAAGACTATATAATCTTAAGAAATGCTGATTATTCAAGACTTTCAGTTGGTGGCTCCTGTGAGTAGTCACCACCTTGGAGCACATCTTGAATTTAATTCAGCTCAGGCCTCTCCAACCATTAATTGGCCTGTTTTCCAGCTTTTGAGGTGATTGATGGAGCCATTTATATTGTTTCCGCTTCTATACATTGTTTGAAAAAGACATTTTACATTGTTAATGTTGTGCAGAAGTCCCACATATGCATCACGGTGCACTGAACTGATGAGTGGGATTTTTCAGTTTTTTTTAACTTTTCGGAAATATTTTACAGGGAGTAACTAGCAAATGTGAGAAAAAGAAATGTTTTATTCTTGCTTTTATATTTATAATTTCTCCTGATATTGGGGAAATAAACTCATTTTATCAGCAGAGCCACAACTTTTAATCTACATTCTGTCAGACTCCATTTAACCTTGATTCATTATCTGCAGAGTACATCATGGGAATTCTTCAGGTGGCATGGTTTGATAAACAAAATAGAAATTCAGTGTTAAATCTTTTGCATCTATATATTTGTGTATTTACAGATTCACATTATTGGAACAGGTCCGAGTTCAAAACAAGTGGAGTGATTTCAGCTACATGTCTACTGCAGTCTTGGAGCACTGGCTTCTTTTTCTCATTTCCAAACAGAAGGATGTGCCTTCCACCACCGACAGATCTAACAACCGCTCAATGTGCCAGGGGCTTAATGTTGAAAACCTTGGTTAAACCTAAGGTTAACCAAAGAGCACTATGCTTCAAACAGACTTTTAATGTTCATATTTCAACACCATGACTACAGCTCCCCCCAAAGTAGATAAGAGGAGGGCCTTGGTGGACAGCAGCAGGCCGATATTAAAGTGCATTTCCTGGGGCTTAAGTTATAGTCCATCATACAAATGTCTCCATATCAGAAAATAGGCATGCTATGCCTCTGAAGTCAGCCTCTCTTGATGCCCCCTGAATCTGAAAGGGGGAAAAAATGTTTTAGTTTTGTTTCTATTATGTGTACTGTCTAGATAAGAGTGATTAAACATCATCCTACGGTTGCACGCACTCCATGTGCAGCCACAGTTTAATGCTTATTGGAGATACACAAAATGGGTGACACAAATCTGTGATATGAAGTGAAAGCAAAGGATAAGGAAGCCAACTACATTTGAGTCTCAACAGGCACCAAAGAGGAATACCCTTGACCTCACCTCTTCACGCAGCACTGGAAGAAGCAGCTGCGGTCCTCCTGAAGTCGGTACACTCCCGAGTTCGGCAGATCTTTACATAGCGACATGAATCTTTGCAGCTCTGACGTTGGGATTCCACTCTGCTGCTGTTGCTGAATAAATACAAGTCAACAAGTTTCATTAGTCTGCACGAGTGATTAAGAAAGGAAGTGTTTGTTAAAAATGTAACGTGAAATGAATTAGAAAAAGCCCTATTCAAGTATTAAGCAAATTTGCATCGTTCAAAAAAATAATTCAATTGGATTTTGCTGATCTAAAGTAAATGGAGTATCCTTCACCTTGATGGTGTCATAGGTGTTGGTGATGAGAGTGATGAAGAGGCTGAGGATCATGTAGATGAAGAGCGACACAAACGTATAGAGGTAGACCCGGCTGAAGACCCACACCAGCTTGCTCTTCTGCTTCATGTTCTTGAAGGTGGGGAACATGTCGTCTCCGTTGATCAGCGAGAACAGACACTCCGACACCGTGTTCAGCGTCCGGAACTAGCGCGTTTAAAAGAGGAACGTTAGCTCAGAGGTGTGTTCGTTTTCAAGAGGACAGGTTAGACAGCTGTGTTGCTTTAATCCAATTGGCCGATTCTGATCATTGCCATGTCAAGATTACATGAGGATTACATGAGGCCATCATTGATAATGCCTTAAAGCTGGGTCTACTCAGGAACAAAAACAGCTGGTTATTTAAGACTGAAATTAAATGGGCTGGAACAGAGCTAAACATGTTGAGTTGGTCCTGAGTAAATACATCCCAACTTTCTTTGTACCATATAAACACGACTTGCCTTTTCGTGATAAGGGCCGAGGACGATCCAGCCGCAGAAGCAGTAGCTCAGATAGATTATCCCGGCACAGCAGATGAAACGGATTACATTTGGAAAAGCTGCTCTTAGTGTCAAGATGAGAATCTGGAAATATCCACACAAAACATCACAATAGACTTGAACATGCATGCCCAGAGAAAACTTGATCCAAGTACAGGGCAGATTAAAAACGTGTCCTCAAATATCTCTAAAGTGAACAGCTAATACTTCCTTGTGATTTCAGAGAGTGAGTAAGTATGAATAACTCTTCCAAAGCCACAGAAGAAAGACTTGGGCATATCAGGGTATAAAATCTGGGTCCAATTTTGTGGACCCATAACATGTTTGGGTTTTTATATAGAAAATGAGAAAACATACTTTTATGCCCAGAAAATGTTTCTTGGCTTTAGTATAGTTCATGTTCAAATACTGATGGAACTAGACTAGGAATAACATCAATTCTGAAGTCCCCTTTAGGTGTGCACACTCATATTTCTTTAAAATATTAACAGAGGCCACAGCTGTATCACAGTGTATGGTGCCTCTACTGTAAGCATTATGAAAATGGAACTACACAACACTACTACATGCTATTGCATTGGGTGTGATATTGTCATAAGATCTGAAGCACTTGTCCTGTAAACGTGACTTGGTCTTACATTGTACTTCTTGAAGTAGCCCATGTAGCGGATGGCACCAATCCAGACAAACATAGTGCCTGTGCCGAGGAAGATGCTGCACACATCGTAGTTTGTGAGCTCCTAAAAGAAATGGTGCGATATCAGCTGTTTGAAACGTCTCACTGAAGGACCCTGTTTACGTTACGTTGCATACAGGAATGTAGAATAGCTCATATTGTGGATAACTTCATACCTTGGTCTGGATCTCTATTTTGAGAATGGAGCCAATGATGGTCAGTGTGTCGCTGATGATGATCAGGATATACCAGCCGCTCACAAACTCCAACTTGTCTGACCATGGAACTTCTTTACCACCGTGGTTCCTGCAGTGGAGTGTGTACTCCTGTTTAAAGTGGGAAAAGTACTTGCACTGTAAACACATGTACAGCAGGAGTCCATTTGAGTTTTTGGCACGCATCCTCTTTTCTTAAGAGAACATGCACGAACAGAAGTCTTTTATCTCCTCACCATACTACTTGCTAGCTATGAACAAATCAACCATTGTCTGGGATACATTAGACAAAAACACACAGCTTGGAACTGCTCTACTGTTTCAGTGTCGGTTCAGTTGACTTACGAACTGCAGCTGTATCCCATTGAGCACTGAGCGAGTGCAGAGGGCGAGGGAGGTGATGCATGTTATAATGATGAGGCAGTCAAACAGCAGAGTGTAGTATATGTTTCTAGCAGCTGTGGGCACAGAGAAATTCAGATTACTCACAAATAACATGTCCAAAAAAGAAACCTCTTAAAAACACAGTTTCAGTGAGTGCAGTCACGTTGTTTCCTGTCATGAAGATACCAATCTCAAGCCAGACTGCTTTGAGAGAGCAGCCTACAATAATCTCTAACCATCCTCTAAAATCAGCTCATTAGACTTACATGCTCCATTTACTTTCCAATCTCTGCATTCATTGATGTCGACATCATTATCCAGGTCGACCTTTATCCTACCGCTGTGGGCTTGGTTGTTGAAAGTGATCTGTTAACCAGAGAATAGCAATCAAGGGGGAGCAGAGAATTTAAAAAAAAAGGCTGCATTCAGTTAGCCAAACCCTCTAGCTAAACATTGACTAGCCAAACCCTAAACCTAAACATTCAACTATCCAAATCCCACAGCTAAACATCGTCAAACGCACAATAGCTCCAGTTTGTGTGCTCAAATTAGCTTAATAAAATGGTTGACTTGAACAGGCTTTAAACTGCTGGGTTAAACACAGGATTCACATTTCATCATTTTCTTCAATGCCATATAATTCTTCTTATTGCTGTGTGAAATGGAAAATGCCACATTAAGTCATTGTAAGGCAGCAATGAAGTGATCAGATCTGTGTCACATGGAGGGGAAAAAATGCGATCCTCTAGTGTGCAACTCAGCCATAAAGGTGAGTCAAGTGACATACCATCACATTGAAGTCATAGCAGTCTGGCAGCTCCCGATGTCTCACAGTCTGTAGATTTATAGCCTTAAGAACGAACGTGATCTTCACTGACAGCAACCTGAATGACAAGACAGGTTGGGGACGTCAGGAATTCCCCGCTCATGTACGACAGCAAAAACACGAGGCTGTTCCTGCCTTAACGCAAAAACTACTTAAATGTTATTTACTAACGTTTTGAAATGTAGTTCGAACTCAGGACGTATGTCCTGCAATGAGTGGGGGTACATCGGATAAATCTCGAGGCACTCTATGGGAGACAAGAAACAAAAAATGACCACAGTGCAAACCGTTTTGCAGCTCAAAATAAAGCTGATGTGTAATTCATTAGGTTCTACAAAGAAACGGTTGTATTTTAACTATTATATCACTAAAATAAAGATCTAAACAATAATTTACTTACGGGTTTCCACCTGGGAATCAATTTCAAAGGTCTCATTTCCAGGGTAGATGGTGCCGTTCCTGTAGTAGTCTTGACACACTGACATGGGGGTGTACAGAACACCATTTTTCTCATATGCATGATTTCCTAATGTGATGTTGCGTAGAAGTCCATACTACAAATGAATAGTTGGCATGTAGTCAGGTTGAGTTAAACACAAGGCGATTTAACGGTGTCTTGGTGTATATCAAACTACTGTACATGTTAGCAAGTACTTTCTGAACAGAAGAGCTTAAAACTATTTGAGTTGTTTAGAAGAATTGGCCTTTTACAACATTTTTATATAGACATAAATAACAAAATGACCAGGGCAAAGTCCCGTGACAAGACCTTAAGCTATGTGGGCCCTATATGCAAGCAGAGTGATAAAACTCCATCAATGATTTACAGTGATACAAAAACAAAAAGAAGTTGCATTTTGTTACACCACAAAAACATCTTGTGACACCACTAAAAAGGCCATGCCATCTTGATAGTGTTTGTTGCAATAAAGAGGAAAAACATCAACGCTACCATTCAGTTACCTCTTTGATTATGTAGTCGATGTGGTCATAGACGTCTGCCTGTCTGTAGAGAGCATACGTGTCCATACTTCCATCAACATAATCTTTCAGGAAGAGGTGTTTGAATGTCATCAGATTTTCTTCCTTGAAGGTGACGACCATCTGGTTGCTCAGCCCAAAAGACACCAACTGGGATGAGATATACATTTTTAAATCAGTGGGTAGGTGGTAAAACGACATCAATCACTGTACCACTGGCCGGGCCATGTTTGAGTTCACTACCTGGACAGTAATGATGGCGATTTTGATGATCTGCAGGAGGAGTTTCCATGGTTTTCGGCCACGAGCATGGTACTTCTCACAAGGATTCATAAAGTAATATTTGATCTTCCTTCTGAGGCACTCTACATTGTCCGGCTCCTCCTGGTTCTGCTGTTGATGTTCTCCCCAGGAAGGGTGGCCGTTTGTCTCACACACAGAGTACAAGTTGCCGGTCTCCTCCATATCTGAAAGTGATGATATGTGGACAACTTTGAAGAACTTTCATGAATGTTTTGACCCGCATACGTAGGTTACACCAGTTACTTACACTGTACTGTTCTCACGGTCTATATCAGTGGTTCTTAATCCAGTCCTCAAGGAACCCCTGTCCTGGAGGTTTTAGCTCCTGCCTTACTCAGGCACACCTGAACCAATTAAAGTATCATGAAAACCTGAAGCCTCTAATTGGTTCAGGTGTGCCTGAGTAAGGCTGGAACTAAAACCTCCAGGACAGGGGTTCCTTGAGGGCTGGATTAAGAACCACTGGTCTATATGCTCCTGTCCACTCATGCTGGTCATGTCTGTTTGTGTAAGTGAGAGTACATGGATCTGTCTGTGGTGTGTATGGGTGTGCCTCCTATCTGTTTCCAGGCTGTGGCTGGGTAGTGATGGCGTTCTCGTGGTCCCCCACTCTTATGACTATGCTGACCGAGCTGCTGTTGACGCCCCACGCCAGATTTGGATGTTTCACCCAAGCGTCTTTATTATTTTTATTCTGTATACTTTGTTTATGTTTCATCTTGGAACATGGTCTGAGTAGCCTTTCCCAAGGTTTCTTCCATGTTTTTTTGTCCTTAGTGAGGGTCCAAGGTCGGAGAGTGTCATGTACTGCCATTTATTGTTTTTATAGTGCAAGCATGATTAAGGGCTATACAAATAAGCTTGACTTTGATACCAAGATTGGATGGGGATTGGCAAATGGGATAAAATCGTTGTGGTTACCATAGTGGGATGTAGGATGAAAGAAATGAGAAAATATTGGCCATGTTTTGGAAAAGAAATGTCTTCAAACCAGAAAGCGAAAATACTTCCACCGCAATGACTTATTGAACAAAACAGCCCAATCATGGTTAATGGGTTACCTGAGCATATCGATACAGTTGCACGTTTATAGTGTGACTGGTTTACATTGCCATAAATAATGCTGCCATGACACAAATGTAGGCCTACTGGTTGTTTTTATTTCTTATTTTGTTTCCTCAATGGAGGTCATTGAGGAAACAAAATGGGATAAAAAATAAATGGCAAAGAACTGTAACGTCTTAGCTCTTGTTTATTTGCTTCACTTATTTGTCTAATTTCTTTAAATAAAAAGTAGGTAGCTAACTTATTGCACTTTTATCTTAGCACTGGTTCTGCTCTTAGTTGCTTGTTTAGGAAGGAAATGCACTTTTGATTTCTGGTGACTAGTAGTTCTCTACCTACCTGTGTTGAATGCACTTTGCACTTTGGATAAAAGCGTCTGCTAAATGCCTGTAATGTAAGACATGTTTAGACCACATAGACTGTAGTAGGCTATACTAATGATTTTACCTCCATTGTGTTTGTCTAAGGTGTCAAAGGATATTTGGTAAACACATCAATAATTGATTGGGAAGTTAGGCGGATAAAATAGGTCAGGTGTTCCTACCTGAGCATTGTTGAATAATAAACAGCATCTCACATTCCGAAACCTGATTAGTTTCGACCATTGCGCTAAACTAAGTATTGATACTAGTTCTCAAGTCGATCCGGACAACATTAGCAAACAATAGAATTAAAGAAAATTGGCTAACTCACCGTATAATATTATGCAGCAAGTTGATCAATTTAACTAATTGCTCCCACCTGGCACTTGCGGCACCCACGTCCTCTGTCTGAAAGGTCTTCCGGTTTCTTCTCAATCAAAATTCAGGAGCACTTGATATCTATTCATATTGTTGGTTTAATTTTAGTGCCATATTTAACCATGTGAGTGGTCTGCTGGGCCTCATAGTAACTTCAGAACAGTCTGTCAAAGGGCGCGTGAGTGGTTCAGGTATATTTCTGTGGAGGGTACGTAACTTTATTGCCGGGACGTGATTGGCTCTTGAATCTGTCAGTCAATACCCTTCACGTCTGTAACCACTAGCAACCAAACTATCCCAGTGAGTGAGAGAGAAGAAACAAGTGAACAGGAGCTCAAGCTAGCACGGTTTAAATAACGGGTAATTTTTTTTGTTTGTATAACGTTAAGTACCGGGACTTCCAGCTGGATTTAAGTTATAGTTAACTGCGAATAGCTGAAACTGACTTGTGATCACCCACATACACTTCCACTAACACCTATCTACGAGTCTCTAACGATAGCAACGATAGCAACGATAGCAAATAACTGCCACTAACAAGCAGTAACGTAGTGGGAAATAAATTAGGTGTGTAAACCAGGATGGTGAACATCATAAGGTGAACAACCGTCAATATCAACACAAATCAGATATATTTTAATACAATCATTAAGAAGTGGTGCCTTTTCCCGTTAAAAGATGCTATCTTCACAATACCTTACATCTGTTTGATACTACTTGCTATGATGTATGAAATCCACCATAAAGATGTATGTCAGCCGGGTAAACACATATAAAAAGGTTGGCAAACTACATGTAGGTTTCTTTCCTTCCTACTGTATCCCTGCTAACAAGGCAATAAAAACGACCACTGTTCAGTGATGGATGCTTAGCTACCACAAGATGTCGCCACGTGCATTGCTGATAATTTCTGTGGCATAATTTACTGGCAAGGAGATCTGCACTGACACAATATGTAATCTGTGTATGACTTGGCCTTACATAAAATCTTTAGATGTTTGGTTTGTTGATAGATACAAATGTGTAGTGGGCTGTTTTCTATTAGAGTAATGTAAACACTCAAATAAAGAATTTGAGAATTCATTCATCTTTTGTCACCCTCAGCAGTAGTCAAGCCACCTAGTAGAAGCAGGGATGTCCTCCCAGAGCCCCAAGAGCAGAGCCAGCAGTGCAGGCAGCGAGGAGAAAAGCAAAGGTGAGTATTTTACTTTTCTAGTACAACAAAAGAAAAACATCTCTTGGCAATGACGTCTTCCGAATGACAAATGGAAAAAAAATAACTCAAGATTTTAGAAGGCCTTGGATGCAGTTATACAAAGTATTTAAAGCCTTAAATTCAGTTTTAGATATCTTAAACATCTTGCAGTTTTTTAGTCACATAGACTATATTCTGAAAAGTCTGTAATTGTTTTCATTTTCACATTTGTTTCAGTTGCAAAATGTGTTTTTATATTTCATTATAACTGCCATTAAAAAGTTTTTCAATTGAACTTGATGACACTTACAAACATGACCTACCACTCATTCAGATTGGCCTTGGATGCTATGGGAAGCCTAAAGCACGAGCACTGTTGTACACTGAAGTGGTGATGTAATGTGCATAGCATAGCATAATCATCTGAGCTGTCGGTGAGAAGGGGGATAAAAGTATATGCATTCTTCTGATGTGAGCTTAGGTATACTGTTGCATAGCCTTTGGACATGCACATGGCTACGGGTAAGTTATATCTCTACTCATGTGTGGTTCCTCATTGTCACGGCTCCCATTTATGTTCAACAAGCCAGCCCTGAAAACATGCTTTTGGTCAAATGCAGGTCAAACCAACAGTGTATCGTTTTACCTATAGATTAGGTCATGGGTTCTTGCGTGAGTTGATGGTAATGGTGTTGATGGAAAGGTCCTCACAATCAGAATTGCTTTGTTTCACAAGTACAGACAACTCCAGCAAAATAGGTCCCTGTAAGACGGGGTGATCTGGGCCTGTATTTATCAAGTGTTTCAGAGTAGGAAGTCGGTGCTAACTACCCCAAAAATGTTAAAAGTTGTCAAAAAAGAGAATTTGCTGGCAGTTAAAAATAAGTGGGCGGATTTAGAGAAACTGCAAAGAGGGTAAAGCAGGAGCACATTAGGAACACTAGCCTTATGGTCAGATGCACACATTTCTTTGAGAGCAACATTAATAGGGGTGAATTCAAATGACAATATTAAGTCAATGTCCCATTAAACGAGTAGGTTCTCTAACTCACTGAACTAAATATAAAGAATCAATAATCATTAATTCAGATGCAAAATTATTGGACAGGCAACAGACACAGATGTTAAAATCCCCAAATATTACAATTTTATCCATTTTCTATGTTGCGGAAAGTCTAAAATACATCTTCTTATAAATTGCGTTATAGAGAGTTATGGCACATTGCACCTCATCCTCTCTTCCCATGAATAGAAATGCCATAGTTGACACATTACTCTGTGAAATGAAGGGTGTAAGTTTCCACTACAATGATTTGGCATGGGGCCTCAGTGGTCTGAGTAGAAAAGGTTGACACACCCAGCTGGGAAGTGGTTACTTAAGCTGCACTTCAGCATTCCCAGCATCCCCTCAGAAACTGTGTGGAAAGACTTTGAAGAGAGAGACCGCAAGTAGGATGAAAACTATCATTACGCAAAGCCCTGTTTACTGTAGTGTGCCCTGGACTGAGCCAGTGCTTAGATGTGAGGGATTCTCCATAGATTGTTTATTAAAAAAAAACAACCTTTGTTGTGGCGGTGCCGTACCGTGGTTTATATGGTAACAATACCGGTTAGATGACCCAACTGAGCAGTTTGTCATAGGTTCATGTATTATTGAGCAGCAGTGTCCCCACCCCCCACCCCCTTTTAGCGTTTGGACGTGACGTATAGGCTATTCACAAGGATTTCAGCCTATGATATTGGAGGGTGGTCCACCCTACAGGGAGGGGCAGTTGAAGGATCAGAGGCGTTTTGTGTGTTTGATCAGGAAGGCAGGGGCAAGACTGTGTCACAGTCCGTAGATTGGGTGCACGGTGTGAATATCCCTTGATAAGCTAGGGTTAAGATCTTAGTTGTTGCACTGCCTCCACTGTCTTCCCTCTATATCTGTAACCCTCTGTGTGCTCATGTTTTTGGGGGTTCAAATCCAGCTCACCGCCTTTGCCACCTATCATGCCCTCTGTCTCCCCTCGTCCTTCTGTATCTTCACTGCATCGTTTAATAAGCAGAAAGGTCATGAAAAAAAAAAGAGTACTTTGTCTTTCGCGAAGATCACCCCGATGACATCCTGCCCGTGTTCCTGACGTCGGCCACCCAGGAACTGTTTGCCTGCCACGCTGACGAGGACGTCACGGCGGAGAACCCTTACAAGTTGCTGAGAAAAGACGATATCGTACAAGACATGAAGACGAGGGCAGCGGTGTCAGATTTCAGCCCCGCCAAGCAGATCGTGCTGGTAAGGATGATCTGTTGTCATACAGATCACTCAGACCCCCCCCCCCCCCCCCCCGCAATCTCTGATCTAGACCACCCTTCTTTCTTTCATCCATTCAGCTGACACCTTCTTGTACTGTTCCCTGGGGCTGCCACTGGAGGCTGTGGGGGCGTCTGCCTATGGTCTAAATGTCGAGTTTTGTCCTGAGTCCTGGGAAAACTTACCCCAGCCTTGGCCGTGACCCAGCATGAGAATGTGTGATAGTGATGTGTGGGTGGATGTTTGTCTTCTTCTGTATTCTGAAACCCTCAACTCTGCCTCTCATGAATCCAAACCTCAATCCCTCATCCACCATCCCACTCAGGACAACACAGTTTCCTCAAGTTTCCTGAGTCAATTCAAATACACTACTTTGACTATATCTAAAGAAATGATGTTGTTAAAACGTATAAATTATGTTTATCATAATAATTTGAAATAGAATGACACTGGATGAGAATAAAATGTTTAATATCTGCTTGGATCTGACCTTGTCTACTCCCTGTGTTGTTGGCAGGACTACCCGGAGGATGAGATCTTGTTGGTTTTTGACGGGGACTTCATGTATGGCCAGAACTTCTACCTGGTTCTGACGCCAGAAGCCAAGGAGGGGATCCTAAATGTAAGCCAAATACCAGCTCCAGTGTTTGTGAAAAGCAGTGCTTTTCTTGGGTACGTGCCATGATACATGCACTAATTGCACTAAACTTGTCCAGGTTCTGGTGACATTGACATTTCCATATGTATTTTCCGAGCCGCGGGGCCAAATTTCCAGTGGTGGAGTTTTGTCAAGGAAACAGTGGTCAAGCTAGTCATCTAGCCTCAACACATTAGAAACATTTTGAGGCAACATAGATTGACAGTTTTGCCGATAATTACGGCAAACTGTATTTTTTTACTATCTACTGTCTACTGTTCTTCCTTATGACCCACTTTTTTATCGATATTAATTTTCTCCCATTTGCCAATGCCCATCCAAGCTGAAGGCAATATCCCTGATTTCCATTTCCTCAAAAAACTACTCTCTATCAAACTATCAAATCAAAAATCTCAACTCATTTTACACTTCACTGTGTTTACTGTTCCTATTATGTTGTGTTCATTTTTCCACAGCCCCCAGAAAAACAACTTCAGCCCGAGATGGCTGAAGTGTCAGTCCCAGAATCAAAGCCATGGATATCTCTGGGCAGCGAGCAGGAGATAGAGGAGGAATCTGAGTCTAGAGAAAAGGTACTAGAATGTAAAAAAAATTATTGATTGTTCGTCCATCTGTAAGTGTACTGAGCAGACGAAGGAAGTGATCAAACAACCATGCCAGCAAGAAAGTCAATCAATCCACCCCATTCTCTCTCCTCTTCCCATCAGCTGAGGTACAAGTTCTCCAGGGTGCGCAGGAAGTTTGGGGCGCCAGTCTGTTTTTCCGACTGGAATACAGCAGATGCAAAGGATGGCTGCATGGAGTGCGCTTCGTACCAAGACAGCAGATTCAGCATCAAGCAGATGGAGAGGGACTGCGGGACGCAGGCCGTTCCCAAGCTGCAGAGCTCCAGCGCTCAGACACAGTGGTATGCTGCAAATAATACATCTTAGTACCTACGAAGAGAAAAAAAAGGTGCTTTAAAGTCATATTTTCTATCTGCAGTCTGGTGAGATAGTTCATCTGTTTCAATCCATTTTAAAAATAGATTTTAAGACTGAATACAATAGTAAATCCCTTCTTAAGAGAACATATTTGCCATCTTACTTGTTCATTGTTCTCTCTAATGTTTCACTGTATGAAGTACTTTCTTTTTCTTTTTACAGGACGTATCAGAAGAATATGTACACGCAGTACAAGCCAAGAGAGTTCAGCGAGGAAGAAAAAGAGCGTATCCTCCAGTCTGAGAGTCTGAAGAATTCCATCAGCTCAGTGACCCCCAGGTAAAATGGGACATTTCAGTGATTGATGGGGGTCTCGTCTCTGCTTCCTAGTGGGGAACATTTTAATGTACGGGGCGACTGAAAGCCAATCCAAACTCATGCATTACTGCAGCAAGTCTCAAGGGACTCGCACTCATTCATTATTAAAGCCTGAGCTGTATCGAGATATTCACAGGGAACTTAAGGACACCGACCTACACCCTTCACCTTCCCAGTCCATATTGTGTGTTGCTGTAACTGCCTTCCCTGCCAAGACTCTGGAAAGTTTCAATGATATATACTTTGTAAAGAAACCCCTACACACTCCCAGACCCCCAGACTATATCTTTTTTCATTTTATTGTTTTGTGTAAAGATTAGAGATAAGATAGGCCAATATCATGTGCAGAAAACTTTGCACAGTAACTGGGGAGAGACAGGATGGAAGATTAATAAAGTCTTCACACTGTTGAAGGTTTTAAGTTTAAGATAATAATTTCCTCTATTTCATCGCAGGCTTTTGCGAGCCCTCCAGCAGAATGAGATCATGGATGTATTCTTTGACGACTGGGGGAGCCTGGGGACAGGAGCTGAGGGCGCTGGCTTTGAGGGCATGGCCAACAGTAGCCTGAAGGTGTATCAGGCCTTCACAGACCTGCAGTACATGAAGGAGAAGAAAATCAGCTGCGTCAACTGGCACCCCACCATCAACGGTGAGGTCTCACAATCTCCGTCTATACTCGAGGGAGCTGATTTATCACCATAGTTGCATGGAAACAAGCCGAATGTCAATACCGGTACAGAATCGGCGGTGGACTGCTCACAAACATGGAGAGGGTATAGCGTGAATGACTAAAGCTAAGCTGAAGCGTGTTAAAGCTAAGCTAACATGAATTATAACAGTAAGTCTCTATGTTAAGATTTAGTTACGAAACGATGTTGACAAGATTTTCAGGCAATGTTGATGGACAATGTTGGCAATAATTATAGCAACAGGTTTTCGTCATTGCGCTCATGCTCTTTATAATCCCACTGACACAGACCAAAATGTTCAAATCCCCGTCCATTGTAGAGGCATTATTCCCTGTCTCTTATTGCTTCAAAATGTTGCCCAGCTGTCATCGCCCTTAGAGGAGGCTTGCAGGCGTGATCCGGCATCAAAACATGTGATCAGCGTGGATGTATCTTATTCAAACCGGGGGATCAAAAGTTGATCCGCCAATTTCCCAACCAGCAGAGTCAAAAGGGGGGGGCTTTTCAAACACAATACATCTGCGATCTGTTTTGCTGCTCCTGTGCAGTTGTGACAGTGTGCGATGTGTGGTCGGGTTGTGGCAGGTGTGATAGCGGTGGCCGTGACAGAGAAAGTGTCCCTGGAGGAGCGCTTCAAGGGGTCCACGAAGTTTCTCCTCAACCCCCCGCTCATCCTCTTCTGGAGCCTCTCCGACCCCTCCAACCCCCAGGTAGGGGAAACTCTCTACTATAGGCTGAAACTTCGCAAATTACTTTTATCGACCCAGTTAAAACTGCTGACGGCAATTCCGCAAAGACCGGACAAGCTAGAAAAGACCATTTCTCTCTCTCTCTCTCTAAATCCTCACCTGACAGCTTACAAGCCCATTCCGCTCTCTTCTCACGTCAGGTCTGTTTGAGATGAGCTTTCATAAGAAATGGCCTGAAGGAGTTGCTTTGTGCTGTCATTCAAAGACTATTGTGTGTACTTTGGCGAAAAATGTGAGAGCCTCTATTGATTTGACCCAGGCACTCGGTCAATAAAAATGATCTCCCAAATGACTCAAAAGTAATGTGAGTGGTGCATGATGCGAGGCCTCACTGGTGCATGTGTCATGGCCTGGGTTTCACCATCTACCGAGGCATTGATAAAAATAGCAGGTTGGTATTGAGCAGAGGAAACCAGAGACGTTATATAGGTTAAAAAAGTATTTATTTAGCGTAGAGATTAAAGTGCAGCAGATTTCAGCGTGAAGTCCTGCTACTGCCAGGTCTTTTTTCCCCCCCTCATGCCTGGTGAAATGGAAGCACCCTGCTTCTCCTCGTTTTTTTTTGCGGATTAAAACTTGAACTCTGCTGCGGAGAGACTAGAAAAAATAAATACTTGAAATGGCGAGCACTCAGTAAAAAGTTTCCTCTTTGAAATGTAATATCTCTTGCCTCGGTTAATGCGGGTTTTTTCTCTGTTGCTTGCAGTTGCTGCTGGAGTGCCCAGACGACGTTTTTGCCTTTGAGTTCTGCCCCTCCGATCCAAATATTATGGTTGGCGGCTGCATGAATGGCCAGGTGCTGACTCTGACTCTGACTCTGCCCGCCGGCCTCTCGGTGTTTCAGTGCCTTCTAGTTATCAGAGCTGTTACTTTCTCAGTCATCTGTTTCCTTTCCCATGTGCCGTCTCCCTGTTTTCCTTTTCAAGGCAATCTGATAAGAAAAATAAATAGATGTTCACCAATAGGCCTTCTTCCCGTGCCATTCATAAACCCCCTTCATAAGCATGTCCCTCTATTGTTTACATTCCCCGTTCTACTTTTCTCAACATTTGGACAGATGGATTTGAGTGTTAGTTTTTCTTTTACGGCAGCGTGTTTGATCCCCCGGTTTGTGTTGCCGTTTGTCTCAGGTTGTGTTGTGGGACATTTCTGCTCACCTCAAGCGTCTGCAGGGGACGCGGCCCGGCGCTGGGAAGAACATCCCCATCAACGCCGACACCTTCGTAAGTGCTCAGTAATCCTCTCCCCTTCGTCTGAATTCAGCGAAATGTTACATCGCATGTGGTATCACTTACTGTGATTCTGCTGGTTGATGATGTCACTTCGGTTCAAATATGGATCTTCGGTTTATTAAAGAGTTCTGGATGGAGCGTATTTACTGTAAAGACAGGCCGGCGAAGGTAGCTGTATGACAGGGAGAGATGATGATACGTTGGCCTCTTGGCGCGCTGGTCGCTCTCCTCATCCTCAGCCTTTCATTAGATGGGAATGCAGTGGCCTGATGGTCCTTTTCAAGCCGGCCACAGCTGTCACAGCGAGTTCCACAGACCTACTAATGCCAGGAGAAAATCTCTCTCTGCTTTGCAGAGCGAGATTGCATCGTTACCTGACCCCCATCTGCAAACCGTTGAGCGCAGTTGCATGCGGCCTAATAGTAGATGTCTAAGACTGGTTTGCTTTTTTATTCAATCAGTAGACCTCGTACAAACATCTCAGGCAGACTTAAGGTGTCTAGCTCATCCAAAATCTAGTTTTTCCAGTATTGATTTGGGTAGATTGCATGTAAACACTGTCATCATAAACAATTGATCCCCCTAATAAAACCAATTTTCCCATGGCATATCTGACACGTGACAAAGATCGTGGTCCCGATTCAAACCCACAACACTTCCAAGTACACAAGCTGCACCTTTGCTCGCCGAGACGCCCGGCCAGCCCATAATAAACCACAAAGCCTGACCTGGGCTGACATATTCCACCCGGCTGCTGTATTTAAACAGACACATATGCCCCTGTCATCCAGGCCCTGTTTGCTTTGTGTGTGTTTTTATTACCTCTACAGTGGAACAGCTGTCTCCATCCCTCCCTCCCTCCTCCTCTCTCTCTTTTGTCCCCTCCCTCCCTCCCTGCCTCTATTCTCTCTGTCCCTGTTTACCCGTCATTCTCCAGAGTCAACAGCATCAGCCCACACACTCCAGCTGTTACACAAGCCCCCCCCCCCCCCCCCCCCCGTCTCCCACCACAGGCTGTCCCACAGCAGATAACACAAGGCAAATCAGATCGTTGCTCCCCCGTGTGTTTGCAGTGTAAACAGTAGCGGTTGTATCTGCTGAAAGCCATTATGTTCGGACGCTGAGTGCTATGAAACTGTTTTTAGCTTATCAGATAAAGGAGGAATTGAAATCCTCCCATGTAAGATTTGTGTTGCGCTCCCACCGTTTTACACGATGAATCAAACAGCAGGTGCACGGCGCTGCCCGGTAGTAGCGGGTGATGCACATCCACAGGTAGCGTGCATCACTCTCAGCGTGGCGAGGCTAGACGTTGAGCCGTTGAGCAGACGCAGACACAGCGGTGGCCAAAGTGCAAACCGGTATCACACGCAGCTCCGTAGAGGACATTGTTGTTCTGCAAGCTTACTGTAGGCGACGGGGTGTAGTATTTCTATAATGCAGTACAGTAAAGCCGCTACCACTGCAGTGTGCTTCTTTGATTTTCCACCTCACGTGGCAACAGCAGCATCATACATGTGGTCGCTGCAGCCCTGTACCTTTCACTGCAAGAATGCTACGCTACGCTAAGTGCTGGCCTCGTTGTAGCTCTGCTGTTTGAAGAGAAGTTGTTTGGGATTCCTTCTGTTCCTGTTCCAAGTTTCAAGAAATGATCTGGCAGCCAGTTGTTTGCAGTTTTGTGTTGCAGTGTAAATGTTTTGTTTTACTCCTCTACAGCTGAATAAGCTGCAGTAGTAGTTCAGAAGAGATGGATGTATGACTTGTACCATGGATATCGCCTGCAACAAAAAAGCCTTTCCACTTGAATTGAATTGTCAGTGCACCGTACACGCTGTACCCTTCAATACTGTACCCTTTGTGTCTGACCTCCCATCAGGACTTTGAAGAGAAGAGAGAGAAGGAGACCCCCGTGGTGCGCTACTGTGCCGTCTCCGCCATAGAGAGCAGCCACAAAGCACTAATTACTGATGTCCAATGGCTGCCGCGAACCTTTGAGGTACTGGTGTGGGGGGTGGGGGTGAAGGGCAGAGGGGTCGCAGGGCGCTAACAACCCACGAGCCTGAGCTCTGCCAAGAGGCCAAATAGGTAGAACACTGATTACTTAGCATGTGAGTTATTTCTGGCACGTTAGCACACTCAACGCGCTATCAGGAGCACACACGATAGCAGCTGGAACTTGCTGCAGTTTGTCAATATTTTTTCTTTCGCCCATTATAAAAAGATAATAGGTGTTTTCTTGCGTGAGTACTTAGTAATACTCACAGCGAGACATTCTTGAATGTTTTCTTCTCAGGCTTGTTTTTATCATATCTAACGCAAACACTTGTCCAAAGCCTCCAACACGCCAGGAGCGACTCAACACGCAGCAGATGCTTTTTAAGCCCTCACACCTTAAGTTACACACTGATAGCGAAACACTCTAGCTAAAAGCATCGGCTCCCTTATCACCCTAATGATTTCGCCGTCTAATTTTGGAATAATGACTCCAGGGTTTGTAATCCAGTCCAGTCTGAAAGCCACTCGACTGTAAACGGGTGAGAGTAGTCAGAGCAGAGAGGAGCCTGTAAAGGTGACAATGCAAGGGCAACGTTTTGAGGCGATGCACCGTTCAAAAGGAATGCACATGGGCAAATGGAGGACATGTGGATCACACTGGCTGTGCGTGCTCCTGGCAGCCGCTGACCATTTATATTGGTTGAGACCTATCTTTATGTGACATCCCATAAACGCACAATATAGCTGTCATAGTCATAATATATATGACAGCGCAATTTCCTCTCTGGGGGATTAATAAAGTGCATCTTATCTTGTTTTTTCAGCAAACTGGTGTGTTTTGACGTCACGGTGAATGGCCTGTAAACATATTCTCTATCTTAATGAAACTAAGGTCTCACGTGGATTCTTACGGGTCAAAACACATAAGTGTGTCACCGTGTGTTTTTAAGATGTGCTTGTTCATATGTCATACCACTGAAGGTATTTTAACTGTATTTAAGTTTCCTGATGACGTTTGTCCCCCCGTGTCTGTGGTCTGAAAACCACTGACATGTCATCTGGGTAAGTAAAACAAGGCAGTCACCAAAGTGCCCCGGGAGGGAAACCTTAACCTCCAGATATGCCTGCACACGGGGCCCCTCCTGACACTGCTGAACCTGTTGATTTTGTGACTCTCTCTGATTAGGTGACCAAGACGGGCGTACCGGTGGAGAACAAGGATCATATATGTGTTCAGCTTGTCACCTGCTCCCCTGACTGGTATATATATTTTTTTTTTTAAAGCATCGAATTGATGGAGTGCTGTCAGCTCAAAGCTAATATAACTGAGATATGTATGGGAGAGTTTGATGTTTGAAGTACAAGTATGCCTGTTTGTTTATATGCCTGCACCTCCACCAATCCAAGTATTATGGTTGGCAGCTCCATACATGGCCAGGTGCAGAGTACCTGTCTGTCTCTCCTGTCTCTCTGTCACTGCCTGTCTTTCTGTATTCCTCTGTTTGTTGTGAGAAGTCTCATTAAGAACGATCCACGTGGACGTTTCTGTGCTTCGCTGACTCACCGACCCACCGACCCTCTCTGTCTCTCTGCCTCTCTGTCTGTCTGTCTCTCTGCCTCTCTGTCTCTCTGTCTCTCTGTCTCTCTGCCTCTCTGCCTCTCTGTCTCTCTGCCTCTCTGTCTCTCTGCCTCTCTGCCTCTCTGTCTCTCTGCCTCTCTGTCTCTCTGCCTCTCTGCCTCTCTGTCTCTCTGCCTCTCTGTCTCTCTGCCTCTCTGTCTCTCTGCCTCTCTGTCTCTCTGTCTCTCTGTCTCTCTGTCTCTCTGTCTCTCTGTCTCTCTGCCTCTCTGTCTGTCTGTCTGAAGCTCTCTGATGTTCTGGGACGTCCGGGCTCCGATGGCGGCGGCCCAGTCGGCGACAGACCAGAAGCAGAAAGTGGATCCGAAGCCCCACGTGAAGCCCTACGGTGTCCCCGACACCTTCAGACACCTGGACCGGACCTGGAAACCGCTGTTCAGGGTACTGCAGGGCGGGGGGGGGCGATATGAAACACATGATTTAAAATTGTTGTTGTTGTTTTTGGACCCACACTCTGTAGACTTTGGGAAGCGGTTCATCTTCCTGTCCTTCTTTACCCCTCTTAGTCTGTCAAGTGATTGAGCAGAGACGATGATTTTTTTGAGTAACAGTATTTTTTTCAGTTCTTCAGATATTAAACGTGTTCTTCTCCTCCGTCACGCGTCAGGTTTCCCTGCCAATGATGGATACCAGCAGGGAGTACAGCCCTTTGAAGTTCAGCCTGGAAGACTACACCCTGGGCAGCAGTGCAGGTGAGGGATTGAACATGGTTGCTTGCGTTTATCTGTCTCTGTTTGTTCCCCCTCCCTTCCTTTTTCCACCAGGTGAGCGTCCCTCGCTCTGTTACCTGTTTATTGGTCTTTCCATCCCCCCTCATCCCCCCACCCCCCCTGCTCCCTCTTTCCTGCTCCCTCTTTCCAGCGATGAATTCAAGGTGGACAACCGCTGATTAAAATAACAACAAAAGATAGTTGTTGATGAAATAATGTTGATTTATGTCTTCAACTATTGCATCCTAAACTACTTCCTAGAATGTTTTTGAACTGTTTGTTTTCAATGGAAGTTGAAAAATCGGTCAAAAAATATTGGGAATTATTAATTAAATGACTCGTTTTTGATAAATGATGAAATAGAATTCTTGGTAGTGGACTCAGACCTTTAGACCCCCTGTATCTATATGTAGCTGAACCATTTGTATTTATGTTTGAAGCACCACTACATCACCACTACATCACCACTACATCACCACTACATCACCACTACATCACCACTACATCACTACCTGCCCTGTTAAAAACACCAGTGAGAAGCTGAATGTTTGTGAAGGTGTGCCAGGGAAGAGAAGGAGGAAGATAACACACTCCTCCTGGTAGACAGACACACAATTTCAGACACAACTGTCTCCTCCTGTGTGTGTGTGTGTGTGTGTGTGTGTGTGTGTGTGTGTGTGTGTGTGTGTGTGTGTGTGTGCGTGTGCGTGTGCGTGTGCGTGCGTGTGCGTGTGCGCTTGAATTCTGCTTCGGATCGGTGAGCACAGTGATCAGCGGGGCATGGCCCACTCACCACCCAGGTCTCTCTCTCTCTCTCTCTCTCTCTCTCTCTCACTTTATCACCCTCGCTCTCTCTCCCCCTCCCTCACTCCCTCCCTCTCTCTCTCTCTGTTCCTGCACCACTCATCCCTCTCTCCTCCGGTTTCATAGCACTTTATTAAGCGATACCTCCCAGACAAGGCCCCTCATAGTGGCAGAACATTAGCCTTGTTGACTGTCAGCTCTTTGCAATAATGCTGCTCGGGGCCCCTGGAGGGCCAGAAGATGTTCCTGTGTGTCTCGGCCGGTCCAGAAGAGACCCGTCTTTGTCCGGCTGGAGGGTCTGCCTCCGTAAACACAGCTTACGGAATTAATGCACTCACTTACCGAGGCAATAAATGTGCCATGTTTTTCAGCGACCCCGGGGCCGGGCTGTTATGAGGTTTTAATGAATTCCCTTTGGGATTAATATTTGGCTGCCGGTTGAGATGTTTGACTCAGTGAGACACCAGCCCTCCCTGGCAGTCAGCCTCTCTTTCTGCACTGTGCTCCATCTCATGCACACTGCTGGATTCACTCACAGTTACAGTAGTAGCGGTTGTAGATCCCCCCCACCCTGCAACGGTACCGCAAGTACTTTCCAAACCCAGATTTTCCATCCCTCTCGGGGCTGGAGCAGCACGTGGAGCAGCAGCAGCGGTGGTGCAGGATGTTTGTAAGACGGTGTAGCCGGCGTCTACGTCTGTCTCTGTGAGTGGTATCGTCACACACATCTCCAGCGGGGGTAAGTGGCTCTCCGAGGTGTGTGGCGCCGTAATCTGAGCTGACCTTCAGCAGCGAACCCCGGCGGTCGGGAGTGGAGCGCGGGTCGGGGTAAGGCTCGCTGATAACGGGGTGTGAACGGATCGTCCTGCGCTGTCCCTGACGGACAGTTGGGCTTTTGTGATGGAAAAGGCCGTCTCCCTCACCACCAGCCCCCCCCACCCCACCTCCCCCTCCTCTCTCACTTTCCCCTCCTCTCCACACCCCTCACCCCACCTCCGCCTCTTCTGCCTCCCCTTCCCCTCATGTCCCCTCTTACCAACTCCCCCCCTTCCATCTCTGCCCCACCCCTTATCCTCATCTCCACCCCCCCCTCTCCCCCGTCTTGCTGCTCATGGTCAGATTACAGCACACACCACTCTCCCCCTTTTTCTCTCATTTCATTACTTTCCTTTTTTTCCTATCAGATGTTTTCTCCGTTTTCTTGCTTTTCTGTTTAATGTTTTACAAATTCTTTATATCTTAGAATTGAATGGTTGATTGATTGATTGATTGATTGATTGATTGATTGATTGATTGATTGATTGATTGACTCCAGAAATCACAGGAGTCTTAACACTGTTTGACTAGCCACACACAAAATAGCCATTTGTGAAGGTAACACATCAACCTTTCACCCATTGTAAACAACAGGTCCTAAGTATTTGTTAAACTGTGTTTACCTAATGCCCTCCCTCACTCCCCCCGACTCCCCCTCCTTGTGTCCCCTGACAGACGCCACCCACCTGTATGCTGATAGGTCAGAGGTCACCCCAGAGTACAGCCAGCTCAGAGTGCCCTCAGGAAAGACGTTTAAATCCCTGGAAGACGTCAACACCAAGCTTTATATTGGAACGGAGGTAAACATTCCTCCCGGTGAGAACATGTTGCTTCGGTGCAACGTTTTCATCCTAGTCACGAACATCTGCCGTTACCTGTGGAGAACATTTCCACCACCGGCATTCAGTCTTTTTTCAGCTCGTCAAAATTACATCTTGGGAAAAAATTGGGTTGGGACCCACAAAAAATAATATTGCATGTTTCCTTTGTAACACCTTTTATCATTTGTGTTTTACGTGTTTTTACTGCTGACAGGATGGGGAGGTTGTTTACACTGACTGGAAGTTGGAGAAGGACAATGACTCTGGGAGGCTGTACAGTGAGTTATTAGTACCATTATCAATGTTGCTTTAAGGCTTTATTGGTCATTTTGCCAATAATTGTGTCCAACATATTTTTCATGGTGCCGTTCTTTGCAGACCGCTACATTTTCCACATTGCTTTTGCCAGACCCAAAAAGTTGCCATCACTATGTAATCATACATGGACATCTTTATGAACCAATGAAGATGGTTCCTTCAATAAGGATGGGAATTGTCCGATGAGACACAGTCAATGCGATTGATATGGGGGCTGTATCGCACAAAGCCATCATGAAAACAGATCGTTATTCATAATTGTTGGAAAAATGACAGTACATTCTCTTAAAATGTTAAGTATGTGAAGAATGTCTGCTTTTGTTCTTTCATAATTTCCTTACCCCGGGATATTTTGCTAAGGACACTCGAAACAATACCTGTAGTGTTTTCACACTGTCTGTACAATCACGGTTTGTTTGTATCAACCTCAGCGTATTATTTGAGGTTGCCCACAAAAGCGCTGCAGTCTAGAGACAAAAACAACCCTTTGTTCGTGAATAGATTTAATTGCAATAACAATATTCTCCTAATTATTAAATTAAATAGAATTTGATTACTCTTATTAGGGTCATAGGTACATTTCTCCTTGTCATGCATTGCTCTTCTCAGTGTGTTTTCTTACTGAATAACAAAGGGAAAATGGCACACGATTCAAATTCAATTATTATACGTACTCCCTATGAACCGACATTTGATTTGGCCAGCACACTAAATGACTAAATGTTATTACAGTGGGGAGATTGGCAAACAGACATGGCACCAGCGTTGATTAAAGCAGCGGTTAAGCTTGCAGGCACAGACGCATACTTTCTCTTTATCTCTATTTCCCGCTCTCTCTCTCTCTGTCTCTCTCTCTCTCTCTCTCTCTCTCTCTCTCTCTCTCTCTCTCTCTCTCTCTCTCTCTCTCTGTCTGACTTGTTTTACCAATTGCCCATGAACACTGTGATTTCCTCGTCGTCTCCTGGACTGACTGCTGGTCTGGGGGCTCTGTGGCAACACACTGTCTGTCAAACGCCACATGGTTTCCTTCTCTCTCTCTCACTCACTCGGTCTGTCTTTCTCTTCACTCTCAGGTGTCAAGCCCTTTCAGTGTTTTAGTATCCATGACTGGTTGGTGAATACGGTGCAGCGGTCGCCCTTCTTCAAAGACATCGTTTTAACAGTGGGGGGCTGGAACTTCGCCATCTGGAAGGAGGGAGTCATGGTAACAACACCCATCGTACATATTGTAGATAAAAATGAGTAAATGTAAAATGAGTGCAGGTTTAACATGATTAACAAACACAAACACATACAAATTAAACTGATAAATCACACATTTGATTTGATACAAACAATTACGAAATACACAAGATCAAACTGATTCCAGGCCTTTGATTCGATCATGATACACCAGGAAATGCTTAAGAGGGAATTGATAACACCAGGGCTCCGAAAATTAAAAAATGTGTTTTCCATAACTTGGAAAACCAAGACCCTCATGACTTTTTTTGGAGAATGTCATGGAAATATGTTCATAATCTTTTTCCAACCAGTGGAATGTCACGCTTGGCGATCCACTTCCCTTTTAGGAATAAAAACCCAAATCCCAGAAATGTCCTGTTAGTATCGGTCCTAATTGAAGTACTGGTCGTGGAAATTGTGCTCTAGTCTTGGAAAAGTCATGGAATTTGATGAGTAAAAAGGCGTAGGCACCCTGTACCACGCTAGGTGGGATGCATCTCAAATCCCCTTGACTCGATCTGACCTCTTGTAACCTGCGGCATCCAGCACGGCCCCATCATGCAGTCGCCGTGCTCTGAGCAGCTGTGCAACGTGGGATACTGGTCCCCGTCCCGGCCGGCTGTGTTCTTCATCGGGAAGGAGGACGGCAACGTGGAGGTGTGGGACCTGCTGGAGAAGACCCACGAACCTTCACAGGTCCACAGCATCACCACCGGCGAGATCACCTGCATCAAACCCTGGATCGTCTCCTGTGAGTTCTTGGCTTCGAGACAACTACTTCCATCTCCTCCATTGGCTCTATTCAGTATATCTATTCAGTAAACCTCCCCCTTAGTTCTATTCTGTATTGTGGAGAGGGGTGCCATGCTCACCCTCAGTCATGTAATTTACAGTAAGATCAGGTGGATAAATCGATCGTTGCGTGGTAAGTTTGTAAATGGTACATCGGTCAAATCCAGTCAATGATGTTTAAGACTTTTTCATCTCCCTGGCATGTTTGCTATGTCAAAGCCAATACTTTGACATAGCAGTCATGGGGGGATTTCCATTCAAGTTACCCACCCTAACCTTCCTCGTCAGTTCCATTGGGAGCGTTCCATTGGGATGTCCCTTTCTACCTGGTCTATTTCTCTGGGTCAGCCACTGCTATCGGCCCTCTGTTGTTCCACTCATTCTCCTCTTTTGTGTTTTTTGTCGTGCCCGTACAGCCAAGCAGCACTTCCTGGCTGTGTCCGATGACCTTGGAATGCTCCACATTCTCGAAATCCCATGGATGCTCCACAGCCCCTCCGGTAACGAGGTGAGAGCGTCCAACCTCATCCCGTATAATCAACTTAAACAAGGTTACGGGTTTTTCCGTACACTAAAATAATCTTGGTCAAAGTTGACGGTGTGAGCCACAGTCGAGTTTCATTTTGTCGTCAGGGTCTCTTTCTGGGTTTTTTTTTTTCCCCGCACTGATGTTTTAATCAAAACAGTTCATCAAGTCCAAGTGAAAGGAATTCTGGCTACGGCCGAGCTGGTCCCATGGTCACCAAACGCCCACATTCTTGTCAAACAAACTTTTTTTCATTTTGTCAGTTTTGACCTTATTTAATTAGTTACATACCTTGCCTTTGGCGCTGCTAACCAATACCCCTCTCCTGTTCTGTGTGCAGAAGCTGAGTGTGGGGAAGTACTTTGAGGCGGAGGTGGACCGGCTGGCGTATTTCGCCAAGAGGAGGGAAATCTGGGCTCAGCAGAAGAGAGACACGGAGGCCGAGGAACTCAGGAAGAAAACGGTGAGACGTGGATTCTGATTCGGCATACGCAGCCACGTTAGATCCAGAGAAGTGGGTTTGTCGGTTTGAATCCCCAGGCAGGGGCTGGGGAAATGAACGGCGGTCGCTTGTTCTCACTGCCGTCAGTGCGCCCTTGAGCAAGACACAATATATGGTCAGCCCTACCCTAACCCCACTGTGAGAACCGCTAGTATAGGTGAGCGTTCCTCTGAGTGGTACAGTGAGACTCGCAAATGGCTTTTATCGACCCAGGTAAAAATGCTTACAGCAATTCTGCAAAGTTGAGATCGTGGACGCTGAAAAGCCATCTCTCTCTCTCTCTGTCTGTCTCTCTCTCTCTCTCTCTCTCTCTCTCTCTCTCTCTGTCTCTCTCATGACTAATTCATTCAGATGGTTATTTGATCCCGGCCACCAGAGAGAGAGCGTGGTTATTGACAGCCAATGCCCGGCAGTCTGTCAGACTGTTGGGCTTGAGTCGGCTATAAGAGCTCCATCTCTCAAACCTTTCAAATATGTGATATGTTCCAGCATGCATTGCACCATGCTGTACTGTCATTGGCAGGCCGGTATAACTGCTGAAATATAAAGAGTGACTCCAGCTTCTCTGTACATTTTAGTGGTAATTGTGCTGGAGGTCGGCATACTCTAATGCCCAGAGAAAGATGCGGGGGAGGCCTCATGAAGGAAATTGACGAGAAGCGTCTGAACTTGTTAAACTGTGTTTGTGCGTGTAGTAAACTTCTGTGTAGTACGTGGCTCTTCTTAAGCACTTGAAATGTCTTCAGTTTGCAATGCTACAGTGCTAGTTTGTTTTAATGGGTCCCGGGGAAAGACTCAATTTGGGTTGGGATTGAACATTTTCTGAACTTCTGTGGAGAGAGTTATTCTTTTGCCATTATAAATGAGTACATGCTGACACAAGGATTATCTTTATTCATCCTTTACAAGTTTCCACAGAAAGATCCTTGTCCCAGTCCATGCGTAAGCCATATTTTATCAGTCAAAACAAGTGATAGTGATTATGAACATTTCATTGCATCTCACCGCTGCGCTGAAGAGGAGACCGTGTCCTGGAATGCTGAAATAATCGAAGAAATCTGAAAATGTGCTTCTTTTCAAATGAAACGGCAGGCATTCATTTGAGATACATCTCGTTCCCGACCTTCGTCCGTCAGCTGAAGACGCAAACACCCAATTAACTTCAAGGTCAAATACTTTACGAGGCCAAGGCGCCTCAGGAATTTAAAACAAACAATACTGTATGATTACTGTTTTCCTGTGTGTGTGTGTGTGTGTCAGTGTGTGCGTGTGCATGCCTGTGTGTGTGTTTGTGTGTTTCTATGTGTATTTGTTTGGATTTGATTAGAGTGAAATTGAAAATGAACATCAGTGAAAACTATCATTAAACCCTCACTTAACCGCTCCGTTCAGAAGTTGAATATCCCTGAGACACGTTGCTAAGGAAATATTGTTAGAGGTGTGTTCCTTTCAAAACCCTTTCACTTAGGCTGGGAGGAAATTATTCTCTTGGTAAAGATGACACAAAATACTGTGAAAGAATAAGCAAGTAAGCTCATTCTGTAGCTCTGTGTTATGTAATGAAGTACAATGAAGGAAACTCTGTTCTTTTACTACGTTTTGAAATATCAAGGTACTGAAATTCAGAGGTGCTTCAGAGGTCATTGTTCTTGGTTGATGTGGCGTCAGGAGGTCCTGTTTTCTCTGGTCCTGTGTGACTCTGAGTTTTGTCCCCAGGAAGTGGTCGTGCCGGTGAAAGACCCAGGAGCAGATTGAAGAGGAGGGCAGGAATGAATACGAGGAGAACCTGAAGCTGGAGAAGGCCATCCTGAAGGGCATGGGCCTGCTGCCAGCCGCTGACGACACATCAGATAGCTGATATCTCACATACATGCACACACACACACACACACACACACAATACCAAGGTTTACAATTTGTATTTATTTTTTCATAAAATTTGATTGTCTTAACTATATTTCTAACACACCAGATATCTGATATCTTACACACACACACTACATCCATTTTTGTTGTTAACTAGTTGTCGTTACCCATTTTTAATGACATTTGCTTCATAACTAGTTATATCTCTATGTGAAATATGGAAAGTGTTTTAATAAAAATAGTTGACTACCCTTCCCGTTGATACTGTGAGAACATGCTTTTGCCATCATCATCACCAGACAGTCCTTGGGTGAGAGATTCAGGGTCACTGCAGGATTTTTCACATACACACGTCAGAGATCTTGTTACTGAGTAATGCCATCCCTTCGCCCCCCACGTTGAAAATCACTGTATAAATAAGTGTTCGATTTCATATCGTTACGTTAGTTGATGCTGATCTGTCGTGCAATATTAATTGGCCTGCTATTGATTACACTAGACGTGGTCTGCACGTATAGCCAGCGTCTGTGAGAGGCATCACCTTAAGCACACAGGAGTCAACCATCCCCAATAGAATCCATCCGAAGGATGGGCCCGCTGCCAGCCGCTGACGACACATCAGAATAGCTGATATCTCAAATACATGCCCACACACACACACCACAACACAATACCAAGGTTTACAAAATTTTTATATTATTTTTTCAAAATTGATTGTCTAACTATTTTCACCAGATATCTGATATCTTACACCACAAAATACATCCATTTTTGTTGCTAACTATTGTCTTACCCATTTCTAATGGACATTTGCTTCATAACTAGTTATATCTCTATGTGAAATACTGGAAAGGTTTAAAAAAAATATTTTACTACCTTCCCCTTGATACTGTGAAACATGCTTTTGCCATCATCATCACCAGACAGTCCTTGGGTGAGAGATTCAGGGTCACTGCAGGATTTTTCACATGCACACATCAGAGATCTTGTTACTGAGTAATGCCATCCCTTCGCTCCCCCCCCCACCCCCCCGTTCACCACTGCTCCCCTGGGCTCCTTGTCGTGAAATCCATTTTGGAATGCCTCAAGAAACTCGGCAGGAAATCATTTCACGGTTCTTTAATTTCATGACTCATCTGTTTTGTTCGGTAAATATGCTCGTTGTTGAAAAGCACTGTATAAATAATGTAGAATTTAATATCGTTACGTAATATGATGCCTGATCTGTCGTGCAATATTAATTGGCCTGCTATTGATTAACACTATCGATCTGCACTATAGCAGCGTTCTGTGAGAGCATCACCTTAGCACACAGAGGTCAACATCCCCAATAAATAATCCCCATCAGATCAATGTTGGGCTGCCTGCTCATCACTTTCGTCACGTAGAACTTCAGGCATTTTGCTAATTTGACAGAATACAAACCGAATTTCGCTCAGCAAATTCTGCACAGTGAGAAAGGATAGAACGGGCTTAGGAGGCAAGATTTTTGAAAAGGTCGTCACCAGGCTTTCTACTCACCGGGGTCCTTGCTCCTGTTTGAGCTGGGAGGTGTATGTATGTAACAAGCATTTCAACAACACACGAGACTTTCTGAGGCAGGGCTGTCTTCACCGCCGGTTCACCAGGCAGCTTCGTTGAATATTACCAATCGCTGAATCTCTCACACTGCCCCACACCTGAATGCTCATTCCCATGACTGGATGACTAAATTTCAATGGCAGGCATTTTAGATTCACCAATGAATATTGCCACAATAGACCAGGAAGTATCCTTCCAATTCTATGGACTCCCCATTCGCCATGCTCCTTCATGGGGATAAAAATGAGGACAGCTCAGAGTGCCGGGTCCATCTTAGGTCAAGAGCAGCCCAACGAGCCCATAGTCACCACTGACAGCCAGTATCCTGCCAGAAAAAGGCTGGAGGAGGGGAGGGAGGGCAACTGCATAATGCAGGGGCAGCTGTCTGTTGCCAGGTTTTCACGCTGGGGCTCAGATGCCTCACAAGGAAAAGAGAAGAGGTACAGAGGCAAAGAGCCAGAGAATAGATGAAACATTAGCAACACAAACGGTCGAGAGTTGGGGAAGGACGGGGTGAGGGTGAGGGTCAGGGTTAGGGTTAGCTAAATTATAAGCATGGAGAGGGAGGGAGGGAGGGAGGGAGGGAGGAGTTCATGATGGAGTAAAACCTGAATGAGAGGAGAGTGAAAAAGAGGAGATACTGTAGCAAGAGAGAGAACCGGGAGGGGGGAAGGTGTTGACGACGGGGCCCCCCCTCAACGGAAGTGAGACGGGGCCGGCCCCCGGGTGTCCGAACAGGGGTAAGGCAACACGCACCCGCTTTGGGGGAAAAGGGGGGGGGAAAGGGAAAAAAAGGGGGGGGGGGGCCCCTTTCGGGAAGGGGGGGGGGGGCCCGGGGGGGGGGGGGGGGCCCCCGGGGGGGGCCCCAAAACCTTTGGGGGGGGGGGGGCCCCTTAAAAAGGAAAGCCCCCCCGGGGGGGGGGGGGCCCCCCCGGCCCCCGGGGGAAAAAAAGGGGGGGCCCCCAGGGCCCCCAAACCCCCGGGGGGGGGGGAAAAAATTTTTTGGGGGGGCCCCTTGGGGGCCCCCCCCCAAAAAAAAAAAATTTTGGGAAGGTTTTTAAAGGGGAATTTAAAAAAAACCCGGGGGAAAAAAAAAAGGGGGGGGGGCCCCAAAAAAAAAACCCCCCAACCCCCGGGGGGGGAAAAAGGGGGGGGGGGAAAAAAAGGGGGGCCCCCGGGGGGGGGGGGGGGGGGAAAAAAGGGGGCCCAAAAAGGGGGGGGAAAAAAAAGGGAAAAAAACCGGGGGGGGGAAAGGGAGGGGGGTCGGGGGGGGGAACCCAAAATTTAAAAGGGAAGGGGGGGGGGGGGGGGGAAACAAAAGGGGGGGGGGGGGGGGGAAAAAAAGGGGGGGGCCCCTTTTAAAAGAGAAAAAGGGGGGAGGGGGGGGGGGGGGCCCCCCCCCAAACGGGGGGGCGGGGGGGGGGGGGAAAAAAAAAACCCCCCTCTTTTTTTCCCTTGGGGGGGGGGGGGGGGGGGGGGGGGGGGGGGGGGGGGGGGGGGGAAAAAGGGGGGGGTTTTGGGGGGGGCCCCCCAAAAAAAGGGGGGGGAAAAACCCCCCCCCCCCCCCCCCCCTTTTTTTTTTTTTCCCCCCCCCCCTTTTTTCCCTCCGGAGCCTCTCATTCTCTCTCCCAGGCCAGCTTAGAAATGTGCTGCTGGCTTCTGCACCCTAGATGTTACCGCAATAAGCTGATGCAAGGAAAAATTTTTTTCAGGTTTCGTGAGATGCAACATGAACGGGCGGGAAAGGGGGCCCTGTGACGTTTTCCCCCAGCATTCCCCCGAATCTCAGGATTTTAAACTCACTTCCTGAAAGGTCTGGACAATGTGGGCAGCGGCAACAACAACAACACCACGGCCACAAACCCGATGACCCCCACTAGCAAGGAGGGTATTCAGGGTGTCAAGATTTTCCTCCGTTGATTTCTTCATCTAAGGCCAAGACATTTCTCTCACATAAAAAGAAAAAAGAGCAGATCTCTAACTACGGGGGGGTGTTGGATGCCCGCATTCCAGTTTTTATCACCAATTCTTGAAGGTTTTCGAGCCAAATCCTGGGAAACAATGTGAGCAGGTGCTGGGCAGGAGGGGCTGTAAATCTGGTCCTGGCGAATTAAGCCATTGCCTTGGCATTGTTCTGCCCGTGGCCTCCTCGCTGCTCCTGCTGAGGGTGGGGTGGAGCAGGGGTCCGCTGCACAGGGAGATCTAAATCTCCCATCATGGGGTTCAACTCTGCGCATTTCACACATGTTCGTCTAAGCTGCAACCCCCAGCTGCAGGAGTAGAGATGCAACACACACACACACACACACACACACACACACAGTCCACCAACGTCACAGGCCTTGCAGGAGTGGATGCTTGCACCGTGACACAAAGGCAAAATATTAGCAGATGAAAGCAGAGTCAAGTGGTTGCCGCCGAGAAAAGGACAGCAGGGGTTAATATAATGCTCTTTGCTACCATGGGTTTGCTGGATACCCCCTTTTCTTGTGCGACGGAACAACACATTGATATCCATTGAAAAAGATTATGAGAAAAGGAATCTGTAGCCTGAAGAGAATATTCCCCCTTTGCTCAGAAAATAATTTGCTCAGCTTCTTTATTTAATCTCAAAACCTTGCCCACCTCTGAAATGATCATCAGCAAAATGAAAAAGCTCAGGATGCATCAAGCTCTACGTCTCATCGCCGTTGCACCGCCGAGTTGCGTTCCCTCTTTCAAACGTCCGAGAGAGGCCGGCGGTGGATTTCATTAGCTGACCCTCGACCTCATAAGAGATCAGGTGACCAGGGCACTGCGTTGGAATGTTCCCTCTTGACTCCCTTTTCGTTTTCTAATTTCAAAGCGGTTGTCACTTTGCTACCCCCCGCATGTAAACAGAGCACACACACATATGCATACAGTGCATGTATCTGCTCGTATGTGCAGGCCAGATGTCCCCAGTCACCTGTGGGGTGAGGAAATCAATATAAGCCAAATGAATGACCACAAAAGTGCATGTTGTTCAATGGTCAGATCTTGCAGTATTGACATAAAGCAATTATTGGGTCCATTATTTGGACAGTAAAGGCCCCTAGACCGGATCACCAGCAAATTCATTATCATCTTTTAAACAACTCCTTGAAGCATTTATAGGCTTAGTTTCACATACTGTTTTTAATTTCATGTATTATTAATTGCTTTTGTTTTGATTTGTTACCCATTTTAATCACCATCTTATATATGTTACTATTCTTGTTTTCATACCCTCTTTTAAAGCACTGCATAAGCTCTGCTCTTAGGTAGTGCCACAAAAATAAGTATTAAGTATTATTACTATTATTATTATTACTATTATTAATCCTAGCAAGGATTATAACTTCCTGTCAGTGGGAGTTTCTCTCAGTCTCAACTCTACTGTGCCAGCATGACTGACAGATGTGCTCTTGAATCAGGCAAGGGATAATACTCCCAGAGGAAAGAGTTGAAGTGATGGATTCATCACTGTCTCTCTTTTTCCCATCGTTCTTGTCACTCCACAGCATCTGTTCTTTTTGTGCACTATCAATGCAAAAAGAAAACGTACTTCCCCACTAATGGTGAAAGTCAAAACTGCCCCCTAAAAAAAGTTTCCCATGTTTTCTTTCTGTGCCCTTGGAAAGTTCAGTCCAGATTTTGAACATGAACAGTCTTCTTCAAAAGCTAGAATCCAACGACGGATGCAACTGTTCCCCAAGCATCGTGTTTGAGACGTTTATACTTTTGAGACTATACTTATGATTCAAAAAAATTATGGAAATGATCTATGAATAATATGGCTGTCCGTTTTTCACTTTTTCAGAACTATTGTTCATGGAAACAAAAGCACATTGGTGGGGGGAACAAGTTGATCCCAAGTTGATCATGTTGCTTGAAGTGTGAAGGTACAGTTATTTGAGTCTCGGTTGCTTGGTTTCTAGTTTTGAGCGACAAATATTGATTGATTGCATGTTATTAGAACTCAGTCCAGTCTGTGAATTCTGTTTTTAGGTCAGGGTAGGTCAGGGCAGCCGGTTTCTAGTCGGCGTCAGGGTGACTTGAAGCAGGCAACCTCACTGTTACCGGTGGCAACTGGAGAGCACTCCGCTGAGAGGTTGAGGGGAGCTCTGGCAGGAGGCGGGCGATATCATATCGTACTGAAATACCAACCGTATCACTCCGCTTCCTCTCGGGAGAACAAAGTTATCGCGAAGTCTCATATCAGACCGATGTTAGAGGCTGGTTGGAGGATGAATCACCGAGCGCTGGTGAAGGTGTACCACCTGCAAACTTATCAAACCGAGGGGGCCCAAATCTTCTCGCTAGGCCAGACCACAGCTGCCGTGAAGGCCCTCTTTTCAGTCTCACCTTTCACATTTTTCTCTCCTATCAAGCGGAGCTAACCCTAACCCTCATCCTGTCTTCACATTGAAAGGAGATTGCTCTCTTCTGGAAGAGAGAGAAAGGGAGCAGGGAGAAGGAGTGGGGAGGGAGAGAGGTGATGAGCAGCTTACCTCTAAGAGGGATTAGCCTTATTAAAATGAAATAGTCTAGTCCTGAGTGACAGAGCAATGGAAGTGGAGGGGGCCCGGGGCCCCGGGGGGGGAAAAGGGTGGCTCTGCGTTGTGTGAGGGCCGGCCCCCGGGATCTGAAGCGCCGCTCCTCTGTATTCTGCTTCCCTCCCATTCTTCATTTTCACCTCTTGCTCTCTCCTCATCCTCTCTCATCATCACCGCAGTCTGGAGCAGGGCTGCTAGCAGGGGGATCTGTCAGCGGTGCGTCAGAGTAGTCGCCCCGCGGCCCTCAGATGAGCTGCCAAGTACAGGGCCTGGCCCGTGGGGGAACAAAGGACACCCCCCCACCAAAAAAAAAAAAAAAAAACACATCAGAAAGGCTGGGACTTTGGTAAAATGTGATTAATAGCCCTCCTATTGAAGGGCACTGCATGTATGAAATGTCTGACCAGCGTTGCCCTGTAAAGGTTCCCAGCAATTACCGAGGCTTAGCTACCTCCACGTTCATCAGGACTGCAGGGCTAATATGTACTGGAGCACGTCGGTGTGAACCCGCCTAAGCCTCTCCCAACATGTTCAGTGATAGATGTGGAGAGTCTAAACACGCTGGAGGTTTTCTTTGTAATTACTACCTAATGAGACGTAGGATAACCCTCGTAAGGAGCAACGAGCAACGAGATGAAGCGAGAAGCTCCCTGGGTTAGCTTGAGTCCGGATCGTGCCACGTCTCTTACTTTCTACCATGTCGGCCTGAGCCCAAGATTACTTTTTGTCCTCGGGAGACAGCTTAAAGTAAAGTAAAGTATGAATAAAAGTATAATAAAAAAAATAAAGTATAAAGGAATACGTCACATTTTTTGGCTACTTACCTGTTGGGAACATGTAATGCTCCATGCTAATGCTTTAGTATATACGCTACATTGAGTGATACTAGGTGACACACGTTGACACAAAATATGAAAACGTTGTTTTGAACTACCGGGGACTACTTCCTGTTTTCATAGGAAGTGACCGTTGTGGGCGGTCTTAAAATCACAATATTTCTTAAAAAATAAAAAATAAAAAACAGCAGATGAATACGTGATACCAAAAATAAACCTGACAACATGAGATATTTTGAGTAAATGATATTTAATTTGAAACATTTTTGAATCTACAGGCATTATTATTTTAAAAAAAAAATACTAACAACAATAGGCAGCATCAGATCTACCGGGGACACACGGATGATTTTGCTGTCTGTGTTCTCATCACTTATTGGGCCGGTCTCCCTGAAGTCCTTCAACCTTTATTGTCACCCTCAACACGACACTGAAACAACAACAAGTGTGTTTGTGTGGGACAGACCTCTCCGGCTGAGTGGCTACAGCGCTGATACTGAATCAAAGGTCAGTGGAGGGAGAAGAAGGGAACCGAGGACGAGAAGGAGGGGAGAAAAGGTCTAGTTTCACATGCAGGTGGCTGTCAAGGATGTTTACCCAAAGAAAACCCGTATCTCTACTCTCTCTCTCTCTCTCTCTCTCTCTCTCTCTCTCCCCCAAATTAGAAACGAACAAAAGTGCAGTTCAGTTCAGTCAGACAGACGGCCCGATATCAAGTGGCGGCCCTGACTAACCAAACAGGCTCCGTGTTATTATGTCTACCTCTCTCTTCATATGGGATTTCACTCTTGTCGCTTTCACCGGGGAGCAGAAGAGGAGTTGTTTTTGCCCGTCAAATGTAAATGCTCCAGACGGGAATACAATTTCAAAGCAGACGCTCGTGAAATTCAGAGCCCCCCACACCTGAATCTAAATATCAAACCATAATCCAGCTGTTTAAAGGTTGAAGCAAAAGAAAAAAAACAGCGGTACAGTTCAATTAACGGTGGTCTCCTTTTTCACCGGCAGTTGCGTAACCATATTTACATCTGAAATAAGATCTTGAGACTGATGGTGCCTGACAGACGGGGGCCATTATACCATGTTAAATTATATACATCTTCAAATTGTCAGTGAAAAAACTTGGCACCGTCTCCAAGTAAAAATTCCAGTCTGAATGTTCACGGAGGCTGAGCGAGGGGGATACAAATGTGTTTTTTCTTTATTTGTTCTTTACTTCAATGGGGCTATAAAACCATAGCCGGAGGGGACGTTCTGTACCCTGAAGCTTTTCCAGGCGCCTCATACCTGCTCGAGTCAACCGTAAGAAGATGATACGTTCGTACAGTCGGGCCCGCCGACATCAAAAAGGGCTGAAAACCATTTAGTGCTGAAAGGCCTCGGGTCGGTCTGACTTCCCATGCTAACTGCCAGAGATGTTTATCGCCTCAGCTGGAGCCTCTGAGGAGCCTCTGTGTGTCACTGATTTTAGGGTTCAGGTCAGGGAGAATTCTTCACATTCTGCTGAAATGACACCCAACTGTTTTTAGCAAGCTGCTTTTTAATGGGCAGCGTCTAGTTTTAACGGGCTACCTGTGGTATACGGTGCGTCTAAAAATAGCTTTATTGTATCCATCATTGGTTTTGGAGCCACAGTGAAAGTGCAGCCTTACAGTAGTGGGTTTTACTGGACCGCTCAACGCAGCTGCATCCTGGGAATGTCCCTGAAGCTGCTGGCTGCGCTGGGAGATTCCCACAAGCCGACAAGGGCAATCCCCCGACTTATTTATCTCTACTCTGCTGAGGCTGGGTTTCAACTGCTCTCCCACAAGCGAAGGGAGATGCATCTACAAACCCAGGGACCACTTTCCCAAAAGCACTTCACTAAGGTCGTTAAGGATGTTAAGGATTGTCTTGGGAAAGCAGGCCCGGAGTGATTCGGCACGCCACACGCAGAAAGTGTTTCAGCATCACAAGCGCTGTTGTTAAAACCAATATTTCTCTAAATGAATAAGGGACTCCTTGTGCTCATCTTTTGACGCGGCAGTAAAAGATGAAGTCTGTGCTGCAAAATAGTTTTCTGGGTAAATGCAGAGATTGCGGCACAGATCTGATCCTTGCACGGTCATTTAAGACGGAGAAGTCTGTATGGACTCTATTCTTCCTCGTCTAGCCACACGATCAGATCTGTGCTGTACCGGTCCAGTGTGAATGAAGCCTTAGTTCAAGTTGGTTTGAGTTTTAGTGAGCGATGAATTGTGGTTGGGAGGCTTTAATGGGTCACTCTGAGCATTGAGATGAAAATTTTAAGACAAAAATGTTCATTCCTAAGTAAAGAAGATATTGAAACAATTAACTATTTTACTGCTGTAAAAAGTACAGTAGCTAATTTTTCTGTTTTTATTGTTTGTTTTTATGGTTTGCCATTTCACGCCATCCATTTTTGGCCATCAAAAAGTTACAAAAGTACCAGAGGTTTTTAGCAATTCCAGTAAAAACATGAAATTGAAATGTATGTAATACGGTGTATTGCAATCTTGTGGTAAGTGGTAGCTGAAAGCGAGAACGAATGGAAAACACAGAGAGAAATGAGCAGGAAGACACCGGGGCCGTGTGTGAATGTGAAATAATATACTTTATTATGACCGTACATTTCTCAGGATCAGTACAAAGTAATTTTCCTGTTAAGTGATGCTTTCCACGTGGTATTTTCTCTCCGAAGGACAGACGGGACAGGACAGAAAGATTAACCAACTGTGATACGACATTGCTAGAGAAACGGGATGCAGCTCACACACTGTTAAGGAGTTACACTTGACTGGCTGTGGCCCAGTTCCAACACTGCATCCTGTCCTTGAAGAAACCGACTGATAGAACAGGTTCGGATTGGTTGAATCAAGCTTGCATGACGAAGATCAGCCATATCTGAGCACAGATTTGCACTTCTGTTATACTTCTGTTGTTGTGATGAGTTTTTGTTTCGTGTCTGGGCAAGACTGAAACGATTGTATGTGTTAAATAAGTCAAAAGCAATCTGACTTCCACCTACAGTGTGAAACCAGACACAGTTGAAACAAGGGGGGAGGGAATTATTTGAGAATCCGAGCAGTGGCCTCATTTAGAAAAACACCTCAGTCAAATTGGATCTTAGAAATGCGCCTAGGCAGAAATCCGCCTCAGCTGATAAACCTTGAACATGACGTGAAAGCATTTCCCGCCAAAAACGATCTTAAGAAAGATCTTCAGATTTCCAAAGACTAAAGATCAAAGATTAAAACTCTAAGTAGGTTTCTATAAATGAGGCCCTGGGACCGTTTAAAAATAAAAAAAACATACCAAGTCATCTAGTGTCTTAGTGTCTTAAAATCGTATCTTTTCTTAACAAATGTGAAATAGCCGCCAATGGGGTGGGATAATTCCTCGTTTCCAATGCTTCACTTCTTATTTGAGCAAGTGTCAGTATCTTGAAACTCCACTCTAGTATCAAGACAACGACACTTGATTAAAGAAAATGATTGACACAAGTTGATTTGGATTGGAAACAAGTGAATTATCTCACACCACTGGCAGGTTACACTACATTAAATGACTTGGTAAGATGGATATTCTTTGCAGTGTTTGGGGGGAAAGGGGCGGGGTCAGATGGGGCAGGGGACGTCCAGCCCTGTTTTAAGATCACGTTGAATATATTTTTCATACAAAAAAAAAAAAAAAAAGAAAAAATACATGAATGAATGAACACATTCTAGGAGGGCACCACGGACCGGTGGCCTAGCGCCACGTCACGACTGAGTCTTTTGCGTACCGACATTCAGAACATGTCCCTCTCAGATACCGTCGTACCTAACCGAACCACTGCCTGCCTCTCGGTCCTCTGGAGAAACGCTCGAGCGATGCAGTCGTCTGTCTAATGGAGCGACAGGGTGAACCAACAAGCATACGTTTACAAAATAGTCTCTATACACATAAATATCAAATACCAAGGCAGATGAGAAATAGTCTTGTTTATGTCAGTAAAGCTTTTGACCATGCAACGTTCAGTACCTTTAAAAAAAAACAAAAAAACAAAACACCAAAATTATGAACACAGCTTAGTCCACCAGAGACAAAACAAAATATATGTACACAATATAACAAAAATAACAATATCACTCTTTCTGCAAGAACACATTTTATCATATATTTTACAGCTAAAGTTGTACCATTAGTCCAGCACATTAAGATGTGTACAGGTAGCTTGAAGGGAGGAAAGCGACTGTCACTACAAGTCAACGCTACGAGGTCATCGGAAGTACTTAAATACGCCATCGAGACAGAAGCTGTAAAAAATAATATACTCCGATTACATCTATATATATATATATGTGTGTATATATATATATATATATATACACATATAGGTTAAATACTGATCATTCTGAATCCCTGGATCGCTGAAAACGTACTTTTGTCTATTTAGGCAGCTAACTACGTCATACTACTCGAAGCCCTCCGGGGGAACCGATCCCACCCGCCGCCGTTTCACATTTGGGTTTGTCTCTTTCAGCGCGTCGGGCCAACAGGCGGGCCGGCTGGGAGGCGGCGGGAAGGCGATCGAAGCGGATATCGGCGCTTTAACCGAACGTGACACCACACGAAAACACATTCTCTCCTTTTAGTCGCCCGCGCGAGATCGCATCTACTGTACACCTTTGTGCGAGCCGAGACAAGAGAGCAATCACCCATATCTCTCGTCCTATTCCGACAGGTGTGTGTGTGTGTGTGTGTGTGTGTGTGTTTTAGCTTCCCAGGCTCCGGCAGAGCCCTCTGTATGGCCCTGTGCCTTAAGAGGAGGTTTCGACGGGCTAGTTGACTGGTTCAGTCCCCAGCCAAGCACATTACTGCATGTACTATAATGACAATCTACACTACTGCCTGCCTCATAAGTGCATTATTGTTGTACAACATTTAGTGTTTCGTACCTCAATAGAAAAGCTCTCTGCTGCCTTAAAGGGGAAATCCGCTCTAAAACAGAATCGACATGTTGTTCCTATGACCTTGAACTACTTAGATTTGCGAACATGATGTTTACAAGCTAGAAACTATCCTGACAGCCTGTACTTGAGACCGGAGCTTCCCCATTCACAACCAATCAGAGACCAACTTGGAGAGTTAGATTGATACGCTGGTTCGCCGATATATCAATTTTTTTTTGTGCCTTTTATTAAATATCAGATATTGGCAAGTCAACTCCCTGACAACAGCCTATAAAACCTGCAGTGAAAATTTGATTTTCTTTGCACATTTAATTCTTCAACTGTTTAATTCTTCATTTAAAAGGCCAAATGAATCCCAGAGTTTTCAGAGTTCCCCACACCGCCTGGAGGAAACACCGAAACATTTTTGGCACGAAAATTGTCAAATATCGGCAACTTCAGTCTAAAAATATCGGTATCGGTATCACACTTCAAAACCACATATCAGTCCAACTCTAAATAACAATACCCATGTTTCTGAAACGGTCTCTGATTTGTTGTCAGTGGGGGGGGGGGGCGGCTCCAGGGTCTGATGACATCACATTAGAGGCGGGGCTGTCTAAGATCATAGGAGGGACATAAATGCATTATGTTTTAGGGGGCATTTTCCCCTCGAAGTTCCACCTTCACACAATTAAGGCACCTTTTACACCCCTGGGGGTCAATGGGTTCTTCTAATAAGAAGAGAAGCAACAATAACAACAACATGGAACACAGAACTGGACCGCCACAGAACAACAACAACAACAACAACAACAACATATAGTCAAGACAATCGACAAATTAAAAGGAAACATTGCGGAATGTCTATGGGTACAAAATGACACAAGCGCCAGAAGTGCCCCGTTACATTTCTTCTCATCTCATCCACTGGGTTCATATGCAGCATCACAGGATCTCCATGGAAACGCAGTGGCTGAATCCTGAAGCACCTTGATTGGTAAAATCAGTCATTGTGTGTGTGTGTGTCTCTGTGTGTGTGTGTGTGTGTGTGTGGCATGAGTCAATATCCGACGTTGAGCTTGTTCTTGTTGAGCTCTCTCTCCAGGTTTCCTATCAGCGTGTCGATGCTCTCCTGCAGGTCTCTCAGGTTCACCCTGTTGCTGAGCACCGGGCTGATGTCCTGGATCTTCATGTAGGCCTGGTAGGTGTGCTCCTTAGGCAGCCGGGGCGGCAAGATGTGGTCGCACACCCTCTCCTCCTCCTCCTCCTCCTCCGGCTGACCGTTGCCCGAACCGTCGCTCTCCTCCTCCTCCTCCTCCTCCTCCTCTTCCTCGCACTCTTTCTCCTCCTCCTCCGCCGACACCTCCGCTACCTCCTCCTCCGGCTCGGTGGCGCTCGGGACGTCCCGCTCCCTCTCCTGCTCCTTATCGTCACCTTTTCCCGCCTCGTTCTCCCGCTCCTCCTCCTCCTCCTCAGCGGCCTCCACGTCCTCGGAGGGCACGTCGTCGTAGTCCGCCTCCTCCTCCTCCTCCTCCTCCTCCTCTTTGCTGGGAGGCGCCGGCGGCAGCAGCAGCAGCTCGGGGGGGAAGTACCTCTCGCCGCAGCCGCTCCAGTCGCCGGCGTAGCGGTTGCTGGGGCTGTCCAGGCGCCCGGGCCTGGGCCTCAGGACGCCCGCCATCTCCGCGTCGCTCAGGTTCAGCACCTGGGGGCGCTCTTTCCTCCGCCGCAGAGGGGGGACCGTCAGCAGGTCGGCCGAGGCCACGGGGGAGGAGGAGGAGGAGTAGGAGGAGGAGGGCTGGCCATGTGGGTCCACGACTGGAAGAGCAGACAGAGAGAGAGAGAGAGAGAGAAGAAAGAAAGTGAATCAGAGGTAACTGGTGACGCCTTTCAGCTCATGAACATACTGACTTTTTAAAAACATGCCTTGAAAACAAGCACAACTGATTCCTGCCATTTGAAAAAAAAGAAGGGTGTATCTCCTGCTACACCGATGAGTTTTAGAGTTGAAGTTGAAGCTTCCAACGCCAAAAACGACCGACGAGGTGGAGGAGCGAGAAGCCGACTCTCCGGTGGGATTTCAGACAGTGCCCCATGCCATGCTGAAGACACACACACACACGCACGCACGCACACACACACACACACATGCTGAAACCACACCACCGCACGCTGCTGAAGCCTTGTCTAACGTGAATCTTCCTCTCTGTGATTTCTCGGTGCTTTTTTTTTACAATAAACTTGGAAGCACAAGCGAAGGAAAGCCAGTAAGTCTGACTGTGCAGAGGAACAGTGAACACTGCAACACAACCAGCACAGTTACCTGTCTCTCTCTCTCTCTCTCTGTCTCTCTCTCTGTGTACCTATACTTGACACCGCTAGCTCTCTCTTACTGCATTGGAAGGGAACAAAAAACACAGACAGTGGTAACAGTTGATGAGACATGTAGAGGACTCTTTCCATCGTCGATTTTTTCACGTGTCACGACCAAGAATCATGAAACACGCTGCCTCTCTTCCCGCTCATTAGACACGAGTACGTGACTAAATAGTGCTGATTCGTGTGTGTGTGTGTGTGTGTGTGCGGTGATTGCGTTGCCACGGCTACCCCGGGGCTAAAGACTCATCTAATTATCAGCAAACAGGAATTATCCTCTTAAGAGATGCCGTGTTATTTAATTTCACCAGACACGATCCAACGATGAGACAAAGGCTTTTATGTCGAGACTCAGCTTTCAGCGTTGTTAATGGAAAAAAAAAAATGGCCCCTTGATTATTCCTGCTCGTACTTGTACGAGGGGAAAAGGTGAACTAGCGGGACAAAATGTGCGCTTTATTTTGAAAAGCACGGGTCGGGACGGGGAAGCCACACAGCGCCGCTAGTGGATTTTAACAGTGTTATGCGTGACCACCAGTGAAAAATGCCTTTGGCCTTACACACACACACACACACACACACACACACACACACACACACACACAGTTGGCAAAGCGCACGGGTACGCACCGAGAGTTCACAACATTTCCCACACACGATGCCTCCTCGTGAAATTCGTCAAATACCGAGAGGCAGCGGTCACACACACACACACACCCTCACACATATTGCATGTACAGTGTAAAACTCTTGCAGGAAAGCACGGCGCGTCCCGTCTTCAAAACACCCTCAACGCGCTCAACCCGGAGAGAGACGCCGGGCACACGCTCTCCAGGCCCGGAGCGACGGCGTGGGTTGGGTATGCGTGTGGGGTGTGAAGAGGAGGACGAAAATATCCCGTAACGGCAGTGAAATGCTAGGGTGAAGCTCGGAGGGCCAAGGTTAGGCCCGGAATGTCTTTAATTATAGTCCAGGCCGTCCTACGCTGGAAGCTGTGGAAGTGGACAGAGAGGAGATGTCATCGGGGGTGTAAACGCTGGCCTGAGACCAGCCTGGCAGTCAGGACCCATCTTCTATTAAAGACCTCCATCTCCCCCAAACCTCCACCTCCATGCATCATCTTTCCTCTTATTTCTATCGTCTCCTTTTTTGCCAATCTTTTGCAACGCCACTTGCACTTGCTCCTTACTAGGCTACCTGCAATTATGGTGATGCACAACGGCTGACTTGCTGACTGTTTTGGGAAAAATGCAACTCCAAAAACGAGATGAACTCGAGCCAATATTGATCAAAATGTCAACTTTTCAGGGATCAAGCCAAACAGCCCTGGGTTCAGACGGATGACTGTGTATTTTCTAAACCGTGTCATCGGTTCTGAAAGGGCTTCATCGAGGTCGATAACATTTACTTGGCCCACATCGCCAACGTTGGAGTAACATGGTTTTCACCCAGTCATGGTCATTTGAGGTTTTGGTTAAATCCCTCCAACTGAATCATCCACCGGCACACACACACACACACACACACACACACACACTCCAACAGTCACATTTCCTGAACTCAAGGGGCGACTCCAGAGGGGATGCACACAAATGAACCCTTATGAACAGCATATTCTAAGAAAAAGTAAAGAGCCTAAACTTTCTCTCTATCCGTCCTGAATGATCCTCGGCCTCTTTCATATCTCACGTCGGGCAGACAGCTGCAGCCAGCGGGGGGACAGTTGGACGGGCAGACAGATGACCAGTGGTGAAGGCAGCTGGTGCTGGAAGTCTGATTTATCTGAACACGGGAGGGGGGTTACGCCTCCAATGTTCGGTTTACAGTCTGGCTTACTCCCCCCCCACCCCCCCCCGCTCCCCTCCCGCCGACTCTGATTGGTTCGCTTCTTTGCCGCTCGTCGTGATGAAGCACTCCGAGGCGCCAGCAGATGGTGGCCGATGGCTATCTGCTGTGCTCGTGCCAGCGTTGAGTAACCTCGAGCATCAAGGCAGCCCAGCCCTTTTACAGTCCTGAGTGGAGCTGAACCACAGAGCCTCAAGCAGAACAGGGAGGAAGGAGGTATATAGATGTACTAACAACAATAACCTGATTCTGAATCGGTTTTAATTCAACATAGCTGGTAGAAAAATGACAATATAGTGTGTCAAAATAACAAAACTCAAGTCAGTGACTCAACCCACCCGGCCAGAGCTGGAGCAGGTAGTGCAGGACTTCGATGTGCTTTTTGAAGTGCAGGGCGCTGGCCAGCTCCTCGGAGTCGATGAAGACCCGGTTGGTGTGGCAGGACGCCTCCTGGCGCTGGCTGAGCAGCACCGGGCCGAAACACACCGCCAGGTTCTGGCACGTCATCTTGTTCACTTCCTGGTGCGACGCCACCAGCTTCAAGTGGTCCAGGAGCTTCCGCAGTGTCACCTGAAGACACACACATGCACGCACACACACACGCACACACACACACACACACACGCACACACACACACACACACAAGTACGCAAACACGCAGACATAGACATGTTATTATTATGATTAGTAGTTGTAGTTGCATTGGCAGCAGTGCTACACTGCAAAAATAACCTTTTAGACGTTTTACAGACATTAGTGCAGTATTGAGTCTTATAATTGTATTTTCTTGAAAATAATCGGCCAATTTGGTGAGATCATTTGGTAGACTGTTTTACTTGTTTTAAGGAAAACAAGATTTTAAGACTCAACACTAGACCAAATGCCTTGCTAGGATGGACATTACATAACAGTAAAACTAGCAGCAGTAACATGCTGCCTGCCACAGATCTTCCTACTAAGAGAAATGTATGGAAACGTCCCTTCAAGTCAGTTCCAAGTAGGAAACACAGCGGCTAACACTGTAAATTCTACACAGCATTAAGTTCAATTTTCAGCATTAAATTCTGCACAACACCTTTGTGGTAAATGGCTAAACACATTTGAAACATAAAGTTGCACTTACAGTAAAGATTCTCTGCTAACTAGCAAGTTAACGTCCTCACATATCAACATAATGTTAACTGCTGCATGGGGAGTTTGTTGCGTTGGACAAATTAAATCTCGTGGGCGTCCGTATTTCCTCCCTGGGTTTTCCAAGCCGGACAGCTGGTTGTAAATCCGACCTACCAAGCGGGAATTTCCGACTTCCTAGTTTGAATGCAATGCAGCGTTCGTGGTAGCAGTAGCGACCAGCAGTAGCAGCACCGTAGTGGTAGTACTAGCTGTTGCTTTAGCAGTAATTCCTCACCCTCTCCACCTCCGGCAGGTTCTCCAGCAGGCTGACCGTGTGCTCCGAGTCGGCCTGGTCGTTCTCACAGCCCGCCGCCCCCATCCGCAGAGGCCTCCGGGCCATGCACTCCAACACCGCCTCGTACAGCTGCTTGGTGATCAGAGGGTAGGGCAGCTCCCGCAGGTAGTCCTTCAGTACACCTGGGGGGGGAGGGACAGACGGACACCGCATGAGAACGGGCTTCAAACCTCGTAACGACCAGACAAATCACTAACAATATAATCTTTATGAAGCACTGCTTTTCATTTCCGCCTGGACTGGGCGCGGTGCAGTGCGAGGTCCCCATTGTTGCTGGGTTGTTTTTTTTTTGTGGCGTCTGCCGAGATGCCTGATTGGACTCGGGCGCGACGTGACGGCCTGAGAGTGTCGGGGGTGGCGGGTGGGGGTGGCGGGTGAGGGGGCGGGTGGGTGGGAGGGGAGGGTCGGTTTCTTGCGACGGCGCATTCACACCTGTGACTGCAGCCTCCCGCCGGCCCAGACAAAAGCACCGGGCAAACATGAAACCCTGCGCTGCCTGTCTCCGCTAAGCTCCTAAAATATCACTGGCATGTCTTTTCATCAAAGGGGGAGAAAAAAAACTGAACAAATAAGGGAATAAAAAAAAAGAAAAAGAAAAGGTTCTTGGCAGCGTGACAGTTCATTCCGGGTCCCTTTGCTCCGCTGCATGAAGCCGGGTCGGCTTTCAGAGCAGGCTGGGTAATTAGCAATATTGGCAAGAGTAATACATTTATATTTCTCATCTGTTATTTTCATCAATTTAGAAACGTGGAGGTCACATTTTACCGAAAATCTTTTTTTTGTATTCTCACCAACGACTATAATGTTTTTGCACAAAGTGAGCAGAGATTTTACAGCTGCTGTTTGAAGCAGCAAATGAGTTAAAACAGAAATAAAACAGATTTTTTTTGTGCGCTAACAAGGTCCGTTTGCAGAACAGGTGTGAAGACCCCTGACATACTGTAACAAAAGATGCACTATTACACCGAAAACAATTTGTTGGTGGTTATTCAGAGCACAAACAGGTAGGAGGAGATTACCTGTGTGAACTGTTTTCCTATTGGTCATATTTCAGGAAGCCGTGAGACGATCCCCAGGGCTTTTGAAACAGATCCTGATTAGGACGCCGTAAATAGGAGATCCAGCTTAATCACTTACACATCACTGAGTCGCCCCAACCCCCAGCTACTTAGCCTCGCGCCGGCTATTTACAGCGAGCTACAATACGATTCACTGTGATTCCACTGACATCCCCTCAGGCCGAGTGAGGAGAACTTAACACGCTCACTTTTTAATCCCACTAAGTCCTCTCTCTGCTCTTTAAGGGAGTCCAAGGCTTAACGTTTTCGGTCTATTTCGAGCCGGCACAATAAAACCGTGCGCTCACTGATCTTGAAAAAAAAAAAATGGCACAAAGATTAGTTTGAAAATGAACCTGAGATTACTTCTGGGCGCTCCGATTTCCTGTTTTTGCAAAAGCTAGGCTGGCACCAGAGCCTTTGAATGTAGGATTGGATGGGTTTTTTTTTTTTGAAAGGATCAGTTCAGTTCACTGTTACACTAGCAAGTCTCAGATTAGCATTAGATTCAGTTGAATTATTCCTTCCCACACTGGCATTCAGCACAAACAAAAACTCAACACTCAAGAGGATTATGTACTGTAGACCTGAGGTATTCAATTTCACTCAACTTCAACTTTATTGTTCATTTTATTAAACTACACATCAAAAACAAAAGGTATTTCCTGTAGCTCTTCGACATAGAAGTCATGACACCAGTCGACACAGAGAGAGAAAGAGAGAGAGAGAGAGAGAGAGAGAGAGAGAGAGAGAGAGAGAGAGAGAGAGAGCAGTACATTCCAGTAGTGAGCCGAAGCGGAAGTTAACCAAGACCGCCCAACTGGTTTACTAGCGGCTAGGTGGCTAGTGCGATTTTCATAGCTGGGGGGGGCATGTGTTATATCAACTAAACAAAGCAGTAACTACATACGCAATTATGAGATGCACACATTTTTGCAACTTTTAAGGAAAAGATACAAGATTGTGTATTTACAGAACTACATTTCCCGTGAAATGCGAGGAGTGCACCAAAATTATTGTGCCTTTTTTTGTGGTGGGTGGCAAGCCAAAGATCATAACTCATAACTGTCTCTAGCTGTACATTTTCCAGTACATGGTGTAATGTTACACCATCAAGGGGGCAAAAAAAACCTGGATCACAGTATGAATGAGCTGCCAGACAACAAAGTTACACTACAACGTTTCCTTTTTCTTTATTATTAATCTGATCCTTGAACGCATCTGTTATACATTTATCTGGAGGGGGTTTGGTATGAGCGGAATGCGTTAAGGATAGATAAACACAAGATAAAAAAATCTGAATGCTTCCCCCCCTAGACGTGCTGATTTACAGATTAGACAAAAAATGCTTTGTGAACATCCTCAGGCTTGCCGCGGTCGACGTACTGCAACGTCACCCGGATAATTATATTGTTTCGTCGCTGAAAAACAGATCGCCTGGAGGCAAAACAAGGCTGCGTGTATTCATCCTTATCTCGGAAAAGGGAGCACATTTTTTGTTCAGCCACTGTGCAAATAAGATGCCAAGCGGTACCACTTGACTAGTGGGAACTCGTGCACGGTAGACCCCGTGACCTTCACTCTGAGAGCCATGAACTCACAGACACTGAAGGCGAGTCGTCTAGACACGAGCGCGGCGGGAGTGTTTACAAGTAGCGCAACTTTATGAAACAACAACCTGCCATGTATGAAAACATCACATACACATTTATATGCTCTTTCTATTTCTGTTTTTTGTGAAAGCACTGGTCCAACTGTGTGTGTGTGTGTGTGTGTGTGTGTGTGTGTGTGTGTGTGTGTCCTGCTCTGAAGTGAGGAGAATACAGCCATTGAGGTAAATCATTAACCGGCTATGAGTCAGCACCTGTGTTTACTTGAGTATCTTAAACTCTGTTGGTGCCTGAGCCACACACACTCACTCACTCATTGAAACTCACACACTCACACGTACGCACACACACACACACACACACACACACACACACACACACACACACCCAGACAAGGTCATGGGCTCAGGGGTGAACAGGTGGGCTTCCTCTGCAGGTGCTCTATTTATTTTCACAGCCGGGCTGACAACAACAAACCACACGCTGAGCGTCTGCCATCTCACAGCGGGACTGTTGGGACTTTCAGCAACACCATATTTCCATTTAGACATTTGGCTGACGTTCCTACCAGAGTGACTTACAGCAACCGACAATCGCAAAAACAACAACCCACGATGCAATGCTGCAGCGACTGAAACAGAATCACCCGTACTTTTGATGTAACTGTAGCTTCTCCACACAATGCAGGCTGTTTTCTACATCCCAAATGTGCCACCAAACTACTACAAGGCACACAATGCAATGGGGCACGGCTCTACCTTTGACCTCTTGTTCAAACAAAGCGGCAGGTCACTCCTCCTGTCAGTGGCGCAGTCAATGCCTCGCCCCAGAGAACAAATGGGGGTTTGTTCTCCCCTCTCCTCCGGCAACACCCACCCACCCTCCCCCCTCCTCCCCCCTCCCTCCCTTCCCCTTCCCCTTCCCGCACGCCGCTAGCGCTAGCTGGGGAGGACAGAGGAGGACGAGCGCCGGGGCCCTTGCGCTGTCCTGGCACGGTGTAGTATAGCCTCCAACGCCGGTTTCTTCAACTAGCCCAGAAACTAAAAAAAAAACAAAAAACGAGCGAATACAGTCGAGCACACTCTTTGCCACGTTCACCAGAAACAGGCCCGCGGTGACCCATTTTCGGCTCCCGGGGCCCGCGGTTGGAGAGAAACCGCCGCTGTGACACCCACACAGGCCCGGAGCTCTTTGTGCAGAGGCTGCCTGCTTCCCTTGCCGGACCAGGGTTCAGCTAATCCCCCATGCGTGAGCCAAATACCATCTGTGTTTGTTCGGCAACAAAGGGGGCACTTGTTAATGACTTTCCATGTCTTCACTGGGGCAAGGCAGCAATGCACAGCCGAGGGTGGGAGGGGGGGGGGGGGGGGGGGGCAAATGAAGTGGAGGACTGAGCTATGGAAAAGACTAGTCAGCAAAGTTAAAAGACCGCAAACTAAAACCAATAAAGTGCCGAACACTCAAACTTCATCAACTTCGGGGGGGGGGGGGGGGGGCGGCAAGAGACACACTCGCTTCCTTTCATCCACATCTGAGCTGATTCCCCATCAAGCCTCCTCTGTTCCCTTTGAAACACGCACATGCCTGTTTCAACACAGAGAGGGCCAAGCAGGTTGAGCCGTGGCTTAATATCAACTCAACTTCAAATACCAGCCCCAAAACACGCCGATTCATCCCGCATCATCATCACTGACAACCTGGATTATCTATAAGGAGGTGTACATGTTAAAATAAATACTTCTATCAAACACTTGGAGCCGGTCCTGGCTCTGCCCGGACCCACTTGGCCCCGGCTGTAAGTGGCTGAAGACACTGTTGGTTTTTGCCGCGGCTGCTGATCCCCTGCCAAACAGCTCTATAAGACTCCAACCCTCGCCAGGTGGAGCCGCGTCGGCTTGTTTACAGCGCTAACGCGACAGAAAACTCAATAACAACCCATCAAATCAAAGCGGGTGAAATGTTAAAATTGTTGCATTGAGCCTTTATCACGAAACAGCCCAGAATGAATAAACCCTAAGAGGTCGCAGATTCAATCCGCAACTCCCGACAGATTTGAAAGAAAAGTGAGTTGACCCTGACCTGCTCTCTGTCAAGCCCCACCACCCTGCAAAGTCACTGCACAATTGTCAACATGTCGACGGAGGTTAGAGGAACCCTCCCCCCCCCCCTCCCCTCCTCCTCCTCCACCTCGTCCCAGCTGCTTCTGAAGTGGCATTTAGAAATGTTTACCGAGCGCGGACCGGAGCGGTTTCACCACAGGACTCCGAAACGCCGAGCCGAAGATAATGTTCTTTCTCTCCCAGAGCGTGCCGGTCAAGTTGTTAACACCTTTTTTTGTTTTTTGGGGGGTTCCTTTGAGTTGGATTGTGATTTTGAAACAAAAGGATTGCGGTTTGAAACAAAGGAGGCCCACGCACCGAGCGTGTTTTGCAAGCTTTGGATTGAACTCTGACCCCCCGGATAATCCCTTTCACTACCTCTGCTTTTAAATTAGCCGTGTGACACGCCACCCCCCCCCCCCCCACCCCTTGGCTCATCCGTTTCGCCTGCTCATGAGCCGCTACGCCGGCCGCCACACTGCAAACACTTAGAGTCACCTTAGAGTCACTTAATCCCACATTCAGCCTTTTAAAAAATTAGTTGAAACAAGCAGAAAAAGTAAGGTTTCACTTCAATATAATCCAAATGACCAGAAATCTGTTGAAGCCAATGATTCAAGGAAATTATTGGAACGACTTTTTTTTGCAGCGCCCACCCAGAACCCCTTCGTCTGCCAGTCCAAGCCCGGCCCGGCCCGGCCACCCCTCCCCCCCCCCCCCGGTGAGCCCTTCCACTCGCTCAGGCCCATCTGCGACACCCACTCGCTCGGCAGAGCAAATTTAGACAGCAAGCAAAAACCAACAATCCACGCCGGTGCTGGCCCTTTTTTTCGAACCCGCTCAACTGTTAACTGTGTTCTTTGCCCTGCCATGCAAATGTGTGTGGATCAAAGCAGGCATGATAGGAGGACGCCTATACGGGGCCTCTTCCCAAAACCAACAGCAGCTCCCACAATGCCCAGGGGCTTCCACGGTCTTCCTCTTTTTGTGGGAGAAAAAAAAAAAAAAAATCATGACCAAGTGATTTTCTCACCTTTTGCCCCCCTGATCTGCCCCAGTATTGGCACAGTGACACAGCTAGTTTGTCGGCTAGAGGATCCGTGAGATGAGCCTGTAGCAGATATCAATCCACTCCTCAGGGCCCTCGACTCCTCGGGTTCAACCAAACACGTGACCGGTGTGTAAATGCTGGAAGGAACGCTGCGAGACTCAAATCGCCGAGCTTTCCTCTTAGTGTTCTTCAAACCTTTAGAGTCACTATCATCACACTGAGCTGTTTACTTTACTCTCGTCTTGACTGAACCGGGACTACCTAGGAGGGACAGTAGAGAGCAAGTCTCAACCAGGGACCTGCAGGAGAAGGAATGACCTGAATGTACAGCATGGTCTGGTGTGTGTGTGTGTGTGTGTGTGTGTGTGGGCCTTTCCCTCAGGCACCAGCCCATACTGGTATGTTGACTGCTGGAATGCTTTTACTACAATCAACACACACACACACACACACACACACACAGGAAGACATACGCATGTGCTGACCTATCTGCAGAGGACATCATAAAAAGGAGTAGCCAACATATTGCACACGCACATGCATGCACACACACACACACACAGGTTCAGGCACGTTTACTGGGGTGTTGTTGTGCCTCCTTCTGCACGGGCCGCGTCTCAATCGTCTTCTCTCCTCTCCTTCACGGCAGAGGAAGTGAATCAACAAGCTTTCACCTGGAATCAGCTGCTCAGTCTGTTTGTGTCATGTTTTGTAAACTCAGTGTGTGTGTGTGTGTGTTACGTCTGAAGGTAATAGGGGTGAAAAGGGGTAGCCTGCCGTTCAGAGGGAGTATCCCGGTGACGGGAAGGTCACGGTAGGTCACGACCTGCACCGCGACATACTTCATATACTTCATATCCTTAAAGACTGATGGTGATTTTGTCGGGTTCACCTGTGATGACGTTGATGTCGGGGTAGGTGTTCTCACACAGCTCCACGGCGTAGCTGTCTCTCTCGAACGCCTCGCGAAGCTCCTTCTTCACAGCTGCAGAGCCACAGAGACGGTAGAGACCCACCACCTACAGAGAGAGAGAGAGAGGGAGAGAGAGAGAGAGAGAGAGAGAGACACACAAGTAGGTCAAATACACACAGATGCAAGGAGCCAAACAGTCGGCCGAGAGGCGGACGTTTTTACAACCCTATCGATCAAGTTCTACGTCTATCCAAACAACGTCTTGTTGGAAGGAAGCCAGAGCGACGGCCAAAGTCAACCCACATGTCTCAGGACTCACATGGTGTATTGTGCCGCGGCAAAAATGGCAAAATGGCAAAATGGCAGCTTTAACACCTAAAATACACAAGGAGCACTTTGTTGGATGTTAACTTCCAAAGCGATGCATCCATTTCTGTGGCTACTTATGTGTCAGGTGATATTAATCTGGTTCACCTAGCTACACAATCCCTTCCTGTTAGCGTGAGGATACAATCTCAGTAATGCTTTGAGTTTCTGCACAGCTCAGCACAGCGAGACAGACGTACACGACACCACAACAAAAATAAAGGCACTCCGCCAACTCAATTAGGATTTCTCAGTTTGGAGCGGCTCAAGGGAAAATCCCCGGTTTCTCTCAGGAGCTTTCGTGAATCCTGATGAGCGGACTGAGCGCCAGCTGACACTTTTCATCACGTAGCGCCCGAAGGCCGGACGCCGTGACACATTTGCTTCAAACGTATTTGACTGGTGTGCATTAAAAAGCAATTCAATAAGTAAATGGCAAACCCCGATTCTTTTTAAGAGCAGCCGTGAGCGTAGTTTGTTTTGCTATGAACATGCATTTCTATTAAAGGAATATTCCACCCTCAGATACTCTCACACTGTTAGATACCATCCATCTGTGGTGTTCAACCCATTCCAGGTTATTTTGTGATGAAGTTTTGGAAAGTACAATTTTACTGTATCCACTTTCCCTCAACCTATCTCATCTACTTCCTACATTTCCCAGCAGGCCATTAAACAAACCCTCATAGAACTTGAATTTGTTGCGATAAACCCGATGCATACCGTTGATGTTTTAGATCACTGGTGTTAAAGTCCATCGCTGGACATATCTTGACATCATCTATGTTTCACCAGTTATCCGCAATAAGAAAAACACACCACCAAAGAACAAAATTAACCTATGAATTAAAAGGTACATCACCAATAGCTGTTTTTTAAAAGTGTTTTAGGGTGAATTTTTCCTTTAACACATCTTTGAAAAGCGACAAAGGAACATGGGATGGGTTGCATGCTTGTGAGTGAATGACTGGGTATGGCCCCGACAGCAGAGCGCTAACAGCGGGTTTCTTCACCTCAAGCCCCAGAACTCTTAACAAACACGATTTCCTCTCGAAATAGTTTTACACACTGACATCTGATACTTGAAGCCCTGTGCCAATGCACTCCTTGTTATGTTGGGATTAGGCCTGACTAGAGACATCCCATAATTTCCCCTACATGTGTCTGTCTGGTATGTGGCATAGCAGGCCAACTGGTGTGGTTGCCCGGGAAACGTGTTAAGTCAGTGGGCTGTGAATGGCGGGTCGGGTCCGGTTCCACACACACACACACACACACACACACACACACACAAACATGCACACACACACACACACACACACCACGGCTGCCTTTACTGCCTCTCCAGCCTAGGACCACTGTAATGTCTCCCCATCCCAGCAGCCCAACTATTTGTGGGCTCTCCCTGTCTGGCGGAGCAGCGTTTTTTTTTCAAAACCCTCACACGAGAGGGAGAGAAGAGGACAGATTAAGCAGGGATTTGGCTTTGTGCGAGAGTAAACAGAAGTCACTGGGCACAATGAACAACAAGTCCATTCAGAAAAAAAGAGCCTTTCTTTTGGGGGAGAGCCGAGCGCAGGCAGGGAACAGCTGTTGGTGAAGAGGCCTTGCCCTTATGTGCCTCTGCTGCTGGGCAACACAACAGACAGCACCGGCCGAGGGGCTATATGCTGAATGAGGCCAACACAATGGCCCGCAAAACAAATCACGTTGCCTTGGCGACAACGTGGATGTTCAGCGACTGTAGGACCAGTGACTCCGGGATCGGCTCGACTGCTACACTGCTACACATCAAAGCAGCAGAACGGACCGAAAAGGAAAGTGCACTTGAACCGCGCTAATGCTCTGGAGCGCTCAGGCCCAAAGTCAGTCAGAGTTGTTTACTTCCTCCTGAAACGTGACTCATCGTTTAATAGCTGGCCCGGACGCTGGAAATACGAGAAATAATGATCTGTTCTCACCTCACCGTGACAGAAATGACAGAATGCCTTCGCCAGCGTTGAGTCACGGATTCCCCGCACAGATCCGCGTGGAAGTTAGCATGCACGACCACGTAGGCTTGCAAATACACACACACATGGAAGCTGAAATCACCCCAGTTCAACCCCAGTGCACAACCCGGGCCGTTCCAAACTAACTTTAATAACTAACTTGAAGCAACACAGCAGCGGTGAGATGTGTGCGGGATGGTTTGTGTACCGTGTCATCGAATTTCTTAACATCAGCATCTGGCGTACAGCGGTATGTCGTTCAAAGTCTCTTTAACTGGCTCCAAGCGCTGGCACACATAACTCCTGTCTCTATCTGCAGTCTTTTCAAAACAGCCACAATCATCCAGCGCCTTAAAAAGCTCGGAGAAGCCCCCCCTGGGGACGCGCAGATTCTGAGAGACTCCCATCAAAGATCCACATAATCATTTGTTGAGGCGTACTGCTACACGTCTGGCCGTGCGCGCTTTAGTGACACGGCCTGCAAATTCCTCCGGGATCCGGTGTCAATCCCATCCTAACCCTCGTCTGCCTGCCTACCCCGGAGGAGCTCCTTACACTGGATCTCATACTGATACCCTGCACAAAGTCTGCTCCACTCTGGGCTACATCTCTGTAATGAAAGACGGCAGAAAGAGGGGGTGGGCGGGCGGGCGGGCTGGAGCGGGGGAGTGATTGGAGAGTGATTAAAACATAGACAGGGACGAGAGACAAAAGAGTGTCAGAGTGACTGGGAGAAACAGAGACAGGGTGGGGGGGTGGAGAAAGAGTGACAGACCGGGAGAGATGGAAACAAAAGACACAGTGATAGAGATCGAGAGACGGGGAGTCGGAGCGAGAGTGAATTACAACGCAATCTGAGGTGACAGATTGTCCTTGAAACCCATAGGTAAACCGAGAGCTGGTTCCCCCCCCCACCACGAAGACACTTGTGAGGTGAGACTGGCCACGCAGCGGTCCAGCTGGCCCCTCCAGATTGTCCCGAGGAGGCAGAGGCCGCTACCAGAGTCAACCGGGAATGTGGTGCAACAATACAACCTAACATGACCCAATGATGCCTCAATGTTCCGCCTCAATGTTCCCCCTCAAAAGCCAAGAAAATAAATCCTGATAATTCGACTTCTGGAGACATGAAGTTTTCACCTGGCAACTCCGGCATCATGGTAAATGGTAAATGGTAAATGGACTGCATTTATCCAAAGCGCTTTACGGTATATGCCTCTCATTCACCCATTCACTCACACCGACGGCCTGACCATCGGGAGCAATTTGGGGTTCAGTGTCTTGCCCAAGGACACTTCGACATGTGGACTGGAGGAGCCGGGGATCGAACCTACGATCTTCTGATTGGAGGCCGACCCGCTCTACCTCCTGAGCCTCATCCGACAGCAATGCTATTTCTTTTCCTGCCTACTGTTATTGTCAGAAGGCCCGGTAGAAGTGGCCCCGAGCGGGGAGCGTCTTGACAGATGAGCCCCTCTCGGAGAGGCCCTACTGTTTTTCCAGCGGCCCCGGGCCCCCGCTGGCCCTGGCATGCCCCCCTAGAGCGATCGCCGGTGGAACAGTGGCCAGACACTTTGACTGCCGGCGTCTCGGCTCTAATTAGGAGAAATGAGAGCTGCCGTCTCTCTCTCCTCTCTCTGGATTGTGCTGCGGTGCTTCAAAGAGCACAAGGAAGGAGGTGATCACATGATCCATGGGTACACACAGTCTACCCCCCCTCCATCTCCTCTTAACTCTCTTGACTCTCTCTTCTCTCTCGGCTGAACACAAAGGCCAGGACAGGCAACGGCTCTGGGACGTCATGAAGTGCGGTACGTCCCGGCTATCCATTCACCATGTGCCAATCATGCTGCGTACCACCGGCCGCAGGGCGAGCTCTCGTCTCACGGCATGCTGAGCTAAAAGGGTACTCTTTTTGTGGGATTATGTCTCTCAACTCTGTACAGAAGATGTATTATATAACTGTATCCTACCAGACTTCTTTTGCACGTCATGAGTATACAAGTAATTATTGTCGTGAAGAGATGCTGAAGCTCTTAATCAGTAACCAAGTTGCCACTTAACTTGGTTACTGATTGAGAGCATCGGCGTCTCTTCTCACGGCCCAAATCAGTGATCTACAGAGCGACTCACCTGGTAGCCTCTCTTCTCAATCTCATTGATGCACTTGTCGATGAGCAGCGGCACCATGAGTCCCGTGTTCTCCCTCTCCACCACCCGCCAGGCCTCCACCCCAAACACCTGGGGCTCCCTGTCTCCGTCCAGCCCCCCGTCCAGCGAGTTCTTCCACTGCTCCATCAGGCTCAGCTTGACGTAGATCAGCCCCCGCGGCTCCAGCTTCACCGCCAGCTGGTGGGAGCGCGTCACCCGGAAGAGCGCCGGCAGCACCACCGTGCCGTGGCAGCAGACGCGGTTGCGCCTCGGCGTGGGCTCCCAGCTGAACACCACCAGCTTCAGATGCTGGGCGTTCTCCAGCTCGATGTTGAAGGTGTGGTCCATGTCCAGGAAGGTGGTCCGACAGGTGAGGAGTGCGGTTCGCGCCTTGTTCACCGAGTCCACTTGGATGGCGCAGTAGACGTCGCGGGAGTCGATGCGTGGCGGCTTGAGGTCCTCGGCGCCGTAGAAGTGCAGGCTCATCAGTCCGGAGATGTAGTGGCTGCACTTGGGCTGCTCCGTGAAGCTGTAGTGGCGGAAGGCGTCAATGTCCAGCTCTGTGCCATGAAGCTTGGGGCACCCTCCTCCTCCTCCTCCTACCACTCCTCCTCCTCCTCCTCCTCCTGCTGCTGTCCTCTCGACACCACCTCCAGGAGCTGTCTCTTTCCCTTTCCCTCCCTTCCCCTCCGCAGAGCTGTGCTTCCCAGATTTGGCCACCAGTTCTGGTGAGTCGCCGTCACTAAGGTAGCCACCTTTACTGGCCGACTTTGAGCCGCCGTTGTTCTTCTTCTTGCTGAAGCTGTGCTGGGTGGACACGCTGCTGTCCAGGTGGTAGCGCGAGATCACGTTGCGGCTAGCCGCTGCCACCTGCCCACCCCCCGACGCAGACAACCTGGGAGGACCTGAGGGGTGGGGCGCCCCCTCCGGCCCACCGCTATTAGTTTTGGGAGAATGGGCCCTGGGCTCTGATTGGCTGCTCAAGTTGGTGTTATTGCTGCTGCTCGAGGTCCCCTTGACGCTGAGTTTCCGACTGAGCTCCGGAAGCTTCTTCATCCTCATGGAGATTTTCCTGACGGTGCGTGGGGACTTGATCTTGTCTGGGAAGGACCAGTTGATAGAGCTGCCCTTCTTGGCAGGGTTTGGGCTGGAGGGAGGGGAGAAGCCGGCTGCCGAGGGAAGGTCAGGGCCATCTGTAGTGGAAACAAGAGAAAAACACAGATGAATAACGAAGACTTAACACATTCATTCTTTCATTGACATTTGTTAGCATTCCTTCACAGAAACAAATGGGTACCCCAGCCAGGAGCTAACGAGCTAACTGTAACCACTGGTTTCAATTAAAGTGACAGCAAAGTATGTATGGGGCATAATTTGAAGACCAGTTTCTTTCCAGACACCAACACAGCACACCATCAGTGATTAGGTTTCCATGCAACCTTGTAATCCACTGATGGGATACATTACTCTTATTCCAGAGGCATGACTACATATAAACACTTCAACCATGAGCGGCCCCAAACCAACTGAAGCAACAAAGTGATTGTGATTTTGTCAGCCTATTATTCTACTGCACCAGTTCAATGGTTTTATGGAAGCAGTGGCTGAAATGGGACTAATACAAACAAATGTCCGGGAACGCCGTTGCCAGATATTTCAGGAAAAGCCGAAGGTACAGCTGGGCCTCTGGGGAAAACAGTCATCTGCATGGAGAGGGATGTCTGTCTGGAGAAACCGCTGCTGGGAGGGTCGGGAGCTAGAATTACTCAGTGGTAAAAATATCCATTTGGAGTGGACCTTGCAGGCAGCTCCAGCCTAACTAGACGTCTAAGACACCAAATTTCAGGGTCTTAATTTCTATGCTGGAATGAGGTGCCATTGTTTAGTCTACAGGAGGTGAACTGTGGATTTCATGCTCGGAGAATTGCATCCATGTTATTTTTTTTCACAGGTCACTTCCCCAACAATGACCACCTCCATGGCTGGACTGGTAATCTTCCTTTATTTCCCTTCTATTAATATGTTTACAGACAACAACGTACGTACATGCGCCTTGGACATTGTGACTTTTCTGTACATACTGCTTGTACCTCAAGGAGTATTTGATAAGGTGGACATCTAGTAATGCAACACGTCCAAATCTGCACGTTCTCTAATTTCTAATCTCATATCATACATATTTTTCATTCATTTTTTATCTTTGTCTCACTAAGTTTTGCTGCTGCCACGTTGCACACCCTCTTAACCGTTCATATTTCCATCCGTTTCCATGTGAACCTCTTTTGCTGTATTCCTCTTTATGTTCTATTTCCCTTTGATGTATCGTATTACTATTTGCTGCTGATCGCCACAGGGATCATTCAAGTTTCATCTCTTCTCATCAAGCACAACAAGGATGCAAAAGATCGAGACCACAAATAAACCAATAAGACTTTCCTCAAAACCCCATCCTAACAGTATAACATGAATTATGATGACTCAACAATTCAGTTGTTGTTGTTGTTGTTTGCATTTAAACTTTAAATGTGTTTCAACAACTTATGTCCACGTGAATTTCATCCTTTAGTTTCAGAGGTTTGAGAGAGAGAGAGAGAGAGAGAGAGAGAGAGAGAGAGAGAGAGGCCCTTCAGCTCTCTGCGAATAAGATTTCCTCCTCGGCCTTTTTTACACATTAGAGGGAACACCTCGCTGCAAGGGTCCATGGGAGATCACGGCTGGCCCATGTGGCTTGGAAGGGACGAATTACCTTTTGTAGGTCTTTGGCTTCATCTCCGGGTCCCATACTAAAACACACTAAAAGCTTTCTTAGGACTAAACCTGGGACCGACGGGCTATTTAGACATTCAAAATATCCGTTTTGTTTTTATCGGCTAATTACTTTCTCTGAATGAACTACTGAAACAAAGAGCCCATTCTGTTAGCGAGAGAGAGACACACTGAGAGGGAGAGAGAGATCCAAAGAGAGAGAGACACAGAGAGACAGAGGGGAAGTAGACAGAGAGAGAGAGAGAGGTTGACCCTGCCAACATCACCAGCTCTATTTTCAGAGGGGACCTGCTGTGCTATTCTGGAGCGTGGGGGCTGAGAGGGAAAGAGGGAGGCAGAGGAGGTGCAACAGGATGGAGAGAAGGGGTAAGATGGGGGGCAGGAGCAGGGCAGGGTGTAGCAGGCAGATGGGGGACAAAGGCGCCCCTTGTCCCGGGACTCAAGAGGTCTGGATGGTTGGCCGACTGGCTCGCTGGCTGGCCGGCGTACCAATGAACTGGGCTGTTCTCTCACATTCCATGCCGAACCATGTTTAGCCTCCTGTTCCTCCGACTGAGTAGACTTCCCTCTCCCTGCTTCCTGCCAATAATAGACACAGAGGCGCTCTGAGGAGGGAGAGAGCGGGCGGAGAGAGAGGGCCGAAGGTGCAAATTCGCCAAACAACATCTGGGGTGGGGTCACGTACACAGAGAGCCTTGGTAAGCTGTGAAACCTTGGTTGTTTTTTTACATTCGTTTTGATTGTGATGTTCTTCTACTGAGCCCCATCTTCCTACATGTTGGAGTAGGTGTGTAATAACTCTGATAGAAGTGGATTGGATAGAAACTGCAGCTCCTGGTGTACCACATTCGTCTTCTTTGGTATAATCACAACTGAGACTACGGTCAGTAAGACGATTAATTCTCAAAAACAATACTCCCTGTTGCTTCCATTTGTGCTGAAAGAACAGCGCCCTCTTCCTGTTTCGTGCCGTAAAGCAACCTCCCCTTTGTGCCATAAAGCAATGCAGACTTCCAGTGAAACCCGACACAGTGGCATTCAGTGTAGAGGCTAAATGCTACATGTGACACCTTTAATAAAGCAATAGAAATAACTGTTTTGTATATGAGAGGCATGAGACACATGAAAAAGCAATACATAGTGAATGCCTGGAATGCTCAACCAAACGATGCGTTTGCTGTTGATAAAAAACAATCCGCTTTTTCAGTCTTATGAAGTAAACTGATGGCCATTTATGCCACTATCAAATATTCTCTGACCAAATTCACCTTCAAGGGTTTCAGTTTCAACGGGAATGTCCATCCTCTCCATTACTGTCCAGCGGTTGGAGCATTTATTTGGTGATAACATGAACCTGATCAATGTCCACCAGCCCCGTGAGACACATCCACCTTTGACAAAGTTAATGACTGTTGCTGTTGCACACACACACACACACACACACACACACACACACACACACACACACACACACACACACACACACACACACAACCACACACAGCTGTGTCCTCTGTAGCCTTTGGCCTTGTGGCAGCAGCCAGGAGAGTAACCCGACACCACACTAGCTGAGGTTCAGGGGCGATGGTTCGACACCCTACCCTCAAGGGCCATGTTCCGGGGTCAAAGGGCAAAAGGCCTGCATTCCGCTGGGTGACACCTGAGCCGAGGACCGGGTCCACCCCCACTTTAAAACACGCACACGCACACGCACACACACATTCACGACACATGAACACACAGATGGGCCATGTAAATATATATGAATCTACAGATACACACACACAAGAACACAGACACACACACACATACACAGACACACACACACACACACGCCCTCTCTGACCCCTAGGCCCACCCCAGGCACCCTGCCTTTGACACCTCTTGACAAAGCCCAGGAATTTATGGCTGTTGATTGCTCTTCACAACACTGGGACCAGACAGGTGCAGAGAGGGTGTGTGTGTGTGTGTGTGTGTGTGTGTGTGTGTGCACTCAATGTTCAGCAAAGCAGTTTGGCATGCAGTATAAGCCTCGATGTGAATGTGTTTGTTGTGTATGTGCCTGCGTGTGTGTTGTGTTTGAGCAGTGCGCCCAGCATGTGTTGTGGCTGAACACTGGGATCTGACTGTGCTGTAAGAGAGGGAAGGGTAAGAGAGAGAGGGATCGTTCAGGGCCAATAACAATGTGTGTGTGTGTGAGTGTGAGTGTGAGTGTGAGTGAGAGAGAGAGAGAGAGAGAGAAACAGAAAGAGAGAGAGAGAAACAGAAAGAGAGAGAGAGACAGAGAGAAACAAGAGAGAGAGAACAGAAGAGAGAGAGAGAAACAGAAAGAGAGAGAGAGACAGAGAGAAACAAAGAGAGAGAGAGAAACAGAAAGAGAGAGAGACAGAGAGAAACAGAAAGAGAGAGAGAGAGAGAGAAACAGAAAGAGAGAGAGACAGAGAGAAACAGAAGAGAGAGAGACAGAGAGAAAGAGAGAGAGAGAGAGATGAGAAGAGAGAGAGAGAGAGAGAGAGAGAGAGAGAGAGAGAGAGAGAGACAGCATTCTCTGATAAGCCTGGGAGGGAGACAATAATCTGCTGTCCCCTGTAAAACCTCTTGTATTCACTAGTGTGTGTGTGTGTGTGTGTGTGTGTGCGCGCAAGCGTACGTGATAAAAGTGTGCACGTGTGTTAAACGTGAGCTCAAGCTGACAAACAGGAGGAGTGCACATAACCGGGTGAATGGCATACTTGCCCGGCAGTCTGGCCTGGCGGTGACGAGGGCCCCGGCGCGGTATTGGTCGCTCCTCCTTTTGGCTCTAAATCATTCAGCAGTGGAAGGCCTTTCAGGGGCCACGGGAGCCCGGGTGTTTCATTACAATGGTTACAAAACCCCTGCTAATATAGCCAAGCATGCAGGCCCTCTCGCTAGCACAACATGGCCCCCTGCCAAGGCGGCCCTCATGTAGCCTAGCTCGCCTACGGCTGCAGGCATTCCTGCTCTCCTGTAACTCTAGCAACCAGAGTGGCGGCTAATTCCAGACACCCTGCAGCCAGGCCGGCCCTCCACGCACTGGCCCCCGGCCCCCAGACAAGCCTCACCGCTATGTAACGAGTATCTGGGAGCGACAATGGAAGTATCACTCTTTGACTTTTTTTGGGGTTGTCCAGCATCAACTTTGAAATGCAACTGGGGTTATTAAAAAACGACATCTACAACGTTTTTACAGTGGCGTCACCACCTCAAACAGAAAGCTTTGGATGTTAATTTAATGGTTTTATTTTGGCCCCCCGCCAACAAATACTTACGTTTCCTGTTGCTAAGCGATAAAACGTCTTCGGTTACTTTTCCCCTCCGTTAAATGGAGTGGATAAATGAAGTGTAAACAAGGCAGAGCGGGGCACCGTTCAAGCTCTTATGTTGCAGTCGTCGTGTACGTTCTTGTTACGACGTGTGGCCCGAAACACATCAAGCTACAGGTAACACCCACTGCAATCTAAAACCAATGACAGGAGAATCGGGCGGAGGAAATCCATCCTCCGTTGCACCTGGGACCAGATTTTTTTTTTTTTTTTTACAGCTGTAATGAAATGGAGAGCAGAAAGAAAGAATCAGGAATGCATGTGAATTGGAACTTCACATCTCGCTGCTGTCTCTTTTTTTGGGAGCGCTGGCCCCCATGGTGTTGTTGACTTCCTCTGAACCCAACCTCGCCAAAAACCCTCAGTCTAGATTAGGTTCCAACCCGGAGCCCGAGCTCTCGTGTAACTCTAGCAGCCTGGGCCAATTCCTCCAACGCCGCAGCCAGCGTGACCTCCTTACTCTGCAGCGCAGTGACCAAAACAACCCCCAGAAATAGCTCTGATCCCATTCGGAAGCAGCCGGCCAAGTCAGATTCCCCCCAAAACCAGGGGGGGAACAAGAGATTGGGAACACACCATGCTCACCACCACCACCACCACCACCCCCAAAGTCCATCAATCATTATTCTCCATACAAATAGAGCATTCAGATGAACAAAAAGCCAGTCAATAGGCAGCACACGAGGAGTCTGGAGTGGATCCGGTGAGGGGGAAAAGAACCAGCCAGCCGAACAGAGGAAGCCCATAGTCATCTACATCTGCACTGCTTCATTAATTCAGCAGACGCTCTTTTTCCGCGGTCGATAAGTGAAAGGCCTGTCCGGTTTTTTTTTTTTAGCCTTCAAAATAAAGTGTCCGTCTGTGCTGGCCCGTCTCGGTGAGGAGGCGACACGTGGACTTAGAAGATAGAAGAGCCACCAGAGGAAATTTGCCCAAAAAAAAAAAGCTAGAGTGGAGCGCTAGATCTTATCAAGAGCCGCGATCAAATGTCCATTAAGAAAAGGCGGTGAAGCGACACGTGGTGCGGTATCCTAAACACACATAGAAATATGACCAACCAACACATATCTTACTCAACACATCTGACTGTTCAGTTGGGGAGCTTTTCTTTAAAGGGGCATTAGGATAGATTACTTTCTATTGGCCTCTGCTGGTGACCAAGGAAGCACAACAACACGGACAGGTCTCTGGCACAGCTTTACTACGGTGGCCTGTAATGGACATAAATGATGAAGTCACATTTTCCCAATAGAGATGAGTAAGCTAACTAATTAGGGCAGCGGTCCAACAGAAACATCTAGCGGAGAGAGAGTAGTAGATCACTGGAACAACAGTACTGCTTTGTCATTTCCTTTTTGTGGCTTGAGAATGGAATGAGCTGCAACAGTGAAAATGCAAGTGTGTGTGTGTGTGTGTCTGTGTGTGTGTGTGTGTGTGTGTGTGTGTGTGTGTGTGTGTAAGCCAGAAATCTCAGCACAAGTAATTGTTGAGTCATCGGTAACAACCCGATCAACCCCCCTCAGATACATAATGGTAATTTTGTGCTGTGGGGCAGTAAAGGCTTTTACTTATTGCCCTTTTAAAGTGTACAGCTGTCTAGTATTTCAGGCTCCATTGCACCCTGAGGGGATTTCAGCTGAAACAAGGCGATGGTTCAAACACTGCAGCCAGCTGACAAATCAGTGGAAATACGCAGAGGGACTGCAGAAATGTTATTTGGGGGGCGAATGGGGTGATGCAGATGATGGGTAACGGCCCTGTGGTGGTTAGGCTGCTGGATGCTGGGGGGAGTGATGCCCCACAGCAGCCCACCATCCCCCCAACCGGTTAACATGGTGCAGGAGAGGGAGTGAACTGTCATTGGCCAGCACCTCAAACTGGCTAGCCACAGCCTGACACACACACACACACACACACACACACACACACACAGTAATTTCTGCAGGTAGGAGAGACGCTAACTATAGATCTAGGGAGAAGGTGAAGCAATAGAAGCAATATTTTATCTTCCTACCATCCTTCTTATTAAAACTGAATTACCCGCAGCATACACACACACACACACACACACACACACACACACACAGCCATGAGTGCGTCCTCTTTGACGACACGTAGCCCGGGCTTGTTGTTCTTTTTGTTGGGGTGAAGTGTGCGATGGCGTCGCCAAACCCACAGGAATCAACCGCAAAGTCAACAAGCAGCAGGGAGGGAGGCAGTTCCGGAGGGGGGGGAGGGTGGGTGTGTGTGTGTGTGTGTGTGTGTGTGTGTGTGGGGGGGGGGGGCTGGACACACTGCTCTCTCTTCTCGTGTTCACAGCAGCCAATCAGAGCGCTCGTCAGCCCACACTATCACAGGACTGCTACTGTGTGCTCCCACAGCGCTCCCATTAAAAACAGCTCCTGATCTGAGGGGGTTTCTGTGAGTGTTTCAGTTATGGGGTCTGACTGAGACGCAGGTTGTTGAAGGGTTCAGCTGACTGGACTTTCTTTGCACAGAGGCCGAGATCCCTTCACCGCTGAAACTGCTGAACAAGCCATCCAATTACGTCCGCTCACATCTGCTTACCCAGCATGAAAGTTCTCTAATGAAATCAACTAATTTCACTTGGGATGCAAAGTTGGACCGAAGCCTATCGAACGGTTACGGGCAGAAACAAGCCTCGCTTTTTTTTTTTTCCTGGGCCGGTGCACCGAGACTCCTCGGGGGCCCGATTTTAATCCTAATCCCCGCAAGGAAAGTCTTTTTCAGGACGGAGACTTTCGCCGGGGGTCGTACGTGACGTCAGAGAGAGAGAGAGAGAGCCAGGGACTCTGAGGCCGCGATGACGCAACACGTCAAGAATTAAAGAGTCCATCGTGGGAAAAACACGATATTGTTTGATCAATAATCCAAAAATATAGATTGCAGTCTCAACATTGCACATTTCTAAGCACGGATCTCAATGACTAGTACTTTCAAACCAGCAAGAGTAGCACTTTTTTCCCCATTTTGCAATAAAACACTTTTCAAAAACAGGCTCTCGAAAAAGAAGTGAGCAGCCAACGCTCCTGACTGCTGCTGAAATTAAACCGATTCGATTTGGCTGAGCGTAACCAAACAATTCAGCCTCAATTTGTGTTCGAACGAGGGAAAAAAATGGCTGTTGCGTGCCACAGAGAAGAGTTGTCAAAAGTCGTAATTATGGGCTCAGCTCAAGATGTGCCAATTGGTTCAAACTACCATGTTGCCACATCAGAGAGAACAAAAAAAAGCAGGAAGTAAAAAAGCACAGAAAAAAACAAACAGAGGTTATTAAGAGACAGGGGGCCGTGTGCTAGCTGTCATCATTACACCGTCTCCTCTCCACCACACTCCCGACGGTACCCGAGCACACGAGGAGATAAAAGAAAAAAACGCAGAAGAAGAGAGAACATCCTGACGACTGGCCTTGTTTCTTTTGTGTCTGCACAGTGTGAGACGACATTTGGCAAAAAATCTGAGCACTGAAAAGGTTCAAAAAACAACCAATTTCCAAAGCGTACAGCCCCTCTGCGTGAGCTCCGGCCACAAATAAATGGATATTCTTTCCTCTCGGGAATGCCAGCTCGGAATTCCTCCTGGCTAATGTCTGTCTGGGTTCGGCTAATGAGGGACGCTGATACGGAGTGATACGATTAGACAGCCAGCGCTCCTGTCGGCTCCTATCACTCTGAACAGGAACGTGAAAAGCAACTGAGCTTGTACGGCCGTGTTTGTTACGGACTGACTGACAGACATTTTGAATAGTTGTAGTTCCTAAATCCAGCTTTGGTCTCCTCCTTCTACTTCTAGCTCCAGTGTAACGAGAAAAAGAGGAATGACGGGGGGGGGGGGGGGGGGGGCTTAAAAAAGGCACGTTGATCCTTTTGATTTGCGACACCTATCAACAGCAGCCAGTAATAAGTGCTCAAGGTGCACACAACCGCCTGGAACGACATGGGGCGCTTAAAAGAGAGAGGACGGAGAAGAAAAACAACAACAAGGGGATGATAAGAAGAAGGGGAGGTGAAGCAAGAAGGAGAGGAGGTGTGTTTTCTTTTTTCCTGTCTTACCTGTGGCCCTGCTGCCGGAAGCCCCCCCCTCCTCCTGAGGTTTGCACGCGAGCATCTGTCTGTGCAGATGTAGAGGCTCTGTGGAATGTACGGCATTCCCCTGACTCGCATCTCCTCCTCCTCCTCCTCCTCCTCCTCCACCGCTGCCACCGCCACGCCACCCACGCCTTCCCCCGGGCCCTCCGGCCCCGCGCCGCCGGGGCCCTCCGGGGTCCTGCCGCCTTGCCCGGCGTCCCCGCCCCTGCTGGGCCTCCTCTGGGGGGCTTGGGGCTCCTGTCGAGGCGGGGACCGGCAGTCTGACGGCGGGTCTGCGGTGCGCCTCCGGCTCGTCGTCCTCGGGGATCGGGTTGTACCAGATCTCCCCTTCGTCGTCGGCGTCGTTCTCCTCGGCCGGGTCCACGCACCGGGGCTGCGGGGCCACCCTGGTCTGGCCCACGCCGACCTGAAACGGGCAGAGACATTGAGTTGTATACGGATCGAACGGCGAGACCCAGTTAGCTACAGACCTCTACACACACAGACCCTGAAGCTCACCTGAGGCAGGTGCAACCGCAGGGGCCGCGAGGGGCCTCCCCCGGGGGGTCTCAGGTGGTCTGGGGAGGGGCCTCCCCCGGGGGGTCTCAGGTGGTCTGGGGAGGGGCCTCCCCGGGGGGTCTCAGGTGGTCCGGGGAGGGGCTGGGCGGAGGAGGAGGAGGCTGATGGGGCCCCTGGCTGCCGCTGCTCTCCTCCTCAGCTCCCAGCGCTCCCGGGGCCTCGTCCTTGGCGCCGTGGGTCTTCCCGAGGGAGCTCTGCTGCAGCCAGTTGCGTTTCTTGGAGACGGTGATGGTGTTGAGAGGCGGTCGCCATAGCGACGGCTCGTTGGCCCGGCCCGCCTCGCGGCCGTTAGCGCACGGCCCTTGGACATTCTCGATGAAAGCTGGAGAGGAAGAAAGAGAGGGTTACGTCTGTATGCCAGGAGGACACAAGCAACTCATTTGCTTTGGTAGCTTCTTTACCAAGGCAAATAACAAATACTCATCATCATCATCATCATCATCATCTTCATCTCAGACTTCCCAGAGGGTACCGCCTTTACGTCATGTCACGTCAAAACATCTGTATCAAGAAACCTCCAGTGTGACAGTGTCAGGAATATGACACCATCCACGCTCGCTGGATAACCGAGAATGTTTTTGGGTGATGCCACACACACACACACACACACACACACACACACACACACACACACACACACACACACACACACACTTGTCTTCCCCCTCTATCAGTGTAATGTGTGTTATTACTATCCCCCCTGTCTCAACTTTATTCTGACCCAAACACAAACTTTCATTTCCACCGCAGGCCCCTGGAGCGCCTCCTCCCCCCCACCCCTACCCGTTCTTCTCACTCCTCTGGAACATTACCCTTCAATGACTTCCCATTTCGGGAATGTCAGCTTTGGGAATACGCTCTTTAAGATCACAGAGAGACGAAAAGGATCGAGCACGCACTTCTTCCAACGCAGCGGAAAAGAAACAGAGAGAAACCACTGGCGTAATACAGCTGTGAAAATAGAGCAGGGAACGGGGGTGAGGAGGGGGGGGACAGGGGGGACGGGGGGGGACGGGGGGGGGGACAGGGGTGAGGAGGGGGGAGGCGATAAGTACAGCCAGTGGCGAAATGTGTGTGCAGTGAAAAGGGCCAAATAATAGAGGTGGTGACGTGGTGGCCTGGCTTTTTCAAAGGATCCCTACATGTCCCAGAAGTCAAAAAAAAGTGCCTGCACAGCTCTGTTCATGTTTGTTTCTGTGTGTGTGTGTGTGTGTGTGTGTGTGTGTGTGTGTGTGTGCGTGCGTGTGTGTGTGTGTCGCCCAGCAGAAAAGTACAAAATCTTTTCCTACCAATCTCAAAGTAACTCTGCAAATCATACAGTCGTCTGACATGCCTTTTTTTTTTTTTTCCACCAAGTGTTGACAAGCTGTGGGTTGATGAGCAGATGCAGAGAGAAAAACAAGCTCAGTGTGTGTGTGTGTGTGTGTGTGTGTGTGTGTGTGTGTGTGTGCGTGCGAGGTGCTGAGGGCAGGGTCTTGCTGCAACATGTACGACAGGCCCCATGTAAAAAAGCCTGTTTTGATCCCCGGGCTCCCAGACGAGCCCCTCCACACGCTATAATGACAACTTCTCCTTTTCCTCGAGGAAACGCGTTTCCATGCGAGCCACCGAAAATTACAGACTTGGGAATATTTTCGCTTTATGAAAACAAAATACATAGGATGTCCCGGGTGTGCATGCGTGACGCTATCATTACCAAGTGTGATCCTGTCAGAACGAACCGGCCGAGAGAAACGAACCGAAGCGTATAGAAAAGAAAAAAAAAAATCACATGGTTTGAACGTTGCATAACACCGACTAAGGTGCTTTTTTTTTTTGCTCGGGTGCTCTTATTGACAAAAGGCCCTGAAAGCAGCACGGAGAGAGAGAGAGAGAGAGAGAGAGCGCAGGATTCGGTGGTGCGAGGGCTCGCTTGGGATTACCTCCCCCCCCCCCCCCCCCCCTTGAAAGTCAACCAGCCCCTCTGAGCTGCAGGCTCGGCTTTCCCTGTGATCTACCAGGCAACTTTATTAACGCTTCAACAGAGCAACTGTTGACTCGCAATTATTGCTGCCATCTCCAGTGCCACCGAAATCCCTTAAATCCCGAGCCTCCGAGTTCCTCTCGCCACAACAGAAGCAGTCTTCCACTTTGAGTCGGTTTCTCCGCTTCATAGGAAACCCTTTCTTGCTTGTTTTTTCCCCCCCCCCCCCCGTGATTACTTGAGAAACGCGATAGCCTATAAAGCGGGAAATGAAAACGACTCTGTTGTGGACGCCGTTCCCAGCTTCCAGCCTATTATATAAGATGCTTATGAGTATATAAAACAGCTTTCATTGGTCTAGAACAGAAGCTTTTTAAGACGCTCCTAATCTGCAGAGAAAAAAGCAAAAAAAAAAAAAAGAAGCATGCGGCCCGACAGAGAGAAACTCAACCCGCCCCGCCATCCGTCTGGCTTGTATTTCATTTTAATTTAAACAGACCGCCGCGCTGTCAAGATAGGCATCACATCTTTAAGTGCCTCTGCTCGGTTCTCCTCTGTTTAATATACAGAGGGGGGGGGGGGGGGGGGGGGTGCCAGCGAGAAACGTGTTGGCGTGAGCCGAGCCAGCGGCGTGCTCGCATTAGGGCTGGATTAGGTCGGCGTTCTTCTTCTGAGGGTTTGGAGCTGAGAGGAATGATGCATCTGAGAGGAAGCTGCTCTGGACTGGCTGCTCCTTTTAACCCCCTTCAACTACAGATAGCGTTTTTTTCCTTATATTTGAGTCGACATAAGGGGAAAAACCTATGGAAAATCTATTAAAGTAGTTAAGGGGTGTTTTTTTTTTGACTATGGAGGCCGTAGCCAGCAGGCTTGAACCACAAGACCGCGGGCTCGTTCTTTTCGAGGCGTCTCGACAAAACACTCGGGAGGTCTGGTAACGCGAGACTTAGCGTCGCGTGGAGTTGCTGTGGAGCGCGCCGTCTCCTTTAAGGGGTCTTTCTTGAACTAGCGAGGGGAAAGCGTGCTCCGACACGAACGGCATTCCAGACCACAGCTCCCAGATTTACTGCCTCCCACCGCCACGCTCTTTCCCCGGAGCGCCGGTGGGGGCACGAGGTGAACGAGTGAGACGGGAAGAAGATCGGTCGTCCAAATGAGCGATATGGAAACCGATCGATGATACGTCCAACCGACCGAATCGTATCTAGTCGCAATCCAGATGTACGTGTGTGTGTGTGTGTATTGTAGTTGCAGTTGTAAATGGGGGCTCTGTGTGTGTGTGTGTGTGTGCATGTGCCCTGATGTCAGTGATGCCAACCCTGACCGCCCTGTGCCCCCGCTGGCGTGGGAGATGCACTCCGGGCATGGAAAAAAACCACACACACCTCCTGACCTGAAGGTAACAGATGGCCAGAGAGCATAATGCGAGGGTGTACGTCTGTGTGGGAAAGAGAGAGAGAGAGAGAGAGAGAGAGAGAGAGAGAGAGAGGAGGAGAGAGAGAGAGGAGAGAGGAGGTGGGGAGGTGTATTATGTGTTTGTCTGCGGCAATAAAAGGAATGCAAACCCAGACAGAAATAGACGTATTTCCCGGATGCCCTCGTCTGAACCTGCGCGTCTGACGGTAAACCGAACGTCTGAATCTTACGTCTCATTCTCCTTCCGACCACTAAGACAAAAGGACTCCATCCACTTTCCCATAGGGTTTTTTTTCTTTTTTTTTTTTTCCCTGGCTCCTCTCTTTTGATAAGTGCAAGAAAAACACCCATTTTCTTTCCTGCTCCATACAGACAGCACTTTGTTGCTGCTGGCTTCCCCCCCTTCACCAGGGAATCTTGTTGCTGTGCGCCATCCATACATTCCTGGTGACGCTTCATTCATATGGTAATGGAGACTTTCTTTTTTTAAACACCGGGGCCCGAGCTGAGATGGGTACCGGGGTTGCATCACATGTCAACACTTGAATCCCACTGGGGGGTGTGGGGGTGTGGGGGGGGGGGGGGGAGTCCTGGCAACCCTGGTCCGCTAATGCTACCACGTCCTCACGCTGTCACATCTCCCCTCATCTCCTCTTCTGTCCACGTCTATTAACTTAAACACTAAAAAAAAGCCTTCAGGTATGAGACTGGCACACACCGGTCTCTCCGTCTGACCCAGTTAGGCCCGCAGAGTCGTCTCCCCGGGGGACAGTTCTGCCATTGAAAGGCCCTTGAACAAAGCCACGCGGCTCCCTATGCCTGCCACCTCACCGGTACCTTTTTTACTTGATGGTTCATTTCTGAACGGCAAAAAAACTTTACTCAACGCGGTGAGAATACGACCCCGCGCCGCGGCAGACCTCGCTCCTACGGCGAGGAGGAGAATAGTAGTACTCGGGAGTAGTAAAAGGATTTGCTTGCTCGTGTGTTTTGAGGGCGTGTTTTTGGCGAGATGCGTTGAGCTCATTTTGAGGAGTTGAGTTGAGAGATTTCACGTGTTATTAGTTCAGCTCCTCTCCAACGTGGTCAGTGTTTCCAGGCACGCAGACTGAGGGTGATTGTTCTCTCATGAGCCTGAACCCAAAGTAAGTATTGGAGAAGAAAAAGAAGAAAAGAAGAAGAAGAATCGAATCCAATCGAAAAAAAAGTCGAATCCAGAAAAGAGGCGCCCCGAGGTGCATCTCTCACCCCGCTCGCCTGGCTCCACCTCAACGCTGGCTTTCCACTGAATCACCATTCCTGGCATTCGGGGTTCTGGCCAATAACGTGTGACGCCTGGATACCTGGCGCACCTGCACGCCAATGCTAGCGCTCTGCCACAACAAAACGATAAAGCCTGCCATAAACACACACACACACATACGAACAGGAGGCATGCAGGTGTGCTCTCAAACACACACACACACACACACACACACACACACACTAATGGAGTGATAATCAACATGGGCTTTTACTCAGTAATTAAACGACAAGTCAGTGCAAAAATAAATGAACTCCGATCAAATTGAGCGAGAGCGTCTAGCGTGAAATCAAACGGGTCCCGGTACTGATTTCCAAATAAAACCCAAAGGGAAAAAAAAAAGTTCTGCCCCTCGTTGTGCAGAAGAAATATGAACAAATATTTGCACAAATTAAGAGGAGAGCCGTGAATGAGATGAAGAGAAGTCTCCAGGGTAGAGTAGTAAATTCACTGGTGCTTTTGAGAGAGGTTTTTTTTTAAATGTCTCTTTGTGCGGCTGAGGCCCCCGGGGGCCAGATAAGCCCCGGGCCTGACCTTCATAAATACTTAATCGCCCCTTCCTTCATTTTGTTCATTCACGGTGGGGAATTACGGGACACGACGTAAACACGCTAAACAACAGGAATGGCATCCCAGATATTCACTCCCAAGTCTTTCTTAAAAATGCAAAGTTGCCATGGAGCCGGCCAGAGCAAACGACTGAGGAGGAAGGCAACATGACAGCCCAACCCCCCCCCTCCCCCTCCTCTCTCTCTCCTCTCTCTCGCTCTCTCTCTCTCTCGCTCTCTCTCTCTCACACACACACCACAGAGAGCAAACTGCAGTGGCTCCTCTCCTGCTTGGGATTCCTCTGGCTACAGCTGTGGAAAAGTCCAGCTCAGTGGGGACAGAGAGAGAGAGAGAGAGAGAGAGAGAGAGAGGGGGGGGGGGGGGGGGGAGAGAGAGAAGCAGAGCAAAAAAAAAGGGGGGGAGGAGAATAGAGAGAAAAGGAGGAGGAGAAGAAGAAGCCTACGACATCGATATCAAGAGATGGGCTTCTTGACGAGGCCCGAGCCGTGGCCTTCCTCTGCCCAAACCTCGGAGATCACACACACACACACACACACACACACACACACACACACACACAGCATTGCAAGTAAAACATAATGAGTGACATAAAAGAAAGAGATTTTGATCTTTTTTTCAATCAATAGCATGAATTGACGTTTTTTGACGAGCCCGTCCTCACGTAACCTCACATGATCAGTTTGACGTTTCAGTGGTGGAGACTTACATCACCCGTCACTCAACACACCAACACACATCACCACAGTCGTGTGTGTGTGTTCACCTGGAGGACGGAGGGTTTCGTGATACAGATGCTTTTTTTTTTTACACATTGAAGCGCCATCAAACATTTTGCATTTTACAGACACACACCAACACCACCACCACCACCACCACCAACACCACCACCACCAACACCACCGTGACTAGAAGAGAGTTAGTTACTACACTGTGAGTGATCCGACGGCCCCACCTGCTACTGATTTAGTGTTAAAATGCACCTAAATTAGTGTGAAGGAGACGACCCGCCACCGGTTAGACAATCCTACACAGAAAGCAAAAGAGGTCGAAGGTGACCGGTCCCTTTGCTTTGCATCCAGAAGAGGAGTGTGTGTGTGTGTGTGTGTGTGTGGGGGGGGGGGGGGGGGGGAGGAGGGGGGGAGGAGGAGGGACGGCACCAGACGGAGTTTTTACTACGAGTGAAGGAGGATGAGAATAATCAGACGGGAGGAAGGAAGGTGAGAGTTTCCCCCGGTGTTGAGGTTGAGGCCCGCTCCGTGTAGCCGTCCTACCTGACTCACTCGGACTCGGTGACTTCCCCTCGGCGGGTTTCACCCTGAGGGTCCGGCCCCCTTCTCTGGCCTGAGGACCGGGTCGCGAGGAGGAGGAGCCCTCGATGCGCTGCTTCATCTCGGAGGACAGCAGGCGGCCCTTGTGCATCCACCGCTGCATCTTGTTGACGGTGACGCCGGTGGCCCCCGGCGCCCGGGCCCCCCCGCTGGGCTCCCGCTTCCTCTCACCCCGAGCGGTCGGCGCGTCGGCGTTGTTGTTGTTGTTGTCCGAAGACCCCGTGAGGCTGTTGACTGAGCCGCCGCGCTCGTCCTCGCCCCCGGTGTCCTGCGGCAGATCGTCGCTGCTGGTGGCGTCAGGACCCGCCTGCGACTTTACCCCCTTCGGCGTCCCGGGCCCCTTTGGCCTCGACGCACCCTTCGTCGTCTTCGCGCGCGTCCGGGCCGCGGGCGCCGGGGGCCTCGGCGACGCGCGGCGAGGCCCCGCCGGCGTACCCGATCGCCCCGTCGCTGGCGGAGCGCGGCAACGCGGGTCCGATCTTCGCCCGGGTCGGGTTCAGGTTCAGGTTCACCATGCTCTTACTGCTCGGCCCGCCTCGGAGGCACGGCTCCGGGGTCCCGCCGAGGCGCAGCAGCAGCAGCAGGAGGGAGTCGGCGTCGGACACCTGCTGGGGGCTGCGCTCGCCTCCCGACGACCACGAGTCGCTGTCCGCGTGGTGCTTGGCGGACAGCCTGGAGCACGAGCTATCCCGGGAGCAGCGGCTGCTGCAGGAGGACCGCCGGTCCGCTGGACCGCCGCCGAGTTGCTGGACGTCCAGGTTGATGTCGTGCATGGCGTTGATGAGGAGGTAGTAGGCCTCCTTCAGCTGGCTCCTGAGCCGGTCGGTCTCCTGGGCGCTGCTGTCGCACACCTGTCCTTTACCTGGCAGCTCCGTCACCTCCTTGCTGTCGATGGTCGCTCTTACCGTTTCGTAAAAAGGCAGGATTTCGTTATCGTAGTAATCCTCATCCTCGCTGTCTAAAGAGTGGTGCCTGAGCGAGCCCTCTCTCGCGCACAGGGACGTCATGTTTACGTCGCATATTTCTAGTTCCGTGGGGAAAAACGTCGGGCTCAGCGGCCCGGTCCCCCTCACGTCCCCGACGTACTCGGGCGAGCTCCCGTAGCTCTCGATGTTCCGGATTAAAATGTTTTCCTCCGTGTTGTTACCGGGGACGCAGCTCGGATAGACGAGGCTCGCGCCGGTCGGAGAGCGCGCGTCCGAAGTTGGGTTGCTGTCAAAACTCAAAGTGGCGTCGTGCGCGTGCTCGCTCGCAGCCTCCACATTCCCGGCCATGTGCCGGGGTCCCGAGCTGCCGGGCTCCGTCCCATCTTTGCCATGGCACATTTTTGACCCGTTGCTATCGGCGGCAGGGAACCGGCCCTCTGTCGGTGCACCGACCCCGCTACTCGGCTCTACCCGCGTGTGGTACGCGACGTGTTTGTAACTGTCGCCGAACCCGATCGAGTCCCCGACGCTGATCTGGACGGGGACGAAGTGTTTTCTCTGCACATGCGGCGCTTCCCCCGGCCCCCTCGCCGGTACCGCGACGTTGCCGGCGCCGCGGGGCCCCCGGTGGCTCCTATCGCTCTCCCTAACCGCGTGTCCCCCGAACTGCCTTTCTCTTTGAAGCAGGACCCCCAGGAGCTCCTCATTAACCCGACCCCTACCCCTACCCCCGCCGGCCTGCTCCCGGGGAACTGCGCTGTTCTCCCGGACTACAAACCCCCCCTGTCTCTACCACCGCCTCGTCGACACAATTCTCGTAAGTACTCATTCTCTCTGTGGTGAAATCCAGCCCCGCGAGCAAGACTACCGGACCAGCCTCGGCGTCTCGGAGCTTTTGCAAAACTTTTTCTTTACCTTCTCGGCCCCCGTTCGCCGCGGCGGCAGCAGCAGCAGCAGCAGCAGCAGCAGCAGTAGCGCCGTATCCACCGCCGGCCGTCGCTCCTTTCTTGGATTTCTTCCCCCGGAGTTTCGCTAGTAAAGTCCTCCGCAGAGGATCAGCCATTCCTTTCCTTTGCACCCCAGTTAATTCCTCCCGTTTTTTTTTCAGCACGCTCGCGCCAGAAGGAAAGGGCCAACTCGGTTCTCCTCGCTCGCCGCGGTCAAAGCTCGCCGGGCGGACGGGCTCCTCTCCATTCTCCGCTGTCACCTCCGCTCTGTCGCCTCACTCTCGGCTCACTTTGCTCAACTGCACCACCTCTCTGCCTCTCTCGCTCTCCCCCCCCTCTCTCTCTCTCTCTCACACACACACACACATACACACACACACTCTCTCTCTCTCTCGTTCCCTCGCTCCTCTCTGTCTCCCCCCTCTAGCGCCTCACCTCCTCCTCATGCTTTCAGCTCAAATAGTTGGAATATTTTCCTGACGAGGTTGAGGAACTTTGTGCGTAAATTCATGCGCAAAAAAAAAAAAGTTGCCCACCGGACTACAGCGGAACTTCTTGCAGTGATTCATAATTCAGCGCAGCACGTTAGTCATTTGATGGAAGTTTAATAACATCAGTGACGCTGTGGATCTAATTGTGAAATGCGGCAGGGGAGACAACACAACACAGTAAGACTGTCTGGACTCAGTTAACCTCATGAGGAAAATACCTATACAGTAATAATCCCATAATACATCTGAGAAATATCACAGCAAAACTACAAGCCACTAGAGGAATATTATAGGAATGTTATAGTAGTAGGATAGTAGGATAAAATACCACAAAGCATGATGAGGTTACTATTACTATTGAAGTGCTACAGAAAACTATTAATTTCCTATAGGAATATTATAGTGGTCACCTACCATATGGGATTTTAAAATACCATAGAGTACCATAAGTCTCTATAGGGATATTATAGTGATATAATAAGACTGTAAAAGAACATCAGTAAAAGTATGGATCTCATTTCAGAATCAGAAACAGGTTTATTGCCAAATATGTACATACAAGGAATTTGCCTTGGTGTTTGGTGCATAACAATAAACATAGCAAGAGAAAAATGAAAACAAAACAAGAATACAAGCAAGTACTATAAAGGCAAAGGTCAAGAACACAATATAAAATAGAGACGGTTTGCAAAATGCAGGAGAAGCAATGCAACAGCCCAATTGTCTTCCATACATTTAAAACACATATACTGCAGATATTAAAATACTTTCTTCCGCTTAAGGTGTGTAAAATGTTGCTGTTGTGAGACTTCAGCGTAGGCCTGCTATGGAACCAGTCTTATATACGTGATGTGGTGTGAAATGTGGCTCCTTGATCAGAACAAACACCCTCTGTGTTGAAATTCAACACATCTTTGCCTCCCCCCCCCCAAAAAAAAATGCAGCGAGCCCGGGCCTCAAATTAACACCTTCACTGGTAGCTGTGAAGGCATTTGAGCAAACAGCAGGGAAAACAACACTCATCCTAGAGAAGGAAAAGAGTCAGTCAAAAATAACAGCAGGCTTCAGCGAGCCGGAGGACGTTACGATGCAGACGGTAACGTACCGGCTTGACTCTCCGCAAGAGGAGCAGGCTCTCTTCGTCTTCATTGGCAGGTTCATCTTCATTATTACACAGAAGTGAGGTTTTTTTTCCCCCGACGACAAACCCCACAGCGCGGTCCGCGAATGACGGATCACTGAAGGTTATTGGACTGACACTTTTATCTGAAGTGTATCTTGAGTAATCCTCTCCTCCCTGACCTCTCGTCTAACCCCTGCCCCCCCCACCCCCCCCCCCCCCCCCCACCCCTCCTCACAGCACAACCCAGACAGCAGAGAAAGGAATGAAACATACTTCACTTGAACCTTAAGCCATTTGTTTGCTGTTGTCTTTACTTGGAATGTGCGGGAGGATAAGAGTTGCTGAAAAGCTGCAGTGGGTGTGTGTGAGTGCACATGCGCTTTCTCTCTCTCTCTCTCTCTCTCTCTCTCTCTCTCTCAGGCATGCATAAGCACACACCCTGGGTTGACTGCGACTCGGTTTGAATCCCTTACAACCCCCCTGGCGTACCTTTTATTCTCCGAGGAGAGAATAAAGGTACAATGTCTACCCGTGATTGAGGGCATTTATTGTCAGAGCCATTCATCGCCATCGTCCCACGCCGGACTCCCTCCTCCAGCAAAACATGATAAGCATCTGTTATTGCTCTGCAGGAGCCGTGTAGGCCCTGACGCCTCGGCCTGCCTCCCCGACTGACTAGACCCTGTCTGGGCAGCTATTTACAGGTCAAAGCCTGCAGGCTGCATAGTGTGTGTGTGTGTGTGTGAGAGAGAGAGAGAGGGGGGGGCAAGCGGGGGCAGACTGAAACAGAGTGAGAGATATTGGCAGGGAGAGAAGGGTAGATGCAGAAGGAGGGATGAAGACCTTTGGACCAGGCAGAGGAGGTGCAATTGTTCAACACTCTTCAATAACCTCTTTCATGGTAGTTTTTGTGCCGTAAAGCGTCTCGGGTGCCTGAAAGCGTGACCTCGTTGTAGTTCTACCTGTCGCTGAGGAGTAATGCGACATTCAGGGACACGTGATTTTCAGGGAATTTTAAAAGGAATATTTCTTACTTTTTGCCCTTATATCTGTCAGTGCACGACTGAATGAAATCGAGTAAAAAAAAATCAATATGAAGAAAAAAAAAGAACGAGAGATACTGCACACAATAACATAATAACACAATAACACAATAAGCATTTGTTGTGGAACGACTCTGCAAGCTGCCCCAACGACGCCGGGGAAGATGAGGAAGTCTGTCTCCCTTTTCTCTCTCTTTTTTTTGCTCACCCAGTCACTCACCCTCTTTGTGAAGGCAGTGGCAGAACATCTGCTTAGCTGGCCTCCTTTCAGATGGCCTGGCCAGAGAGTGTATGAGTGTGTGTGTGTGTGTGTGTGTGTGTGTGTGTGTGTGTGTGTGTGTGTGTGTGTGTGTGTGTGTGTGTGTGTTTGCATGTGTGTTGGGATATAAGGCCTTGCAGCTGTTGGGGCTCTCCTCCTGATGGCTGCCCATTGTTTTCTCTCTCTCTCTCTCTCCCTCTCTCTCTCTCTCTCTCTCTCTCTGGTTTATGGGCCTTCCCCTTTTTTTTTCTAAATGCACACTGCAGCTAAATTTATGTCCTTGGACACAAGCCTTTCTCAGGGTATAAATTAGAGGGGATGATCCCTGTCAGAGCAGCGTTGCCAAGGGCCCGCAGCTTTACGCTCCAGAGGATCACATTCTTTTCATAGCCATTCACTCATATTTTACTATCAGAAAATAAAAAAACCCAGGGGAGTCCTTGTTGTGTTTCAGCGTGAATCTGTAAGTGCGTTTACAAGCACACCGATGTTGTTAATAGTGTGGAGGATCAAGTGAGTTAGTTCATCTGATATGGGGTTTTGAAGGCCAATACCAATACCCTTTTTTTTTTTTTTTTCCAGTGTTTTGTGCCGATATTCAGCGTTCTTACATTTTCCCATTTTCATGCCAACAATCCCAGAATACACATATTCAGTATTTAGTTTTGTTGGGGCGGACAATTAAATGAATACATAAAATATGGCAAAAAAAAACACCACAAATTGACTGTAGCTGTCGGTCAGGGAGGACCCTCCATCGTATCGCCAGTGGACGACATGACTGTCCCGATATCAGCCCGATATATCAGCGACACCTGGGATGTACTGATATTAACCTGGATAGCGACGTGCTCTGTTCCTGTGAAGATGGATATGAACAGCTCATCCCAAATAAGACCTGAAGACGCTGGCATCCAGAATAATGTGTGCTCATAGAAAGACGCTCGATTTTAAAACAGAGGCTGAATGGGTGAGCACAGTGGCAGTCAGGAGGAGGATATTTCATCCTTCAATTTGAAAATGGTTGAATGCAAAATGGTCCAAATGGAAACAAACCACTCACCAATCCAATACTTCAGGATGAAGGGCTCAAACCAACCACTGTGGCCGGGTTAGGATCAATAGTCTGGATTTCTTTCATTAGTAAATTAATTTGATTGGTCAGTTACGCTGTCATTCTAATCATTTGAACACTTAAGATCCTAGCTGAGGGGGAAAAACCACTGAGGACCTCACACTCAGCTACACTCTCAGGGCAGGGCAATTATATTCATAAATCTCCAGTGTGTGTGTGTGTGTGTGTGTGTGTGTGTGTAGCCCACTTAAGCCTGATTAGGCAAAAGACAGGACAAGGATCAAGATAGCAGAATCCACACAGATAGCATCTCCTCCATTACTGACAGCAGCCAGGTTAGTAGACCACCACACACACACACACACACACACACACACACACACACACACACACACACACACACACACACACACACACACACACACACACACACACACACACACACACACACACACACACACACACACACACACAGCCTTTGTGCCTGTTCCATGTCTACATCAACAGACAACCTCTGACATGTTTATCATGACGAGAGGTCAGACTCCTTGTCTCTTGCTACTGTTCTCCAGCATCTCTGCACCGCCAAAGAATGTCCATCTCCCCAAGTGCATTAATCTTGTGTTTTGTGGCTCAGAAAGACCTTTTTGTGTTTATCGTCGTTTTTATACGGACTAATAAAAACCTCATCGCTGTAATGACCCTACTGCACTTGCGAGCGGTTATGTTTGTTTATAAGATAGTGCTCAATGTCTTCAAAAGGTCATGGATTGATGAATGAATCTTGGAAATACCCAGAGGCATGCATCAGTATTTTACTGCATCGGTTGTTTTCGAGATAACACTCATTTTTATGTTTTATGTTTTTAAGAATGTGAAAGAATATGACAGTTCAGTGAATAAATTATTCTCGTAAAGTTTGAAAACATGGAGAAAAAACAACATATTTATATACATTAGAGTCTGAATTTCCTGTGGGGGTTCTGGACAGCAAAACAAATGTCCATTGTTTTTATATTTAACCCTCCAAATATTTCCTCAAACAATCTTTACCTGAAACAAAAGAAACAAATCCAGAAACAAAGCAAGATGCGCTCCTTGTTTCCAGATCACATCCCTCGCTTTTAGAACGTACTTCTGAAGTAGAATTACATTTGGATTGAGTGAAATTATCTTAACCCCTTGGAAAATGAATTCTTCTCCCACTTGTGGGAGAAAGATAAACTAAGATTGAACACAATATTAATACTCTTGTTAAGACATTATGGTGCCCCGTTGTGTGTGGGCTGGGGACATTATTTCCATATCCTTTCATTTCAATCCATCATCAAAACAATGTTATCCATCTTCATGCTGAGCGCCAGATTCTGATGTTAGGTTTACAGCTGTTCTTGGGTGGCAGCGGGACTGAACTGACTTCTGCTCCAAACAGGGGGATCGCTTGACAAGGTTCAGCTGCCATCAGCGGCTGGTACCACAATATTACTGTAAACTGCAATATTATATATCGCTTTCTGGTCGTGATTCGGAAAATTCCATTCCATGACTCAGCGTGAGACCGAGAGGAGCACCCTCGGGTGTATGGAGAAACCTCTTCTTCTACTGTACGTCGTCTTGATCTTTCCGCTCACTTACAAAAGTTACACGATCATTACTCAGACGTAGACAGTATACTATTAATATCATCTCAAATGAAAGCCCAAGATGACGGACCGCAGCAACGTGTGTCCGTCTCCAGCTCCAGCTTTCCCCCGCTGAACATCTGTTTCACACGGTTGGCCGGTTTGCTGGTGTGAAAAGCAACTGTTTGCCTCTAGAAAACATCTGCCTGTGGCCCCTGCTGGCAGGAGGGTGCTGAGAGGAGACACCGAGCCCTCACCTCTCAGCAAGTCAGCATTCCCCGCGAGCCACACTGACAGCTCTCTATCCCGGGCACTTAGCGGGCAGGCCTCTCAGGGGGTAAGCGTGGCCCCCAGCTAGGCTCAAGAGTGAGTGGAGATTTTGAAGATGTCAACAACACGGAAACCCGGCGTCCTAGAATGTGGCGGTGACAATTAAATTCACGAGCGCTGCAAAAAAACAGCGGCGAAGAAGAAGAAGAGCGATTCTTCTCTTCTTCTCGGCTCTCGGACCCCGGCGCCAGATGACAGCCAGCCGGGCTGAACAAAAGGCCCTCGAGTCCTCAAGTTGTCAACACAGATTTTTCAAACCGCACGGGGTAAACGTGTCCCCGGGATTACATTTAAATACGAGGTGATTGCGCAAGAAGTCAGATAGCGGCTGCCAGATCGGGGCTCAGCCAAGGTCCCTGAATGCTTCGTGGGCCGTCATGAGGTCTTGACCTTCCAGTAAATGTGTCACGGTGATAAGTGGGCAGCGTGACTGACACTTTTTATAGCCCCTGGCTGACCCACAAACACTTTCACTCCGTTATTGGCAAGAACTCTCAATTTGATCCTCTTTGTTTCTGATTCTAAACCGTAGAAAGTAAAGTATATCATTTGACTTAAGTAAGACTTCTGTAAGACTTCAGTAACTGATAGGGGGGCCCCACAGGGTTGACAGTATGGGTCTGTAGCTGCGATCATAAGGGGAGGATGTTCTGAGCAAACTACATGTAATGTTAGACCAGGATGTTCTCTCTTTGAAAAAAAAAAAGAAGATTAGGTCAGTCATGTGTGACATGAAGCGGGAAGAAAACATGCTTTCCTCTGGTAACTTGATCCCTACAACACAAAGAGACCACGGTGCAGGAATGCGTTGGATATCATATCACAGGAAAAAAACAAACAGCTATGCTAAACAACAATTCAACAACAATTCCAAGAAGAGGACGTTGCAAAACATCCATTTTCTGGGAACGTTGCACAATTGCGAGCCTTCCGAAACACTGATGGATGTGACCCCGCTGGCCATCCCTCATACAGTCAGTCAGGAAAGAAGAGTTATTTGTTCGTAAATATGCCTGATAAAAATCAGTCTGCTGCTGTTGTGCAGGACCAGGTACGCATTTCAGACAAGGCCAGGCACATACCTGGAGGCTGGAATTTTATCAGAAGCATATTTACCACTATTTCATGTCAACCCACGATGACAGATAGGCCAGGAATTCCTCTGATCACTAAACTGTTTCAAAGTGGAAACTTTTCATTTTTTCTGGTTGCTTTGGTTGAAACACCATTATATTTGCTCCAGTGGTCACAGACATCCTAAGAATGAAAACAAGCCCATTTCAACTGACTGTAAGCGTGTGTTATCCAAGACAAATAACTGTAATAATGCCGTTTCAGTTCGATGGCGTGTCTGATGCAGTTTAATTTCATTATCCGGAGCCAATGTGCGGCTCGTGTCACATGGATTTCAACAGCACACTTGTGTCCAAATAATTGTAATTTTATTCCAGTACCATAGTCAGATTAAGGGAGACATTCTACAGTAAAATATTTACAATTTATTGCCTCAGTATTTTGAATAGCATTTCATTGAAAACAAACAAACTTGACAGTATCATGTTGTTTAAACACAATGTGGATTTGCAGTGCTCAACCTAATAAGGAGCCTCCCTGTAGAAATACTACACACAGAGGAAGTGACTAACCAACACCTTGTACTTCCGAGACATTCATGTCTGGGCTGATCAAAAGTGTTGTGTAATGCAAAGTAAATGAAACTGAAGAAACAGCCTGTATGCGTCAAGTATCTTACGAGTGCTGATATGAGACCAAATGGTCACGTGACCCGATCAGTAATACAAGATCAATACTCCTTTTCTGAATAACATAACACACACTAGTCCTTGGTTGTCACTTGTGTGCCCAACACTTATAGGGCAAAGGAAATCACTCCCAACACTTGCAGGGAGTGTGTTCCTGTGTTGCTCAACGGCGACATCTAGTGCCCGTGAGCAGGAAGAACAACTACAACAACAGTTTCTCATTCTAACTTAAATGAATCATGAATCATACTTTTTGTCGATCTAAAAACGGAAAGCTACCATATAAAATGTTTTCTCACAGAGACTGCAGCATAGGGAGCGTAATGTTTCTTCAGCAACATTTCCGGGACTGTTTCATTATTTACAACCAAACTAGGAGAATACATAGGAAATATGCACAAACAGGATGTACACAGCTAAACCACCACAGCCAGAGGTCACGCTCTTATTTAGATACATATATCGTTTTTAAAAACCAACAAAAAACAAGACCAACCGACACGCAACATCTATTCAATGTGAGGGCAGGAAAGGAACCCGGCTGAGAGGGGTTTGCCAGGACCGGGGCCAAATAAACAACATGGACTTGAACATTATTTATTTGAGGCTGTAGCCCAGTAAGCATCTTTGTTTGTAAGCAGGTCCACAGTCATTACTCATCAGTATTGAGTCATTTCTATTATTAGGGTGCTATTTGCTAGGGTGGGTGTACTTCCTGGACTGAGGCGCTGCTATCACAATGACTGTGAACAATCAACGTCATTATTTATGCCTGACGTCCCCATGATACAAAGCTATTTAAAACAAATGTCTTATCACGTGTGCCGACATTAATTTGAGGACAGATATTGGTACAATATTGTAAATTGTGACACCTTATAACCAAAGGGTGCTTATATTCACAGCGCAACGCCTGCCCAGTCCTTTTGCCAATGTCCATGAATGTTCTCGGCTAACATTAAATGTTTCTTTAAAGTAGTTTACCCCCGAATGAAAATTCAGTCGTTCGTTCACCCCCGTGAAAATAGAAGCACCAAATGCCCAACGAGTTAGGTTAGCCCCTGTAGCTCCATCTCAGCCTTCCCCCAAACTACTGCAGCTAACGGGGCTCCAATAAATAAAGCATGAAATGCCAGTCAAATTTCTCCCAACAGCTCGTGCAGCATCATCCAAGTGTTTTGTAGCCAAAGGACTGCACTGTGAGTCCGGCGGTCAACATTTACCTCATCATCTCATAAGCTCTGTCTCAGAACGGCAGTCGAGCATCTGCTCTCATGCCCCGGACAGTAGCAGCGTCTTCCGCCAGAGCGCTGCAGGTTGCGTGCACGACGGGAACATTGTCAGTGAGGAAAATCTAGGAGATAATAATAATAATTTGGCGACAAAACACTGGCTGAGATGGCCGAGACTACTTGGGGTTAAATTGCTGTGTCTGGTGCTTCTACAAACAAACGTCAGTGGGGTTTTGACTGACACGGGTGTGGGAAGATAATGACAGAATTTCCATTTTTGGGTGGAAACACCTTTAAGGTAGAAACTGGTGTCTTGTTGCACGCGACTCAGGCCTTACTCCTTCTGCTGCCTGAGGATTCGTTTCTCTTCCTCTACGAAGCTCTTGTCGGAGGTGGCTTGTCCCAGGTCCCTCTTCCTCTTCTCCTTCTGCTGGAAGGTCTCCACCCTGCGTTTCTTGGCAGACACGGACAGCTTATCTGTTTCGTCATCTAAACACCAGGGGAGGAAAACAAGGCGACCAAATGTCAGACTTATGAATAAGCAAAAATGTGAACTTTACTGATCTAGGACCGCGTGTCAGTGCACCATGCATATGTCATACACTATGACTTACAGGGCAAACAGGTCTCAGATCAAGACATTCATGCCTATTCTAAACATAAACAGCACCATTAGGTCATGTAAGACCTCTGACACCTGACACCTATGAGCCCAATGGCTGTTCTGTCAATCTATTCAACAGCCTGCAACGTTCACCTGAGTCAGAGGGTTGCTCCTCCTCCGTGGGCAGGAACTGAGCATTTCCCGTGTGAGGCTGTGGTGCGTCCTCCCCGTTGTCCTCGTAGACGTTGGACCACTTTATGGCCATGTCCATCCCTGGGGGGGCTCCCTTCTTCTTCTCCGGCTCCGGGGCGTAGCTCTGGGGAGGGGGCACCGCGTTGGTCTTCCATGGCTTAAACTCCCTGGCAGGCTGCAAGCGCCAGAGGAAAAAAGAATGAGGGGGTTAGACTGGAGACTGTTCTGTCCATCCCACAGAGAGAGAGAGAGCTTGGAAAGCCAGCTATACTGACGGGAAGTGATGTAACACATTAAGTGACAGCTGATATCCACCAATCAGCTGATTGGCACACCTGAGCCTCGTTTTGGCTGCGACGCATGTAAATAATCAGACATCACTATCTGCAATATTTTCTGAGCTATTTAGAAATTTGAAAGGGGTGATACTGGAGGGGGGCCTTAAAACCGGCTAACGTTAACGGTACCTCTTCGGGAGCTTTCACCGTGCGGCTTTCCCAGTCTATTTGCTTATTCAGAGGATTATAGAGGAAAGCGGGCTTGGACACGGATCTGAAGAGGTCGTCGGGTTTGGGTAAGGGCACATCGCTAGCCGCCCGTTTGGTCCCTTGTTGGGGAGACTTGCCACCCCCTCCTGAAGCATCTGTCCCCGATTTCTGTCTCGACTTCTTCGCACTTTCTCCCTCCTCGTCTGAATCGCTGCCGTTACTATCGCTGCTGTCGCTCAAATCGTCGTAGCTCGAAAAGAAACGGAAAGAGTCCGACTTCTTTTCGTCAGTCATTATGTTAGGGATAATAATTTCCTAATGTGAAATACTCAGCTAAAGCAAATATTATGAATATACGAGGAAGGAGATGCGGAGTCGTCTCTTCTTTTTTCTCGCTACTCCATTTTGAACCAGCCTCCAAAACAGTCGTAAAACGCTCACGTCACGACAGTCGCAAAGCCGTTTAATTAAAGGCGCAGGCTCACTGAAATACGACACCTGGCGCAGCTCTCGGTTGTCATATTGCCAAGGAGGAGTACTCTCTTTCGAGGATAGACGGTTTTTTTTTTTGTTTCAGCAGCAGATATTGCATATACTTTTCAAATCATACTTGCTGACACTACTGGTGAGTGTCAACATTACTAACAGAGTGTTTGGCCAAACCAAGCTGTCTTGCTTCAGTTGTAGCACACATAGCCACTAGATGGCGCACTTTTCCATTTTCTTATCAAAATGGTGTTGATGTATTTTTTTGCCAGAAACATTTCAAAGTAGATTAGTAGATATATTTTGGCAAATAGGGGTACTTGAGGTTTATGATTTCAATGTATCTATCTTAAAGCAGTTGGCATGTTTTGAAACTATCTACTAAGAGTTTAACCATACAATCTAATCCAACCAACTCAACCAAATATGCTTCTAGATTTACTCATCCAAAGACTCACGACTCATTTACATGGTTACAAAGACAAGACCAAAAGGCCTAATTCCCTCAAGATTGAACTAATCCCATTCTAGAGCATGCACAAAGCTAATTTGCCTTCACTTGAATTTGTGTAAGTGGTTCTAATTAGATCAATTAAACTGAGGGTCTCAGTCAAGCTTTCTTGGTAACATAATGTTTGGGAAACAATTAGCTAACGCAAGATGTTGGAGATGTTTTTGTTGGAAGGTTCATCTTAGGAGAGGGGTATAAAATGTTCACAGACCTTGCATATACCCTGCAGCACAGTGGAGGCTATATTCAAGAAGTGGAGGGAATGTGGCCCCACCTGGACCCTGCTTAGATCAGGCCGTCCCTATAAAATGGATGCAAGGAAGAAGCTCACCAGGGAAGCTGCCAAGACGCCAACAACAACAACAACCCTAAAACAACCGCAGGACTGTACGATAAAGTCTCAAAACCATGTGGGAAATCATCATATGGTCTAATGGGACGATGGTAGAGGTTTTTGGTCTTAATTCCAAAAGATTTATTTGGCGCAGAGCAAATGCAGCCCATCACCCAAAGAACCCAGAATCTTAAGCACGGTGGTGGCAGCATCACGCTATGGGGGTGTTTCTCTTCGTGGGGCAGGAGCTCAGGATACCAGGATGCTTTAGGAAACAATCTGCTGCTCTCTTGCAACGTGATGAACTGTTCTGCAAAGAAGAATGAGATTAAAAAATGAAGTTGCTAAAGACCCAAACAGACTTACTACTGTTACGTAATTGAAGGGTATCCACGCTTACACAGCCAAGATGATTTAGTGATCTAATTTAATACATTGTAAGAAATGAGTAGCCTTTTTTTTTACCTTGAGGCTCGGACACTTTAAAGGGTGTGTAGAGTTTTGATACTTGAGTGTACATATCTACACCGCAGCAAATGTATTTCTCTCATTGTACAATCATTTCACATACTCTGGAGCAATGTGCAATGTCCTCCACTTGGGAGAGCAGGCAATGTGGCGGCATGAGCATCAGCCTCTGGCTCAAGGAGGAACAGAGGGATTTTTTTGGAGTTTAGGGAAGCCAAGTAAGCAATGTCATTGACATTCTTGCCCACTGGAGGGCAGTGTAGTCATACCTATAGGAGAGTGACGAGGCAGGAATATGCAGTGAAGACCTGGCCTCAGCAATAACTGCATTCCACACGGTCTGATCATTGTGCACCTTTGCACATCAGTAGTCTACTGTCTGTTCCACAATTTATAAAATCTATAGTCTAGGCTGTCGCGGTATCAAATCAGTTGCTAAACTTTCATATCCATGAAAGCATCTTGTATTGTTTGTTTACCACTTAGGGCGTTTCACTGACCTATCCATTTTCTATCCATTAAACGTGACAGAAGCTCACAGGCCTTCTCTTGCACCTGGACGTGTCACTTCAGAGAACCCAGATATTAAGACCTGTCCCTTGCTTTTCTCCTATACACCCAGCTAGACTCAGAGGGGCCAGCCATTTCCCCAGTTCACACAGTTCACACATCAGCTAAAGCACACAGAGTAGACAAGGAAACATAAATCTACCAGATATACTCACAATCTCTGTCCACCAAGAACCAAGATTTACTGGAGGTCCAGTTGTAACAGATCCTGAAGGTGGAAGTTCATTTACAGGAAAATATTTGCATATGTTTTTTTTTCCAGTACGGGCCAGAACTTGCTCATCATATACTAGTCAATACTAGTCATTGATTGACTGACGGATTGCTTGCACCCACAGAGATGACATAAAATAAAAAATGACGGGGAGACCTCTGCAGGACTAGGGGGACTAGGGGGACTAGGGGGATGCTGTCTGTGCTTAGACTTGTGTGCAGTGTATGACTGTCCAGTTGCTCTGTTATCATACAGCCCTCCTGTCTTAGCCTCTGTCTTAGTTATGAAATGGACCCAAACTAACATCCTCTCTTATTTGCTGCTTCTGAAGGTGCCTCATGCAAGCCCTGATGCCAGACCTCTAACTGAGTGAACCGGTACTGGATGGCACAGGGCAGACCCTCGCTACCATCCGGCCTTGCTGTTCAGCCCCAGCTGCTAGTTGGGTGTAGCTAAGTTTCATCCTTTCATCCACCTCATTCACCACACCGTGGCATAAACACATCACTGAGTGCACCGACACATCACAGTAGCAGGTCAGAGGCGCTTCAACACGTGGTTTTGTCAACAAGGCTAGTTTACGTTTTGCCAAGATATGTCTAAACTAAGGATATGTGGGATCTTCACTCGGCCGCTGGTTGGGGTTTGGGGATGATGGGCCACACGTCATAAGTCGGTCCAATAATGGGATCTCATCCTCGGCGCTTCCACGTTCCACTGGTCTCTCCAAATAACTTTTCATCCTGCCTTACACTTTCCATTTTTTGGTCTATTGCCCCTGCTTACTTCTCGGTCACTCTTAATGTGTCGAGATGCATTGCTCTCCCGCTGAACTTGATTCATTTGAAACGAGAGAATCCATTACGGCTGTCGTTTCTTGAGAAACTGCTTTGGCGCGACTTGCTTCTTCCCGGTGACACATTTGTACTCTTACCAACTTCTATTTTCCAGGGAAGATGCTTTGGTCCATTCAGGCCTCCACAAGCCCTGTTGCCCAATAATATCCCTCATGTCAATCTGACCTGCTTCTTTAGGGATCCACTTCCACTCCACTTCCACTTCTTACTGCCATGTCTCAGCCAACATCCACTCAATTACTTTTTCCTCTGTTAGGCCTAGATAGCTGTAACTCAAGCACCCCTGTCCCTGTACGGTGCTACACTGCTAAGACAGCGTGGGACTCTCAGCAATTTCCCCCACTTATGAGCTAAGAAATCTCTGATGAATGTATTTTTGTATTTGTAATCACATTCTTGGCGCTCGGGTCGGCCTCGGGGCCTCGCTTGCAGTTCCCCCGAACAAGAGAAGCTCCAGCAGGCAGAGCGGTGTCCTGCCAGAGACGGCCCTTCCTTCCTTTCGGCTTTTTTTTTTTTTTTTTCTCCCCGATCCTCCACGGAGCCTGACCGTGATGTGAGAAATTCCTCACGGAGGTGGAAAGCCACGCCTCTCCACGTCTCTGTTTAATCTAGCCATTCATAATCTCTTGAATGTCTTTATTTCATCCAGAGGCTCAGCTCAGGTCAGGACACATCTGAGGCAGTGGGTGGTTTGCTCAGCTTGATCAAGGGGGGTGGTAGGCAGGTACTTGTGCTGTGCTTTTGTGTTTTGCTCTGATATTATTCCTGAAGTGATATCAGCGAGATTAGCAAGCTAACAGGGGGGGGGGCAGCCACCCTCCTCATCCCCTTCTTAACCTCTGATCTGCTGGCATGATAAATCAGAGGGTATTTCCTCACATGTTGCTCTCCTTAGCTTTGAGGACACATCAGACAATTCTGGGCATACTTGGCGCTCTAGAAATCGACGGCAACGATACCAAAGAGAACCCGGAAAACTCAAAAGCGGTTTGGTGATGTGCTTCATGAGATGTGGGTGGAACATTTTGCTCCTTTTGTGCCACCAGATAGAAACATACAGTTGCTTTTTCACTCTGTGTCTCTTCATTCGTTCCATACATCAGGGGCTCAGTGGGACGTTTTGCACATGGGGTGTCTTAACACACACTAGCAGGTTTTACTTTTGAAGTCAAACTCTGGTTTATGCCACTGAGCTGACCTTTGACCTCATGCTCTGTTGATGTAGCGGGATGACACAGGAGGTCGAATTAGCGGCCTCAAAACGGTTAATGAATCTTCTTTTATAGGGAAACGTTTCTGTTTCTACGAAGTCATATGTCATGTTCTAGCACAGCCCAGTCAGTGTTTTTGAACGTAATGTCAATCAAGCCTGCAACATCCTGAGACTGACTTTGGATCTCCAGTAATCCGTGGTAGCTTCCCTGATGTGGATCTCTACAGAGGTGTGATAACACCGACTACAAGTTGGGACAAAACTTTATCTTGCCGTCTAATTTCTGGCTAGTTGAGTTACAAACAGCAAGTCATCCTAGAGCGCAAGTCTCATCCTAGCCCAGCGGGAATCAGAAGTTAAGACATATTCATTTTCAGTATCCTGCAGGTGTAAATCAATTCTGTGTGTGTGTGTGTGTGTGTGTGTGTGTGTGTGTGTGTGTGCAGATTTGTTGCACTTGAGATGAATGCTGGACTCCATTACCACCCACGCTCATATTTATTTCACACCTCCTCCCCTCTCTCTCTCTCTCTCTCTCTCTCTCTCTCTCTCTCTCTCTCTCTCTCTCTCTTCAGCAGTGATTCAGATGAACTCTGGAAATAACATGTTCTGTCATGGCTGGTCGTTTTTTTTTTGAGAGAGATAGAGAGATAGAATCCTCTGGGCAATGAAGAAAACGCTGTTTGTTTAAGTTAGAAGTGGAGAGTTGACATTCATGTTATTACATGATGAGTGTGCCAGCACTATAAAAGCCCTATATACTCCATATTGATTACCTTTCTCCATCTTCCTCCTCCTTCTCTTCCTTTCTTTTCCTCTTCTGTCTCCCCTCTCATGCTCTTTCTCCTTCCTTCCCTATCAGGCAAGCGTTTGTACCCACAGTCCTTTTGTTAAATCTTTACACACACACACACACACACACTCCGCCTCACCGTCATGTTTTCTCTGGTCACTTAACACTCAACGTGATTTTTAAAACCTGCGAGGTGGCATTCTTTGGCTCGTTACATGAAGTCAAGGCTGTGTTTGCACCGCGGCCTGTCGGGGCTCGTGGCTGGAGGCCGGAACGGGATCCAACTGATGTGGCAAGACGAGAGCAGAGAAGAGACGAGGGAGAGGGGGGGAGGGGGGGAGGTGTGGGAGATCTGGGTCAAAAGGACACTTTGCGGGCGAGTGGGGTGGGTGGATGTGTGTGTGTGTGGTGGGGGGGTGGGGGGGGGTGATCATCCCTATCACATGGTCCACGGTGTCCTGCAGTGTGGATGGCTGTGGGCTAAGCACACACAGCACCCTCAACCCCATGCCCTTCCTGATGCTTTGATATCCCTGTCCCCCCCCCCCCCCCCCCCCGACAACCCCCACCACACACACACACACACACACACACACACACACACACACACACACACACACACACACACACACACACACACACACACACACTCTCTCTCCTCAGCTGTACTCTGTTTATACAAAAGTGCAAGCAGTGAGAGCACGTCAGTGAGTTGGTTTGGTGGTTGGTGGAGTAACTAGTCTGCAGTCTAACATGGATTTCACAGTGAAACATGATTACTGGATGAGCGTGGGAGTCGACTGTCGGCTTTTGATTATGAGTTTTCATTGCCTCCATGTTGAGCCATGTTAAAACATGCTGACTGCAGCAAAAAAGAAAGACCAACTAAAGCTCGCTGCCCACATACGTAAGCTCGATGCTGCATTCACAGCCTCTCAGTCATTAGTCCTCCACCACATATATGCGATGGAAGATCACTTCAACACAATCTGACAAATGATTCCCTTCCTTAGCCACGGTTCTTGCTCTCTCACACTCTCAGGCTTTAGCGGCGTTATCAGTTCTAGAAAACGTGCCGTCATCCCTCGAAAATGTAAAATGCATCCGTACCGTCTGAAAACCGTCCGGCGTGCTGCGGTCTTACGTGGTTCTCCTCTGCTGTGGTCTCTTCTGAAAACCCAGGACCGTCACGTTCCTCTTTACCAGATGTAGATCTTCTTTTAAAAGTGTTACGTAGAAACGTACACCGAAGGAGAGATAACATAAAGCAAAACTGCCTCAACGCTTCATTGTCTTGTAGTCAAATCCCGTTGGGTCTGTCGTTAACAGGCATGGGAGAGATTTACACAGGGCCCTGAAGTGGCACAACAATAAACAGAGACAGGCCGGAGTGCTTCCAGCGGCCTAAGGATGAGAGTCAAAGACAGCCTGCAAAACAGATTTGTCACCGCTGAACAGACCTCATGCAGAGGTCACCCTCTCTGTATGTTCTGCACATTTTCACAGAAAAATGCTTTGAGCCAAGTCCAGCGACGTCTCCCTTCCGAACGCGCGACTCAAACGGCCTCGTTCATATCTGCCCGTCAATCATCCGAGTCAAACGGAGGAGGAGGCGGGGCCCTTTTTGAGAGTCGACGTCCAGTCGGTGGCTAAACATAGCTACGCTCCGTCAGAGAGGATCTGAAGCAGAGACAAAGAAGAGGCTTCTGATACTTAAATCCCAGAGAGTGGTTGTAGCGTTTGGCCTCCGCCGCCGGAGCCCACACTGTGACACATCTGTCTGGGGAAGAGCAGAGCTTTCTTTCCCCAGACGACTCAAACTCTCATACTTAATGTCCCAACCTGATTTGGCAAACTGCCGTCTTGTATGGGCTTATCAGAAATCTTTGCCCGTTTAAACTGGGTAGTTTATTTAGCCCGTATTACTCTGCAGAGTCTCCAAGGCTTTTTGTTCAGAACATCATCAAAAGAGTTTGTTGCTTTGTTCCTCGCTATGACAAAGTCTCATGTTCACAAGTCAGGACAGAGCTGTCCAAGATCCAATGATAACATGTGTGAATATTATGTTAGGCGGGGTTTCCCCCTATGACGAGAGGTGAAAGCAGATGTCTGTGTGTCAGAAATGATAGCTAGGCCCGCCTTCAGGTCAGCACTCTCTCCCTGGCTTCACCAAATGCTTCTGTTAATCCGGTGGCTAATAGCCGGGGTCAGATGTTCTCGCAAAAATGTGCCTTTCTAGGAAACATTCAAAGAAGAGAAATAGTTTGCACTCAAAAACTGCATGTTATTTACCATTTTTTTTACTTCTGCAAAAGCATATTTTTGCTCTCTGGTGTTCAAGCAATGCAAAAGAGGAAACTCCATTCTGAATGTCATTTCTGAGATACGAGGCTGCAGCTCGTCAAATGTTTGTATCTCAAAATGTTATCTCACAAACTTTCATTACATCCTTACATAACACACAAGTTAGATGATGAGCAAGCAATTGTGTATGTGTCAGGAGCAAAACAATACATTAGATCTAATTCCATTACTGTAAATTTATGAGAAAATAATACACAAGGCTGTGAATGAGACAGCTATTGTTATTTTTGATGGGAACATTTGGATGGGACATTTATTCCCCCTAGTAATACTGAAGCAGCTCTCTCAGATGTTGAGCAGGACTAGCGTGTAGACTTCAGCAGTCTGACGTCATTCAAACCCACAATAGACATCTCTTTCCTCACTCACCACAGCTAATAGCAGGACATTTGTCTTGCTATCAATTTCCAGATTTTAGGTTGAATCACAGGCTTGTTTATTGTGGCTTTTGTTGGGGACACCAAATCGATACATGCGCTTGTTCCCTCATTTTGGTGGGGAATAACACCGTTTTTGAATTGTACTTCATGTTTACACGCCAAACCAGGAATAATCCACACCGGTACACTGAACAAAACTAGAGTAGCCGTGACGACAACACGACTGCTTGTAACAACAGCTCATGCTTTTCAATCACCTGGTTGAGAGATCACAGCTTCTGGAGGCTGCAATAAGAACAAAACACGAGCTTTCCAAACAACTTGTCTGGAGGACGGGATTGGTGCAGCGTTAAGGATTGCATGCATCGCTCACGGTGTGAAAGGGAACTTCTGCCACGGCCAGATCTGCACGTAGGGCAAAGACCTGCGAGCCCCGCTTTCTGTACTGCCTGTTCCTTCGCCAGGCCTATCCTGCTGTAGGTCGGCTGTGCGATGGGGCATGTGGGAAAGGGATTGGGGGCACATTTCACACCTCGGGGGCAGCTTGGTGGGGGGTTGGCTGGATGAACAGGGTGCACCTGGCTGACAGGAGTGGGTCCCCCATGCCTCCCTGGTACCGACATGGTTTACGGATCAAAGGGGTAATCCCTGTTTCATCCACTCACACTCTCCGCCTCATATGCCTTCTCCCCCCTTTTCGAGGCCTTTCTTGCAGTCTTTGTTCTCCCCACAACTCCTGCTCATAAGAAGCTTGCACTTTCTCATTGAAACTCTGCGCAGATCCGTCTATGAAACGCACCTCACCCTCGCTCCCCATCCTCGAACTACCTGTTTCCCCTGGTGCCCACGGTGAACCCTGGAGCTCTGGCGGTGGGATTTTCTGACTCATTAGGCTTGCTCAGTCAAGTGGAGCAGCCTGCAGATTCCTTCCAGCCAAGTTCATCAACCCCAGCCAGCAGCTCCCGCCGTGAGGTGATAGGAGAGAGGGGGCTTCGACCATCGGACCCCGCCGTGACTTTGTTTAGTGTGAAATGAGACGAGGAGGAGGGGGGAGGCGCAGGAAGAGGAGGAGGCGAAGAAGATGGGAGATGGGTTCGATGCCGTCGGGGTATGGGCAGCGGGCTAGCATTGCGTCCTAATGCAGTGCAGCGTATTTAACACAGCTTAGCAGTGTAGTTACGGGAGTGTTAACGCCTGTCAGTTACGTGGCTGCTCTGCTTGGCAGCAGGTGTCTGTTTGACCCGGGGTCCGATGGGGAGATGGTGTCCTATTGACCCCAACTGTTAAAAGGATAATGGTTGCTCTCATCACACGCTCTCTGACATTTGAACGTAGGCTTATTGCACACCTGTCTCATTTTCTCTATTCATTCAGTTGGATTCATTCCCTTGACATATGAATAAAATAAAACTGGGTGGAGAGAACTGTTGGGTAGAAAAACAGAGTTGTGACTTGAAAAGGTTCATTTTTTGGCTCATGAAGAGACGACGATGCATGTAAAGCATCTTCATCAGCATTTTTTCGTACTCACCTTTTTGGCTGCTGTTGAGTGCTTTAATGGACAGGAGGCAAAGAAGTGCTTATCGCTGTTCAAATTACATGTGGGGATCTTGAGGCATCTGTCTCCTTTTACTTCCCTGACTAATAAAAAAATGATTTTATGTTCAGGCTTCTGGGAAGGATGTATTTTAAACCCGTGGGAGACCAGAGGTCATTTCACACAGGTCCATGTCTGGGCAGGAGATTCACACAGAGAAAGGGTCCCTCTGTTGGACACTTACGGGAAGACCTCAGAGCCACATGTTAACAGCCCTCTGTTACGGGAAGAGAGGATCCAGCGCCCATACTACAGTACAAATCTCACCCGCCGTACAGTAGTCGATGCTGTGCTGATGCAAGCATTGGAGCTGGCGTATTAGATTCCACATGCATTCCATGATTCAACAACATGGCAGCGCCAGCGCAGCTCTGCCGTTCTCTGTTTGACCAGGGAAACCCTGAACTGTGCTGCCTGCGCTCAGATCAGACCCAAGCACAAGCAGGGTTTGAATAGCGGGGACTGTTGGGGAGAAATGTCAGGATGATGGAGGAGAAAAAAAGAAATCTCTCTCTCCAAAGAGAATATCCCCCAATTTTCTCCTCTGTTCCCCCTTTTTGTTGACTCTCCTCTCCAATGCTGGTCACAAATCCGGGCCGTTATTTGTCTTGGAATGGGTGGACAAGGGGGCTTACACAGATATAGCCCTGTGAAAGAGACGCGATCAAGTGTCCCTGTCTCTATGCCGCAAATAAATGCAGAGGAATTAGAGAGGACAAGTGACCCAGAGTCTCTGGGATGACGGCATGGCTATTCACCTCCTGAAACGCCACCGAGAGCACAGACGACAACACCAAGACACCCAGGGAGCGTTCCAGGCAACATGACAGGGAGTTGGCACAGAGACCATGAGAGTATGGCACTTTTTTTCCGATGAGTCACTAAATGAACATTCTTGCTAAAACCTTGCAATTTGCACCATGGCTTCGCAGCGAGCCATCTTGTTTCATTTAGGTGCATTCCCTACAATTTAGCTCGCATTATCCCCCCGATGTGTCCTGGAGGATAGCGGGCTGAGTGCGTAAATCCACCAACAGGCGATCCGCGGCGCTTGCGGGGCGCAGATAATGGCTGGATGCTTTCGCTGTGTTTTTCTTCACACACAGGCCACAGGGTACTCATTTGGTGGAAATCGTTAACAGATCCGTTCAGAGAGTCCAGAGTCTCCACTTCATTTACTTTTTGGACTGTGCCAGTGTATACACGCTGTTTTGCTTGTTAGTGTGAACGTGTTCGTGCATTTCTTCTATGTTTTCTGGGAGTGTTTGAGGTATTTGGGTTGAATCTTACGTGCCAAATGGGGTTTCAGATGTGTCTCTTTCTGCTTTACTGCCATAGTTTTAGTGAGCATAGCTAGGATTTACTCACTAACGATGCTCATTTATAAAGAGGAGTAAAGATACCAAGGTGCAAATGAAGAATAAAGAATTAGTCATTAGATAAAGAACATGTGACTCACATATATCAGGCTCAGATGGAGACCCATGCAGTCTCTTTTATAGATCTTATTGCGTAACCATAGCTGACCTAACCACTGTCTTGGCCAGTCTAATGTTTGGGTTTCCATCAAGCCCAGTGTCCAGCAGACCCAATCGAATCAAAACAGTCTGGAAGCAGCGATGGTGACCCCGGGGCTTTCTCTGTCTGGACTGCTCGGGCAAACGGAATTTCAACTTTGCAAGAGGATGTGGTTCAGAAAATGATCAGTTGCATCCATACTGTAATGGATTTTAACTCCATTAGGGTGAAGAAGTACAAAACATCTATTCACTCATTCATAACGTGGATGTGAGTGTCCATCTGTGTAATCCCTGTGATGGACAGGTGGCCTGTCCAAGGTGTTTCCCTGCCTTCCACCCAGTGCATGCTGGGATAGGTTCCAGCCCCCTGTCACCCTGAAAAGTATTAGGGTGGATAGAGAAAATGAATGAGTGAGTGAATATCCTACCAGGCCACCAGCACTGAGAAAATCATGAACTATTGTGTCTCAGTGTCGTCCTCTGGGCTGAGAGTACCACGAGTACCATGTACTAGTGACATTGTGGGTTCAAATCCGGTCACACTTTACTTACTTCAAACATGACTTGAAGTCTGTTCAGTTAACCTAAGATGTTCTTGTCCTATGGCTAAATAATTCTGGTCTTGGACTGGCAGACTCACCCCCCTTTCAAGGTTATCCTGCAGGACAGTATAGACATATGAGGTAGCGATGAAGACCTTTGCAGTGATCCAGCCACACTAAGCCTGGCTGTAACCCCGGTGGCATGTACACACGAGGCAGAGGTGATTATCCGTCTGTGTCTGTTGTTGCTAGGGATGGAGCCTGGCTTTTTAACCTGTGTTCTGGCTGACAGGTGGCAGAGCTATGCCTCAGTGGCAGCGGGGCAACAGGGCAATGGACCTGAGCTATTTTTGCCCCGATGACAGTCGGTGACATGGGATAACTGATGGATTGAGAAGCGTCTGAGCTTAAACTGGGAGCGACATGCAAAGGACAAAAGATCCCTGTCCTTGCCGCCACCCCCCCCCCCCCCCCCCCCCCCCAACCTCCTGTTAAAGACGTATGAAACACGAGAGGACAGGGCATGTCCTGTGATGTTCTGTGAAAATCCACGGTAAAACAGAAGCCTCCTCTTATTCCGATGACCTTTCATGACCTTTAATGGGTTTTGTTGCACCAGTTTGTGACATGAAGCTCCCAGTACAGTGATCATGCACTGCCTGATTGAAGGTGTAACATGGTGGTGCAGCACAACTGTTTAAGGGTTTGAGGTGAGACTTCAAGTACCAATCTCTTATTTCTCTCTTATCTCTTATCTTATCATTGCCGTGCACCAAAACTATTTTGGGTCGAGGTTAGGCGACTAAACTTTGGGGTTACACCATTAGGTTAGGGTAAGCTTTTGGTCACGGTTGAAGAAAACCTTTCACTGAAAATGAGAACTTTAAAGGTGTGTGTTCCCATCCACCACCCTGACCTCCACACCTTCCTTTCCACCGTGCTGTTTCAATGTCAAACTACTGCTTGTTTTTGTCACATGAGCTCTGCCTCCTCTTTCAAATGATTTGTACCATATCATACCGTTTTCATAACCATACGAACTTTATATGAATACAGGCTGCACCGAGGCCGACTCTTGACTTTTTCCAAAGCACAATAAAATCTGACAACCTTTGTTGTCGGCGCTTTGTCCATCCCATTGTTGGCTCAGATGCCGAATACTGTCTGCTTCTTGTTTTTACTCTATTTTTCTCCTCCTGGAGGATATCCTGGAAACCAGGGAGCACAGCAGGCCTTCTTCTCTTGCACCAGTAAATGTATGTTTGCCCCGCTGAAACTGGGAACAATTTTCTGTGCAGTTGTTTCTAATCTTCGGCAGAACACATTGTTTTGTGTTCTTTCTGCAGTGGAGTAAATAGTATCTGCTTTTCATTGGTGTTGTTTGAAGTTTTAGAGTGGATGCACTTGGGCCTCACAAAGGGCCTGGCTGCAGATTCACTTGCAGGTAGAGAGAAGGGATGAAGACCTGGGAAGAAGTTAAGCAGGCTTTCCCCTCAGATGGCCTCACGGATGGCCGCCCACAGACTAAAGAGAGATATGAACCACCAAGACGTTCACACATGTCAAAACCATCAAAGCAAAAACAATCATCAGGATGTTTCTCTGTCTCCTCTTCCTCTCTTTTTCTGTGAGCTTTCGTGTTCCACCAGGCCAAATAATGTTTTAAACATTCAAGGTGTTTATTTTTAACCTGTTAGTGTACCAGGTGGGTGGGGTGTACTGCATCAGTGTGCCGATAGTGGCAGGTGAGTTTACAATCATAGAAAAGTGTACTAATTTGGCTGAACTAAATTATCTAAACTTTCTGGCACTCATTGTATAATCCCACTAATCTGACCACGGTCTGCTGCCTTCAGAGCCCCCTGGCATTCTTTGTGTATGTTGAAAGTGGGTGGATTGTGGTCCACACCTTTGTTGTGGGGGCGGGGTCCAGCGTTGGTCAGGTTACAGAGAGACACAATGACAAACCAGACAACACCTTTTAATCTCCTATACATAAACCCTAGTTTTTGTTGGTAGGTGAAGCCTCAAGGCTGTTGGAGCTGGAAACCTAAAGCCAAGGAAGAGCTCAGGAAGCCGACTTATTGTTTGGTGCAGACTGCAAACCCCAGAAGAGAAAAGAATAAGACAATGTTTTGGTTTAACTCTCCCTGTGTGTCAAACCCTGCCAAGTGTCACGGTGGGACAACCCCGATGTTCCATTTCCACTGAGCTGGTTCCCACACAAAAAGGCTGCCATGACGGGAGTCTGTTGTTGTGACAGGTGTCACGCCTCTCAGAAATGAAAGAGCGGTGTCAATGACACGGTGCTCCCGAGCCCCTGTGACAATATCTCTCCTTTTTAACCTCGGAGCTGACACGAGGGCAAGTGAAAGTTAATCACATCCCTTTTATCAGTACAAAACATGAGTTGCATTCATCTTACGAACTTTAGACTTTTAGGTGAACTTGACAGTTCTGCTTAAAGCGATATTCATATGATGAATGGCGCTCGACAGAGGAGGGCAGGGGCGAGTGAACTGAAAGGTAAAGCGGGCCTGCGGTCAAAGCAGACATGTGAAATAGCTCTGCCTCTCTTAAAGTGCGGGAGAGGCGTCAGCGAGCCGGTGTGAAGTCTCTCCTGGGGCGGGCACTTCCGCCGGTGAAAGAGGGGGCATGTATTGCTGCCAACCGCCCCCACAGCCCCAACACCACCGAGGTCCCTGTTCTGCAGCAATTGACTGCCGACTGCTGTCTCCTGTCACCTTTGGCACATGTGATTTCTCCTGACAGCTCGTCTGTCTCTGAAAACACACCCTGCCCCCAACAGGACTCGTTTCTCCTGCAAGCATGTCTGTGCAACACAGTTAGTTTAGTAAATTGCCCCTCTAATACTGACATTTGAACCATAAAACTTCTACTTCAGAACACATTCACAAAAAAAATCTCCCTTTCCTAGGGTCATGAAGCTCATTTTAGGAGTGCTGAGTAAGACTCCCCCCCCCCCCTAAGCACCTGTGCAACCTGTGCATCGCCATCAAATCTCTTTTGACAACTATACTGATCTGTTATACATTAAACCCCATTAAGCCATCTTCTCTAGACCTGGCCTGATGATGATGATGATTATTATTATTAGTTTTATTTTATTATTATTATTATTATTATTAGTTGTATACTTTTATTATTATTATTATTATTATTATTATTATTATTATTATTATTATTATTATTATTTGTATTTGTATTTGTATTTTTTTTATTATGTCATTTCTGCTTTTGCTGAGTGGTTACAGTTGCAGAGAGACAGGAGTTGGTGATATGTGTGACACAAGTTGGATTTGGACACATGACATGAATGAAATGAGTCCGATGCTTTATCCTGCTGATCCACCAGTCTGGCCAACATTAACAATGATTTTCTTGTTGAATATCCATCGTGATTGTTCAACACATTATCCTTGTGTAGTGATTACGATCTTCGGCATTGGCCGCACTTCACACAGAAAATATGAAGGACCTGGGCCTCAATTACTCGCAGCCTAATAGTATAACTGGAGATAAGAAAGGACATGCCTTTCAAGCCATTCTCTCATCCCGTTCGTGAAATGAAACAGGATTTTGTACGAGGAACATTATAGTTAGCAAGCATAAAGCCACTCTCTGTTCCGTGGCCAGCTCCTCGGAGAATTCGCGCCAGACGGAGGATCAGCTCCAAAGATGAAAGTGAGGTCAGGGTAGCTTTTTTTTTTTTTCCTCCTCCCTAAATCAAGAAGCTTCTACAACCGACTACTCCTTTCCTCTCCTCTCCTCTGTGATCTCCATGCTCATCCCCAGTTGGTACTAGCCAGAGCGTCTGTCAGGCCACGCTGCAAAGAGCTCTGGGAAATGAGACATGTCTCTGGGGACGGGGATAGGCTACTGCAGAGGAATGATGCGTTCCAGGTTGTCTGAATAAAGGAACATTTTCCAGATTCCTAACCTGCCACGCGTTTGCGATGCATGGAAGTAATACATTGGTTGTGATTGTATTTCCTGAGCAAGAAAAAACAAGGACCGGCCAATCCTAGGACCCCAATGCAGTGGAGAGGAAAAAAGCTAGTTGAACTCACTTCTCTGTGTAGAGTTAGGGAGGCCATCCTGCAACCAGAGGACACAGGTTGCAGTAGACATTCGCTCTTTTGAAGTGTCCTTGAAGAGGACACTCGATCCCTACCAACTCCAGGGGCCCTGTTCAGTAGCTGACCCTGTGCTCGAACCTCCCCGTGGAGGTCATTCGCTTCACAGCTATGACTCTGGCCTTTCAAGTTCACACAGGACAAGGCCAGAGAACTCTCCTCCAGTACTTGAATGATTTAAGGACTGTGGGGTTTTACCAATGCTCTAGATTAACTCTGCCATGCCACCATTGTGTACTCATTTATCAACTTTATAGGGTCAACATGTTTTGAGGAGAAACTCGTATATCTGTGTCTGGAAACAGGTGTTATCCACCTCCCCGCAAAATTGCCCCTGGACATTGGGCTTATTTCAGTTGGAGAACTCTTGATTTTCCTTGCTCCTCTTCAGCGAGCGAGAAGGAAAAGCCATCAGTGTTTTGAGATGGGGGTCTGATCTAGCATCAGGTGATATATCAGGCCCACCAGGGAAAACCAGAAGCAGAAGTGGGGAAATTAATGTCCAGCTGGAAAGCGGCACGGCACGAAGGGCAAAAGGTCTTCATCTTACTCAGCACATTTCTACCTTTCCTGTCTTGATTTTCCTCCCACCCCCGTTTTATTTTTTTTTTTCTCACGTATAGTTAACTACAAGTACAGACATCGCACCGTGTTTCCCAAAACGGCTAATTGACGATGTTAAGGAAACCATAAATGTTTAACACTCACCGTCGGCTTGAGTAATTTATGTGTGGCAAGCTGTGATTTTGGCAGAGCTCGGATGCCAGGGTGCTAGGAGTTGACATACGGGCTTGTTTTTGTGGGTTTGCTTGGCTTCTTCTCAACATGTGCAAAACCAATTATACCAAAAAAAAAAAAAAAAAAAGAGAATTGAGAGAGAAGAGGCCTCTCTGGCATACCCTTATTAAAACATACCAATAAAGCAGCAATATAAAACAGGCTCGCAAACCTTGAATGAACACATTTCTGTAAGTGCGCATGATATTTCGTGATGCTAATCAACCTGGACCGTCAGCTAACTAAGTACTAAGTCAAATCCGTCCAGGGCTTCACACGAGGCTTCAAAACAAAAACAAAAATGAAAAGAAAAGCCACACCAGCGCCATGTCTCGCTCGCTCCGTGTGCGTTTCCCCCCTCCTCCACCTCCTCCCTGCCCTCCTCCACCCCGCATGACCCCCCAGAGGGGCTTTCGCTTTCCCCTCACACACTCCCAGACTTCCTCTCGGCCCAAACAACCCCCTTGTCCCTGGACTCCCCCCAGGCCCCCCTTGCTCTCCCTCCTTTCCCTTGGTCCCTGTAGTTCTGCAAAACCACCCCGGTACTCGCATGCACACGCACACACACACATACACACACACACACACACACACACACACCACGGCTACGCGCAACCGACCCCTCTCTGCTCCGCCATCTGTTAAGCACTCCCCCAGCTGTTGCCCACTCTCTCCCCGCTCGGCGAAATAACAGGACTACGAGTCGGCGACACGCACAAGAGGACACGAAATTACACAGGGCCCTCGGCTGCTAATTAGAGAGGGGAGGAGGTTTAGTGTCCGCCGTCCAGGCAGTCTGCAGGTAGAGTCAGTCGGTCGGCAACCTGGTCAATCCACGGACACATGCCGACCTACCGCTTTCCCCCCCCCCCCCCCCTCCTCGGTCAGATTCACGGCAGGCGCCGACTGAAGAGGTGTTGGCCTAATTTTACACACTCGGCAGAACGTGTCCCGCATCGTAACGTTGGGGAGAATGCATCCAGGCTCAGAGCTCAGAGGGGAATGGAAACGTGCGGGAAAAAAATCAATCACATTGTTACGAAAAAGCCTTCTGGCCAATCTAACGAAAGGTGTTTTATGGTTAGATGTGGATAGTAGTGACAACAGGAAGAATGCTGGCTGCAGGTATGGTGTTTCATGCAGAGCTCACCAGCTCACCGGCTTCGGCTTCACCTGGAGCGACCGGCTCTCGCGTCTCCTCTGGTTTCTTCCAGTCGGTTTATTATCGTTGGATTATTAAAAGGACGTCATAAATAGAAAAACAAAACAATCCGGGCAGGGCTGAAGGTCACAGCAGTCAATCAAATTGGTAGGCCTTTGTGTACCTCTAGGTGAGCACCGTGCACTTGGCTCACCGTGGCCTAGCAGAAGAGGAAGAGAGTTCAAACCTCCCTCCTCTACTCAGTCCAATCACATGAACACAATGGGCTCTGCTACCATCCTCAGCCAGCGTTGAAGGAAGAGAGAGAAAGACGTGTGCCTAACACTATTCCTACTGACACGATTCCTACTGTGGCTATATACAATCCTTTAATATAATATTATAATCCTTATATAATATTTTTGAAAATCTAGCCTACTACCTTACAAGTCAAAATGATGTTTTCTGACCCTAAACGTGCTGTCCTCTTCCTCCTCCGCCCCTCTTTTTCTGTTTTCGTCAGCCCAGGTCGACTTTGGCTTCAGTCTGGTCCTTTGAGGCCGACTGTTTTCCACGCGCTCCGCATTTACAAGCTGTTACTGTACTACGAGACGTTGAAGCTGAACGACAATACGGCCGTCAACCAGCACATGGTGCTTGGATTGGGCCCGTCCAGTAGGAAGTGACCGCTCTGGTGTTGAGATTACCGAGGAGATGGGAGTGTGCAGGTGGGAACACTTGGGGTTGGGGTTAGGTAACACCGTACTACTGGCTATTTGACATCACGATGATGATGTTAGTCAGAATACATGTGATAGCAACGGCTACTGGATGGATGGCTTATTTAAAAAAAAGCCAGATTTTGATTTAGTATTAGTACATGGAGGGATGGAGATGTGGGCTTTGCGTGTTATGCAACATTTCATCTCCTGGAAGGACTTTGTCTCCGACCACATGCTACTCTAATCACAATCCCGCCTGGGCTGCATGTACTTCCAGATCTTCTTAGTCATTCTCCAAGAACACTGGACTATTGACTGCCATTGCGACTCCGGTTCAGTTACCACGCATTCACTGGCCATCTAATGGATCGGTAATGAAACCAGGGGGAACTTCCATGTGTTTCAGAGGGAACAAGCGGCCTCGCCTGAGCCTGCCGTGTTCTTCAAGAGAGAACAGTGGAGGTGATTTGATTCAGATGAACGGATACCAGTTCCTCTTTATGCCTTTTTAAATTCTGGTGCACAACGGGCAGCTTAACACACATCTGGATACGAGATATGTTTCAAAGGGGGAAGTCATCTTGATAAGTTTATTGTAAATCATCAATTGATGCAGCTTTGCAGCAACCACGCCAGTAACTGTTATCAATAGAGTCTCCCGTGCAGTTAGAGATATTTAGTAAAAAGCTTTACATCCTCTTCACAGCAGGCAAGGCACTACATCAATACTGTCATCAAGACTGTCATCGGTATGATACAGGTCTGGATTCAAACGCATTTCCAAATATTTACTAGTCAGCAAAAGGCTGGCGCTATACTGAGGCAGGGCTTCGCTGCAATACACACAACCCGATCTTGCAATTCATTTGTTTCACGGCGGTGATTCACGATGTTGTCGGAGGACCAGCGTCCGAATGTTTCTTTTCCTGGACGCGGAAGCAAACATCTGGTCAAGGCATTGCGATCCCGAGATGCTGGCTGATGGCGACGCCAGAGTGCATCCCAGCGGCACGTGCTTCCTCCTCCGAGACGGCGGTCTTTGATGACGAGGCGGGGGGACAGGCAGACCTCCGCCGCACAAAACAGCCACATATGCTGTGTTCGCATGAAATGGATCCCCCCCCCCCCGCCTCCCGTTACTTAGCGTTACTCATCTGTACTGAACTCACGGTTTATAGAGGCTGGCAGGCTCTCCAGCCAATCAAAGAGCCTGGAGTTTCCATGTAATTCTGACCCCTTCTCCCCCATATCATTCCATGTTTGGCCTTTTTTTTCCCCCTTTGGTGTTTTCAAGCGTCTGGCTAAGAAACTCAATGTGCTCCACCTGGGATTAGAGGCAGGAACCGCTGTGTCTCCTACTAGCGTCCCCCTCCGTTCCCTAAACTGCAAACCATATGGACTCCCCCTCTTTCCAGGCTGAATGGAGGGCGGCTAAGGATGTGTGGAGGAGGATGAAGGGGCGTGTGGTGGGGGAGGCGAGGGGAGGAGGGGGGGGGGGGCCCATAGAGCTCTGTTTGTGCTAGGTTAATGGGTTAACCTGTAGAGGGAGCGGTGGAAGTGGGTTAGAGCCTGTTTGTTTGGAAAAATCGGCGGCAACCATAAAGAAAAGGAATGGTATCGTTTTCAGGCGGGGGGAAAAAACTGAGGCGCTGTGTTAAGACGTGGTTACAATCAGAGAGGAGGATATTTCCACAAACAACCAGAAGAAAAAAAAAATGCTCCATTCTGACGTGCAACACTCGACAACCTTTTAAGACGCAGCCCACACATTTCTTTTTAGATGATGTTGTCGTGACAGGAAACGCAGAGGAGAGAGAATTAAGAGAAGCGGGGTTGACACAGGTGAAAAGGTGGTGTATACTACCTAGCCTGCTGCACCCAGACACCCCCCCCCCCCCCCCAGCTTTCATCCTCTCCGTCAGAATAAGTCCCAGATTGAACTTTTCTCCTTTCAGAGCACGTGCTCATAGCTGCATCACACGGTGGTCTGCGTCCTAATTGTTTGTTGTTAAGATTTCATGTCAGTAAAAAGGGAAAAAAAAAGACAGTTAATGAGAGGCCCCTACTTGAGCACTGCACTATGTTTGGATGCCGGCCAAAGCAAGTAAAGCCCAGCACAGTTCCACACTCCCGGACTGGATGTTCCCTTCTCGCTGTGTGTACACTGTAGCATCAATCTCACATCCAGCTTTTTTGGGGTCGCTCATATCAGTTTTAGCCATTTGCGACCTCGTAGGGCCGGAATGAACCGCCCGCATCACGCAAGATCAATCTCAAAACTCACACATTCGGGCAAAGCAATGCCCCAAAGGACTGCGTCTGTGTTCTGTTGCTGCTGATCATCGTGGAGTGGAGACGGGATACAGACTCACATCTGCTATGCCATAGATCAAACATTATCAGCCAGATGAGACCTCCCTCCCCCAGCCTACTGCCAAGAGGGATATTTAGGCTTATTCTCTCTTACTCTTTGTGGACCAAATGGAAATGTTCAGTGGAATGCAGGTCATGTATCTATTGGATCTTGATGTGAGATACCAGATACCAGATAACCACCAAGAGCTGCACCTTCAAAGAGCTGCAGCCCCTGGCAGATTTGGGTAGTTTTTTTAAATTTTTTTGCACACTTCCAGTCTTAGCGTGTGTGCAACCAAGTTCAGGCTACTTTTTTTTTTGTCTCACGCATATAACCATCTCCTCCCTGGTGCGCTGTGCACACCGGTCTATGGTGATCAGCCCCCATACAGTAGTAGAGACTCGGGGCAACCGATGAACACGAGCCAAAAAAAACCCTATCCGATCCGTGATGTCACGAGTCAGTAATTGGTGAAATCTAACACCACCAGCTGGTAGGAGTTGCGGTGGGGTGAATACGGCCTCCTCTTGCATCAGTGCAAGTCAAGGCACATTTCAGCAACCACCGCCTGGAGGTAAAGCCGCGCAGAGTCGGATCTGTATGTCTGTTGTTTTGGAGAGGCCACTCTGAGAGGCAGCCGCGCTCCGATTCTCTATACATCCCCCGAGATATACTGAAGCCAAAACACTTAACAATTGCTTGATTTGTTGGGGTGTTTTTTTTCTCCATTTCTTTCTGTGCAACTGTTGCGCGTCTCCGCTTTTGGATAGAAATAGCCCGATCGCCGCGCGCCGCGGAGCGCAAAGGGAGCTCGAGAGGCAGAACGTTGGGACAAGAAGTTGGGAGCGAGCTCTCCTCCGGGACCGCAGTACGATGAGGAAATTCTGAGGTGGCAGTCCTGCTCCGTCCACTTTACGCGTCCTGTTGGCTGTTACCAAAGGGTTAGCCCATGAGCCGGTATCCCCCTGTGTGTAATTCTGTTTTCACCCAGATCTCTGCTGCCTGGACAAATGCATACAAATGCATTTAGGAGCCCAACGGACAAGGAGTGGACACGTTTCTCCCGTGGCAGCAACGTAAGTCAGACGCTTGCTTAAAAAAAAAATTATCCATTATTGAGAGCCGGGTTTTCATTTAAACTGAGGGGCTTGCATGTAGGGGAGTTTTGGCACCTTTCCCTCACTGGGAGAATCGACTAAACCCATAAGCTGTGGCAAAGTCCCAGCATCTGGTATCATTTGCCACCAAAACTTCCAGAATCAGTTTATCTCGACTGTATTTCCGGGGAGCAATTACCGATGACTGACAAGATATTAATTTGTTATCAATTTGGTAAACGCGCAGAGCTCAGAGGGATCTTTGTGATGCTTTCCATTATAATGAGAGAAAAAAGGTCAGATTTGGTGTCAGGAGTGCCCGTACCTTGACCCAACTGACACCCATGCTTTCACATAGACACATGGCTTTTTGGGTTGACAGCGAATTGTTTTGTAAAAGGGATGTTCTGTTTTGTCTTTGTTGATTTTGACATTGGAAAGGACAAAATGCAAACTTCATAAGGTGTGCATAAGCTTTGGCTTTGACCTCGCTGTATGGACAATGCAGCCTTGGACCTTTTGCAGCTCCTAATAATGTTATCTGAACACCATTTGGCTTCCCCTTCTTTCATGTCTTTCTCACTGGCTGTCATGCTAAGAATAAAGAAAGAAACAAATCACTGCGATTAAGGAAGAATGGAGACCGCGGTGGTCTACAAGGGGAGATTTATTATCACATGTTTACATAAACATTGGATCAGCATCCTCACCCCAGATCCAATCAATTAACCAAACTCAACTCAAGTGTTCAGACTGAATGAAAAAAAAAAAACCAGTTTAGCACCCTCTCACCTAAACATTCCTCATGGTAGTGTGCATTATTGACATCCAGCATGCGGGCTTTGCTGCCCTGTTACATTTGGCTGGGACTGCCGAGCTGCAGAAATTTGCATGCCCCCGGAAGGCCTCTTTTTGTTTTTCATCAGAAGTCAGTCCAAGTTGTCTGTCCTCTATTAGGCATCCCTTCCAGATATGATCTTGGAACAGCCGGGGTCACCATGTGTTTGTGTTGTTTTCTTCTCACAGTGTTTGTTGTAAGGAAAAGAAAGAGGTCCTGAAGTCCCGATGAAGGTGGTGCTATTTTTTTTTTTTGTCCTTGAGAGCGAAAATGAGAGCCTTATGGTGGAACTGAGCTGACTGGGAACAAGTGTGAGCTCCTATGAATTCACTGAGAGAGTTAGTGTGTATGCATCACTGGTTAAGTGGCTCCTGAGCCCCAGACAATCACCCACTGTTGCAGGCATTGCTGCTCCGTTGCTGGCAGTGGATTGGACTGTATGGCTGCACACAGCCACTCACATACACTTGACTGAGAGCCTCCTGCCTCCTCAACGCTAGCTGTATGCTATAATAAGATGATGATGCTTGCTTTTGAGGCAGTAGAGATGGGGAATGCTGCTTTCAATAGGTGGAGGGGGGTTGAGGCAAATGAAAGAAATGATAGATAAAGGCTTGAAGGATGGATATCAGGACAAATTGCAGAATATGTCTGTTGTAGCATGGCTCACTGAGGTGTACTACACGCTGCCATTAGTGTACCTGCTTGCTTGGTGTGCAAGTGCACTGTGGTCGGTTTGTAAATACACTTCAGGACTACGTTAATGTGCACACTGCGTCTGGCTCAAGCCTTTTATACCACGGTCACACCATGACAGTGAGTTTGAATGGACTCATCCACTAACAGCGCTTTTGTAGGGCTAGTTAAGAAGCTGGGTGGCATCATCCTGTATGTCAGGTGTAACTGAGAGGTGAGTCCCCTCTCAGACGTATACTACCTACTGTGCTCTTGGTCATGGGGAACAACACTCGCTCACTACTATTTATTGTACCTGTACTATTTAGTACTGCAGGTACTAAATTCATAGTCCATCACATGTTTTTTTGTTGTCATTTTGGCTTTTATTTTACAGTCAGTAGAGAGAGACAGGAAAGATCAGGTGAGGGAGGAGGGATGACATGCGACGGGCTGGATTTGAACCCAGGTCGTCACGGTTATGTGGTCTGTACCTTAGACCACTGAGCCTCCATGACGCCCCTGGAGGTTTTCCTTTTTAGAGTTTCTGATTGGATTTCCTATTGGAGCCTGTTTGGATTGTATGCTAAGATAAGATGAAACTCGGTGAGACTGGGAAAGTGGCTAGAGAATGACATTTGTGTTACTGCTGCAGAACGGTTGCAGAGGATGCCCTCTTACAGACAGCTCTGTTTAAAGGGTGTCCCTGTTGCTTTCTGCGCTACAGCATCGGCTCTAGGCAGTGCAGTTGGGATTGTGTGCAGGTGAGTATCTGCCTAATTCCCCTTGGACCCCAGTAGCTACCACCACCACCACCACTGGCTGTAGGGATTTCGGCCCCCCGTCTGTGTGAGTGAGTGTGTTTAGCCCCCCTAACATCTGCAAGGTCCCCCCCCCGCAACAGGAAAAAAGGGCAAACCAATAAAGGCCGCTGGAAGTTTACTCACAGCCCTTTGTCTGCTCGCTGTCTTGTGGACTAAGTCAATCTTTACTCTGGTCTGCAGTGACCTCTTGACTCCTGTGACCAATCTGAGTGTTTTCTGGAGGAGAAAGGCCAAAGGAGCTGACAGACAAGCACCAGGCTTGGCCCTCGGCGTCAGATGGAGAACAGCACACTGCCTCCCCTGTGCTTTATAACCTCCCAACCAGAGCCTCGTATGTTTGCGTGGTACGACATTGTCTGTGTATTTCCCTCATAAAAAAAAAAAGGTGTGTTATTGTGGATGTGCAACAAGATTTCACTTGTCCCACTTAGGTTGTCCCAAACATTCGTAGACTCTTTCCAAGAAAATGCTGTCCTGTAACAACTGTTGGAGATGGCAAGCTCAGCAATGAATTTGTTCATCAAGTGTGTTTTCAGGGGGGAAGGTGCCCTGAAACCTGGAGAAGTGACATGTGAAGAAGATGAATCAGCTCAATAATGGAGTCATAATGATGTACTCACAGGTGTTAACGCTGCCACACCGCCAGTAGGAACAGACACTAGTAACTCGCTCATGTCCGAGAATGTTTTGTTTGAGATTGAGGGGTCGAGGAACAGAGCGCTAGCAAGTGTGTGTGTGTGTGTGTGTGTGTGTGTGGGGAGGCAAGTCCCTTTGTGTCCTACATAATTTTGTGATTTTTTGTTTTTGTTTTTGTCTGGTGGTCTCATTGGTTGGTGGCAGAGTGACATGTTTTATGTTTTATGAGCCCACGATGAGGCTTTTAGAGCACTGTGTCAATTTATGTGTGCGTCATCGTAATTGCCTCCGCTCTATTTCAGCTTGGGCTCAAGAGAGCCACGTCGCTGCCAAGTTGTCGGGAGGGCATATGAGGGCGGAGGTTAGTCAAATGCTTCCAGGTCAACTCCATCAACCGCAGTTTTCTGAAAAGTGACTCTGTGAGGAGCGATTATAAAGATGGACTATGAATCTCTGACAGTGACGACATTCTGCTGGCTGAAAGTTTACTTAAAGGCGTATATACTAGCCGTATGACTCCATCAGGTTTGGTGTGATGCTTAGTAAAGGAGGGAGAACGGAGCTTTGCACACCGATTACCTTTGCTGATTTGTTTTTTTCCCCCAAATAGACCAAGCGCTATTTTACTGGCTCACCTTTCCCTTTTGTTCTTCCCACTAATAGTTAAACCTTCCATAGTTGTTTTGGGGCGGATGAACAGCTTTGCACGGTTTGTTGCCACTAATGGATTTGGTAAGCGCTCTGCCAAATTAGCCATGTAAACAATATACCGTGAATGTCACCGCTCACCAAATCACACCCTGACAGTCATTATGATAAACATGAGAAAATTGTTTCCCTTTTCCTCGTGGGGATTGTAAACAGAAGTGAAGTGGGTTCGCTCTCGTTTGCCAAGTGAAATTAACCACTCTGCCTCTCAATCTGCCTCTCAGCCTTTGAATGAATCACTGTTAGGGGTCCGGACGGAGAAAAGTCAAGATTTCTGAGTGATTCTTCGTAGCAGGCAGTTTTAAGTTGCGATTATTTCTAGTCTTGACATGGCACCCACTCCCCACATAGTGGTATTTCCCTCAGTCAACAGAGCAGTGTTTGGGGAGCTTTGTCTCGCTTTCAGCCGCCCTTCCCATAAACCACTGCGACTGGGAAGTGGGTCTTAGTGTCCTGTCACTTAGACGGGGATTTACCTCAGGATTTAACAACGAAGCAAAGAAACCCCGGAGCATCCCGGTGGATCATCAGGTCACTTTTGATCTCATGAATCTAGCTCACTACCTACCTCGCCGCCTCCTCCCTCCTGTCACCATCTAATGAAAATGAGATAGAAATGACCAACAAGCTGAATTAATCCAAGAGGTTTGAAAGTCATCGTATTCATCGTCTGACGCTGAGGGAGAAACCAGTCAGATGTGAGGGTTAGGGCACTGGAAACATTCCCGCCACTTGTTCTGACCTCACTATTAGATGTGCTGAAGCGCTGATCCCAGGCCAGCTTGGTGGCAGGGCCTCAGGGACGCCTTAAATAGCCCCGGACAGAGAGACAGGCTGACAGACAGACTGTCTGAATCAGCATCAGATGGCCCCACTTGGCACACCAGAAGGGGATGTTACGTGTTATATTTAGTTTTTTCGGTCCACTTTTAAACGGTGCCAAGTCCTAAGCTGAAACAGCTACCCATTGGCTTTATAAATGTCAGTTTTATCCTCCCTCAACAGATGAGTGATTGTATTCATATATTCCCCCTCTTTTTCCCCCCGAGTCCCTTTTTCCTGCTGTGGGGGTGTGTCTCTGTTTTCCCGGCCGTGGAATGTCGCACCAGTTTCTCAATGGGGAACAGGTGACAGGGCTCGTGTTGTTCCTCCTCATAGTCTCTCTATCCCCCTCTCTCTCTGTCTCTCTATCTTTTTCTCCCGGTGTCGTTCCCTCTCTCTCTCTCCTTCTCCCTCTCTCCGTCTACTCTCTGGCCCCGCGTCTCTCTCTTTCACTCAAGTCGAGAGGGCCACACCGCTCTGGGAAAACAAACATGGCTGCCTATCTGCGGCCACACAAACACCGGCAGTCTCTTGTCAGGGGTGCATCGATTAACAAAGTCCGAGACGCCACTTCAGCTTGTGATTGATCACTGTCGGGATCGTGTCAATGGCTATTATAAAAAGCTATGGTCTCCTCCAGCCCCTTTGAGCTGCCGCCACACTATTTTAGTCGTGACAAATCGCCACACGAGCTGCCAGAAGCCACTTCAAGCTGTGGCAGCAGCTGTTACTGTGTACAGAGCTATCGCGCACGTCAGTTTTGATTGATTTGGTCTGAATGTGCTAATTGTGCTGTGAAGTGTGTTGTAGGACCCGAGAGGTGACGCAACAGCAACTGGGACCGCTGTTTTACGCAAACTGGCGATCTGATATTTTTCTCACGTTACAATTGAACTTCCCCCTAAATGTCACCGCTAGACGAGCGTGAACTAATCGGCCGCCGTCTGACTCACACGCCAAAGTTAGTGTCATTTTCTCACGCTCGCCATATAGTTACGGTTCAACTGATGCATTTTTTCAGTCAGGTTTGGCAGATCAGCGGTTCTGGGGTTTGGGGACCCCAGCAACAGCAAATAACAAAAGATTTGATTTCGCTTTCAGCAAATTACTTGTCACAGTCAGAGGAGAAGATGACAAATTGTCCCCCTAAGGTCCCCAGGGTATATATGCTTATCTGGGGGCCCTGTGGTGTGTTTCATGTCTATTTGAAGCAGATATGATGAGCTACGTGCAGCAGGCCTGTGTCCAGCTTGACCATTATCTCAGCGTTCTCAAAATCGAATGGTTATGTTGTGGTATTTTTGTTGGAGCGCGGCTTATCAGCGGCGCTGCTCTGTCCTAGAGGAGAAAACAGGATTTGGCAGCAATCTGTTTCATCTTTTTCCTGCTAAGTGAGTGTTAATGTGTTAACGTGGTCTGGCTCCCGGCGATGACACTGTCCACGCCACCTTTATTCCTCTTAGTAATTGAGCTGTGCACGGTGGGCAGTGCCATCTAGAGGTGGGGTCAGTGGGGGTCAAATACCTGTATACTGAAATTACATAAATCCATGAATGAATGAAATAAAAACTAAAGTTCATGATACACATTTTCATTACAGGGCATATATGTAGATGGGCAAATGAGAAAATTGGGAACATTTCAAATTTTAAATGACAAAATTCTTCCAATTTTAAGACTTTGTTTTATTGTGAAGTTTGTGCGTTTTCTTGCCCTGAAATATGTTTTTAAATTACCAACCAGTGATCACACCTCCCGCAGTTACTGTAACAGACAACAGCTGCTACTATACTGCAGCCAGATTACTGTAATCCTGTTGCATGTAATCTGTGGCTCTCCAACCCTTGGTGAGCGCGACCAATTCACAGCGTGATCCCGTTTCATTCTACAGGACGACACTTGACCAGTAGCCGCCCCCTCCGAGGGGCTTTGTGCTCTTTACAAACTCACATAATCCATCAGAGGAGGCAGGCGTGACACTGCCCATTAAAAGGGTGTTAAAAGAGGAAGATTTAAAAGTACAGTTCAGGCACACACACACACGCACACACACACACACACACACACACATAGCCCAAAATAAAAGTCAAAGCTTTTCCCCCTTTGTGGTTAGAGATTTTCCGGGGCACGTTTGACATGGGCTGCATTCAATCATCATGTGTAACAACAACCTCTGTTTTCAGGACAGAATAATTCTTTGTCTGGGAACAATAACACACGACACAAACATGTTCCACGTGTGACATTTCACTACATATTTTCAGACATGAACAATATCAGATTTTGATGCGTTGGTAAACACGGAGCGGTCAGGCTGCCGTCTCCGAGGGGTTTCCAGGGGTTTCTCGTTTCACTGTTCCAAGTGATTTGCACAACCCTGTGTTCAAGACCTCGAGGAATGAGGGCCTGGAGACGTTGTGCAAATGTTTGAGTCGGTTCCCCTCCGTATTAACTGACAACATGAAGGCTAGGATCAATAATTCTGGGCATTTTGTGACTCAGCCCTTTAAGCTGACCCTGAGGATGTGACCGCGCTGCTAGAAATGATGGGCTGCCATTGCAAGCTTTTCAATTGTGCCTCATTACTGAAGACTCTGTAAGACCCATAACAACCTGGAGGCGCTATCTTGTGGCTCCACCTTTCTACCGCAATGTTGAAGCCACAACGAAGGCTAGGGAGGACCTCCAAGGGTGAGGAACGGGGAATATAGTGCAAATACAAACATGCTGATGATGGGATCTCTTTATGTCTGATGGTTATTAATTCTCACCATTTTACAATCTGTCAACAGCGGAGACAGCTATGTGAGTTATGTGAACGACGACACGCATAACATCGTGTTTAGCACCATCTCCCGGTATCTGAGGTGTCATTAAAACGCGAACGGTAGACGTGGTGCCATGCGGTGGGAGGAGGGAGGGAATCGGCGTTTAAAGGCGATGATAGACCAGCAACCGTAAACCTGAAGGATATTTTTGCTCCCTACGGTCCATCATGTAATCCATGTTTATTGTCTTCTGTTGACAAAGCCTATGTCTGCTACAGGACACACTTCCGACCTTGCCATGTGTCATCACCTCAAGGCCCCGTAGTTTAATCCATGTGTACTTTCTACTTTCTCTCTGTGACAGCCAAAGCACAGTCACTGGTATTTAACAACAGACCGAGGATGTTTTCAATATTTTTTTTGCATGTGAATATTATGCAGTGACTCGCCATCTGATCTTTATGAAGTCGACCTGACACGTGCACACTCCAGCAACCATCCTGGAGAGGGAAACTAATCCGTACATAATCCATTCACTCTGTGGTGTAGCCTCAGGAACATGTGGGCATGTGGAGTACATCCACCTCTTTCTCTGAGCATAACAGACTGTACTCATCTCTTAGCTTTGACATGTAGAGTAAAACCAAATATTTAGGCTGATTTAATGATGTCAATTCTTATTAATCTTAGTATACTTCATAGTGAGATTTAGCAAATGTCCTAAACTAACTTTGTGTGTGTGTGTGTGTCCTTCTAGGTGGAACTTCCTCCTGCTCCTGTCAGTATGCTCAGCAGTACTGTCTGCAGAAGAAGACTACCTAACACAAGGTAAACAGCAGCACCCGGTTTCATAACACAACGTTGGGCAGTTTATCTAAGCTCCAACCATTCAGCAGTAGCAGACCCTTTCACATAAATCGTGTTGGTTGAAACATAATCCATTACCACCAGTTTATTGGACAGAGACAGTTTTTTAGAACCAGAGGCGATCAGGCTTTACCTTCTCATGTTTCTCTGCAAGATCTCGTGACATGTTGGCTACATCATGAGGAAACATTGGTGTCAAATGATAATCCTGTGGCGTGACCAGTTGGAAATTTTGCTTTTAAAGTAAAAGCCCTGCCCTCTTCTCTGCGTCTCTTTTGTCCTTGTCTCTCGCAAAACAAATCTATCTCTGACCTTTGCCCTTCAGCCACATCACAACAACCATTTGTCCTATTTCTATTGCGTTAGGCCTCAACTGGTAGGCAGGGAAGTGACTGATTCTGACTACCTGGTGTTATGTTGTTAAGTTGTCACGAAGTATGCAGGGTTTAATGCTAATTCTGTATTGCTTGTAATAGCAACTGGAAGTAATTTCACAATGCTTTACTTACATAGAAAGTAGTTTGCAGAGCAATATCGTATTTGTGTTTCTTAGGTTTTTATACTCTTGCTTATGCTGCAAACCAATTTTCTGTACATTAGCATAGCATAGCGCATAGCATTAGCAAAGTCGGCAAATTAATGCATGTGGGGTAATAATTCTAGGTCTAATGACTGACATGACACGCAACGCAATGCAATACTGCGCCTATTTTCATTGTATGCACATTTATAAGCCTAGTTGAACAAACTGCTGGCAAGGAGAATCAAGGAGAGACAGCAGCTGCAAACAGGAGCTCCTCTTCTCTTGCTCTTTTTCCTTTTTTTTTTTAAACCTGGAGAGCAAGAGCAGACATGTTGACCTCCCTCAACATGTCTGCTCTTGCTCTCCAGGTCTCAGAATGCAGGTAGAGGCAGTCCGTCTTGCTCCTCTCGCCGCTTGCATCTCTGGTCCATCAGGGCAACACACACACATTGTGAAGGACATGCTAAGGACAGCACTCTGGGGAAGTACACTAATCAGTCAGGTGGAGAGGAAGAGGAAGTCTTAGGTAAATGCTTAGCGCGTTTTGGTGTGCTGTGCCTTGGCTGGTCATCTGCAACAAGGATGAGAGGAGTCGGAGGTCAGGGAGTCGGTCAGAGATGTGATGTCTTCATCGGTACTTCTGTCTACTTCCTTGCAAGAACTACAAAAAAGAACATTGTCAGAAGAAAAGAAAGAAAAGTCTCAAGTCAACTCTTGAACCAGGCGATCTTGCTGAGAGGGTATATTGTCTTTTGACTGGCGTATCGCTGGAACGCTGCCAGAAATACCATATATGCAAACCCAATTTTAAGTTTGATTGCATACTCGCTGTATGTGTGTGTTGTTTACTGCCAAAAGGTTCACCTAGAAGCAAACATTGCCCTCTCTTCACATATCTATCATTGAGGATCCCACTCCACACAGGATCAATCCATCATAACTAAGGGGGGGGGTGGGGTGGTGGTGTGGAGGAATGTGCACCGAGAGCTAGAGCAGCTTGTCTTCACATATGAGACAGGTTAATTGGAATCCAGGCTGACGTTACCTCAGGCAAAGAATGTCAAGGACATCTCGGTGCGTGCTCAGATCCGCTGCAGGTAGATAGTACAGCCAGCAAAACCGCATCTACTCAGATATGTTTCTTATGTCGATCCATCTCCCTGTCTTTGCTTCCCAAACCTATTCCTGCCAAGGCCTCCCCTGCCTACTTACCTCGTAGGTGGTGTGCCTTAGTGTTTTTTTTTTCTTCTCATCGCCTCAGTGGAAATTGATTCTAGATACGTTGTAATTCACATTTTTCCTGGAACGGGGAATCTAATTGGTCTCCTCTAGCCTTATGCTTAAAACGCTTTAACACTAAACCAGGGAAATCCATAGCCGACATAGTGAGAACGAACTGTAGGTGTGTGGGAGTTTGGGTTTGTTAGGAATATGATAGCTGGAATTGGAATTCTTGTGCTCAATTTCCCCTACGGCGATCATCACCGTTTCATCTTGTCTTATTGTTTTGATGGGTAATTGGAACTTTTTACTCTATCAGTAGACTCATAAGCTGTTGGTATCAACACGTGTGACATACTTCCAAGTATTATATTATAGAAGGTGTTCATGTTGTTAATTTGTTCAGGATGTGAAAACGATGAAGTAAAAGATTAGAGTATGGCATGGACTCGGCAACTTTAACATACATGGCCGCTGTCCTACCTGTGTACGCCATGTTGGATGACTTAGGACCAGTTTTTCTCAATATCTAAAAGATTTTTTTTTTTTCAGGCCGCTGATTATATTCTCTGTTTTACTTCCTGATGAGTGCTTCCATATGAAAGCGCTTGTTACAAAGTTAAACCTACAAATTCCCCATCTGGTGGCTCGTTCCCACAGTTCGGCTGTCAACATTTACACCACGGCTTAAGTTAAGTTATTGGTGGTTTGATTTGAGGTGAAAGGTCAAAAGGTCGTACATGTGCAACTTGTCTGAGAAAAGCCATGTTATAGCTTTGATGTTGTGTTTTTTACTGTCTGCGTGCTTAAGAGTTATGAACGATGTGGACACGCAATGTCGGCGGTCAAAAAGAAGGCGGTCAGATAGCGACAATGGTGCAATCGAAACCGTTGCTATGGAGACTCAGATCGCCGGTTGAGGTTACTGCGCTCAGCTCCTAAATCAGTACACCAGTCTTTGAGAGTTAGCTGCCCGAGTACCGAAGGAGAGTTGTTTCAAAGGACGCTGGCATCTCTGGATTAGCAACGTAAATACCTTCATTGCTGCTCCGCCCTCTGGGATACACACACACACACACACACACACACACCAAACAACTGACCCCGTTATGAATCCATTGACATTTACAATATGTGTCAGATGTCCTTGTTCCCATTTGTCATATTCTATCATTTTTTCTGAAAGCATCGCTGCACAGTGCTGACATATGTGAGTATATGAGTGATCTGTCTTTCCACTTTACTCCGAGCCAAACCGGCACAAATGGAAAAGCCTCTGTCTCCCAAGTATGGTTTAAGTGCCGCTGCCCTGCTGCGCCCCAGTGTCAGCGGACCTAACATAAATTGTTTTGAGGAATTACCTGAGAGCGAGGATAAAGAACGGCTCGGTCGTTTTGGAGAAAAGCTGCTCTCATGAATCTGTGGTGGCAGATTGATTCAAAAGGGCTGCGTGGACCCCGGGTTCCCATATAACCAGTGCTTCCCCATCCCTCTCCGGTCCCCTCCAGTCATCTGGGCCCCAGCTGTCTCTGGCACAAAAACAAGGAGGGGTCCCCAGCATCACGGGGAGACTGTTGTCAGGGTACAACGGCTGAGCATTGAATCTTTTTTTTTCTTCGCTCATTGAGCTTGAACAAGTACAGATTGTGTGCAGTCCCACGGTGCATTTGCAGCGATGATGTTTAGTGAGTGTGAGAGTTGTATGAAAATGTGCGGCCAAGGTGTGGCGATCCGTAGTTAAAGAAGCATTAAAGGTCCTATATTTATATACATGGTTAAACATAATCATAGTAAGTAAAATCCACCACAGATGGGTACAAATACATTCAATATTTTTGTACATTTATCTTGCTAGAAGTTTCAAACGGCCACAAAAGTGAACATTTGTCTTCCATTCAGAACCATTTGTGATCCTATCATGCTTACCGGTGTCTCCTCTGTTCCTCAGGAGTGGATATCCTCTATCGGCTGGGGCTCACAGCCGAGAGCAGCAGAGACACTCCTTACGAGAGGACCGACTCGCCCTCCTCCACCTCCGCCACTGCTCCCTGGCGTCCGAACCTCCCGTACCCTGGAGCCGGGGTTGTACTCGACCAAAACTCCCTCTTTGAGGCCCCGGCGGGCAGCCTGTTCCCGCCGGAGATCGGCGAGGAGTTTTCTGTTGTGGTGAGCCTGAGCTCCTGGCGAGCAAACAATGCTTTTCTTTTCAGCGTCAAGGACGGCAGGGAGAGGCTGCGCTTTGGCATCCAGCTGCTTCCACGCAGAGTGGTGGTTTACACTGCGGAGAAGGCCTCCATCTACTTCACCTACGACTGGCAGGATGGGCGCCAGCACTCGTTTGCCGTGGGCGTCCGGCCGCGCTCCGTGTCCTTCTATGCGGACTGTGGCGCGGTGCACCAGCGGGAGCAGACCCTCGGCAGGCCTCAGATACTGGGGGAGTCTGGGGGACTCCTCACCCTGGGGAGGATGAACTCCAAAGCGGCCCCGTTCCAGGGTCAGATCTGCCAGCTGGACATCTACCCCTCGGCCCAGGCTGCTGCGCGCTACTGTAACTACCTTAAAAAACAGTGCCGGCTGGCCGACACTTTCCGATCGCCTTTGCCACACATTGGTTTGCATATGGAGGCAAATTACCCCTCTTCTGCCCCCTCGACGGAGACCCCTGCACAGACTGGAGTACCACAAACCCATCAGACCGCCACAAAAGCCAGAGCGGCCATCAGACCATCTCCAGACAGTTCCTTCACACAGTTTTCAACCCTGAGCCCATCAGTGCAACCTCAACTCGGGGACCGGAGCCACATCTCCCTGTTGGAGCCACTAACCCACTCTACCACACCGTCTCTCCACCCTGACGGCCTCACTTCAGCCACCCTGAGCGGGCTGGCAGCTGTGGGCCTCACCCATAGGACAACAGTCACCACCAACATGCCAGCAGCAGGCACTGGGCTCCAGGGGGCCGTCGACGAGAACAGCACAGAGGAGGAGAGCAGCCCTGGGAGGCCACGGGCAACTGACGCCACCCTCGGGAACCACTCCAACACCAGCTCCATGGACTCAACCTCCCGGCCCCGTCTGACCGACCGGCTCCTGGAGTCTTACCTGAGACCGAACGGCACCACTCTGTACCGGGAGAATCAGGTGGACGACTCGGAAGAGCGCGGCGGCATGGACGGCAGCTACGACGACGTGGACTCGGGAGGCTACGACTACGGATACGAGGAGCCAGACTACTTCTACGACTACGATAGCGGTTTCCCCGGCCCCAAAGGAGAGCCAGGTCCTCCGGTAGGTGCTTGACTTTTATGAATGAGTGTTTCTGGAAGCGCTTTGAAAGAGTTGAGCCACAAGTTAGTGCAGCGCTGTTGCACGATCAAGAGGAAAATCACAATGCGAGGCAATCCCAGCTAATTTACGGCCATCACGCTCTGAGTGCTTTCTAGCATTTGGCTTCCTCACATACTCCCAGGATATATGAAAAAAAAAAAAAATTGGCAGGGTGGTGTATTGATTTAGAGGTGATGGCGTGTCCGCGCACTTTTCTTTTTTCGTGTATCAACAGGTGGTTAAAATAACACGTCACTCCCCAGCTGAAATACTGGCAGACGCTATTGGTCTTATGAGAGAGGATAACTCATCTTTGGGTTGGGAGGCGTTAGTCTGGCGGGGGGAAAAGAGAGAGCTGTCTATCCAGCCTCATGATGTAAGGTAGCTGTCAGGGTAGCTTTGCCTCTCCTATAAGCCCTGAACTAAGTGAACGCTCTTTTATAGATAGCGTTTTTCATCCATTGCTTATGTTTCCATGAAAGTGAGAGGTGTCGGGTCCCTCTATCTATCCCGTTTGAAGCTTCAGAATGTATGTGATGATGTTCGATGTCTGAACTGATTCGCCAGAGTTTCCATAGTATGACCTCAGCTGTAAAGTACTTGTACTGAGCTGCCGCGGCTCATTTTACTTGTCGAAGCCTGAGTACGCTACGCTGCAGTGTTCTCAGTGGGTCGTGGGCCTTTTTCTAGCGGGTCCGACTTTGAGAGAATGATTGATAAATGTGTTTTCCACTGTTGTCCTCAATTGTTTGGACGTGCCGGCTACTCCGGCCCCTTCGGCGCAGGCATGTTTTGAATGCCGGTTCAGCTGAAGGTCACTCGGTGTCATTACCTTTTCAGTTTTGAACTTGAACACATGTCAGATTGATTCCCTAAGGGCAATGCTTCATAGTTTTGTAGACAGACAAGTACAGTGGGTATGTATAGGCTGCCACTATTCTCAGTGTTGCATGATGATTTAAGACATTTCTAAATTAGTTTTGTCCTTTAGCAACATTGTCATTATGCAGCACAGATCCTAGAGATTTTGCTTGAAACAACTATGGGGATTTTTTGTGTTTTGCTTGGTGTGCCATGTTGTTTATGGCAATGGTAACTTATTATCCCACTTTCATAGTTTACTGTTTGCTGCACTGGTGCACTGTTGCTGAACACCAGAGAGGAATAGTTTGGAAAAGTCACGGCTAAGGAAAAGTCTATCGGCCAGTCATGTGAGAAACATATTAAACATACTCCTTTCTGTGTGGATGTTCTCCCCGTGCTCACGTGGGTCTCCTCCTGTAAAAGAACCCCATCTAAAAACATGCAACATCCAGTCGACTGTCCCTGACAAAGATGGCGACATACATCTGGAATTGGTCCCCGGGCGCTGGTGTTGTCGGCTGCCCTCTGCTCCCTGGCTGTCCTGGAGGAAGATCGGCGGGGATGGGATAAAAGCAGTAAAATCATTCAACTCGGACACTCTACCCTGTGTGTGTGTGTGTGTGTGTGTGTGTGTGTGTGTGTGTGTGTGTGTGTGTGTGTGTGTGTGTGTGTGTGTGTGTGTGTGTGTGTGTGTGTGTGTGTGTGTGTGTGTGTGTGTGTGTGTGTGTGTGTGTGTGTTGTGCTCAGCGGCCAATTCCCCCCCCTGCATGTGTTGTGTACGACGTTGCAATTAAAGTCGTTCTTCTTCTTCTTCTTCTTCTACATTGGCTGCTTCAATACTAATCCAGGATTATGGGCTGATACCATATGGATACCACTGCAAGCATTTACTCATCATCATTTGCAATATATTATATTTTAGTTGTTGATATACCAATTGTGTGATTATATCTAGTTAAGTGTGCTACCTACACAGGCAACACAATGAGATGTGAAACCGGTGTAACTACAAAGCAATTTGACCATCATTGCATCATCTTAAATATAACTGGGTGTGAGGCATAGCCCATTCATTAATGTGAGGTTATGAGTGGGACCTGACTCTAACGGCTGACTCTGTACCTGATTATAAGGATGCTTCAGTTAACCTGAATTGCACTTCAAAGGTCGGGAAGGAGGAAGTGTCGAGTTAAGTCATTCATCACCTTCCAAATGCATTTCCCCTCTTGGAAATGTCTCAATTACACAGTCTGTTATTAGACCTATAGCATCAAGCTATGTTGAGGGGGGACAATGCAATGTCTGTGTAATTCAACACAAGGTAATAACATGGAATGGAACCGATGAAAAAGAGGATTCATTCTAGCCCCCAATTTATTCAGAAAGTCCACTTCCTGAATTGACTCAGTTGGGAAGGATTTTGACCCCTGTCTTTGGCAGCTTACAGATTGAGCATGTGAATGTTATCATTTGATTTCATGAGTGTCTTGGTCGCTTCAGGCCCTGTTGTTGTGAATACGGTAGTGCTCACACTTTCCATGGGTCTGTATGTGGGAGTGTAGAGGAACCAACAGCTGTTTCTTTCTGTCTTTCTCTCTGTCCGTCTATTTGTCTGACATTAGAAGGATAAGGACGATCCAGACCAACCCATGATAATCAATCGCTATAGTAATGAAACTGTTCATAATATGCATCATTGGATATGAACACGCATCCACAATGAAAGGGGCGTTCCATAGCAAGGGTACTACCAGATTGGGGTTATTTGGGGTTTACCCAAGAGGAACATTGGAAGCATCAGAGTAGTGCGTTCTTAGACCATCTGTTCGATTTCCTCTCGGTTCCTTAGTTAATTTTCTCTCAGTTTGACTAGTGTCTCTTATATTGTGCACCAAATCTAGACAGGTTTCTCTGGGGTAAGAAGGGATCAAGGGTTTGAGTGTAGCAGGGTAGCCAAATGCTTAAATAGCTCCCTCGGCCAGAAGCGGAATTCGTCTTTGGCTGGCAAGCAAATGTTATCCCATGAGGGACAACTGGGTTTAATTTTGAAATGTCTTTCATTATCATTAAATCCATTAATGGAGATTCCTATCCAACTATCCGAAAGTCTAAAAATATATAAACCAAGGCGCTCCGTCTGCTGGTACAAAAGCCTTTATTAAGAACATGACCAATCTGGTCTTCATTAGAGTGCAGGAGAACATCAGCACCGTATATACCCATGCTTGCCTTTCTGTGATTGGATAATTGGGCCCATGCCAGCACCATCCAATAGGATCTATTGTTACTTAAATCTATAATAAATAAATATATCCTGCCTTTTAGTGCAAGTGCAGATCCAAGCAGGACTTCTTTCACTCACTTGTCAAAGTGTTTACTGAAAATCACATCTGATCTCTCTCACTTTGTTGATCAGAAAAGATCTTTCTCGTTATTCCTGGTAATAAATATCTTCAAGGACGTCCTTTTTTCAGTTCATTCCCAATCACAGCAGACGCCTGTCGTTCCCATTATCGCCGATTGACATATCCCAGTGCACTCATCTGACTTTCCTCGGAGAAGCCTCAGCAATCTGCTCTATGTTTTCTTTGTTTGGAGCAGTGTGTCGTAATGCCCTCCGAGGATATACATGATAACTACTAATGACTTTGAAAGGCTTCCATTTTCCAATCATAACTCGTTTTTTTGGGGGGGGAGACCGAGCGCTGGCCAATCGGTAAACAAAAGTCTCTGTTTGCACTGCTGATCAGAGCTGACATGTCGGTGCATCTCGACGGAGCCATCGGCTAGGAGCGAGTTCAGCAGCCAGTTTCTCTTTCATCATCGGCGTGCGTTACCGGACAGAAAGCCTCAGCCACGAGCCCCTTTTACACCCGAGGGGCAGAGTTGACATGCCGCAGTGGTTATAGACATCCCAGGCTCTTTTTTCAGCCCGCGAAGCAAAAATGAAAAATGTAGTCTCTCTTTTTGCGACTAAAAGGCTCATGAAAGCGTATTGCCACTGTCACGAGCGGCCCTGACTGAAGTATAGGCCTGCAGCCCAGTTTCAGTCCCAAGGTTATAACTCATTTCCTTCCTACTCGATTCATACCTCAAATCATCGCTTCAATCCGCGAGCTGCAACATGCCATCATGCGTTACCAGGTGTTTGCATCCAGTTAAGACTTTCAAAGGCGTTTGAGCTCTGAGTTTTCCACATCTATCTTAGGTGTGATGTATATACGTTCCCTTAGTCGGTTTGGGTGTTTTTTACATAGTTAATATCGACAGAACCACATCAAACCATCTATTAACACAATTGGAAAGGTTTTTTCTGCTGGTGTACCTATCTGATTTCAGTATTGCGAGGCACCAATGGAGTATTGATAAATGAGGCCCCATCGTTGGGGAATGCTCTGGAATGCAGAAGTGCCATCCACATGTGTAAATTCTTTGTTTCTCCTCCCCTTTCCTTTCTTACATCGTGCAGACCGCGGAGTGCAACCGTCCCATATGTTTTAATGCTATGTTCTTTTTTTTTCCATGACGAAGGTTTATGTTAATCCCCGAGCTGACCGACCGGCTTGTGGCGTCAGACTCGTCCCGAGAACGTAACCCGAGCCTTCCCGCGCAGAGCTTTCCTAATAGCGCTTTTAGTTGAAAACACTTGGCTCCTTTCTTTGAACTTAATAGCTCTTACATAAATATCGCACATACTCATCACCACGGAGGCCTGGACAGTGAACTGCATGTTATTGCTTGCCATTAACATACTCTCTCTTTTCCCCTTCTCTCTCTCTCTCTCTCTCTCTCTCTCTCGCTCCCTCTCTCTCTCTCTCTCTCTCCCTCTATCTCTCTCTGATCTAGGGTCCTCCTGGTCCCCCTGGTTTACCTGGTCCTGGAGGAAAGAGAGGTCCTCGGGTGAGTAAACTGTGCTTGAACGTGCCGGTACATCGGCAGATTGATGTATTGCCTTCAGCAGGGATCAGGATGAAGAAGTCTGACATAATGGCTGGTAGTATTGCCTCTCTGCTCTGCCTTCAAAAGGTTACCAATCCCATCATCGTCTTAAGTTGCCTGCAATCAAGGGATGTGTGTGATGTCATTTTAGCTAGCTGAACAAGAATCCCTTATTTGGCTAAATTTTTGCGCACACGCACCAAGAATTTGACTTGATCGAGTGATTACAAATAAAGCGTCACAGAAAAGGTGCTGTTGTTTTTGGAGATGACAGGTCGCTGTAACATCCTACGAAAGGCCGCCTCTACCGGGGGCCAGTTCAGGACAGGAAGCCTTGGAGCTCCGCCGCTGAGTCACTGCAACAGGTTAAGGTCAGGTTTATTGGCCTCGACGGCACCGAGCCCGCTAACCAACAGCAGCAACACATCGGGAGGAGACTCTCCGATTTGGACTTTCACCTTACCTCGTGGCGGACACCGGCCTTATGCGGTCCGCCTGCATTTACCATTACGATCCAGCTGGGACCGCGGGGGGGGGTGGGGGGGAAGGAGGCGCTGACAGACATGTTTGTAGTTTGCGTGATTAAAATCAGGAACAAGGCTTGGCTTGTATTGGTGCATGACAATGAGATAGTCCGCTGAGAGGATGCATGCAGTGTTGTTTACTTCTTGGCGTCGCCGGAGCGCCAAGGTGGAGTGACCAAACAGTTCCAGATGCAAGCGGCAGCGGCGAGCGGCACCGGGTGCGTTCCCACTCTGATCTCCAGGCTACACCGTACGCCACTGCCAAGGCTGTCATGATGCAATGCTGTGATCACCGGCGCGGGCCCTGAGGGCATCTTTAAACAGAACAAGACTTTTTTTACTGAAGCTTTAGATAGATACAGGATGTGTTGGGGGGGGGGTAGAGGTGTATAAATAGGTGCCTTTTGGGCTCTCTGGATGTTCATCCCTGCACAGCAAAAATTGTCTGAGTTCGTTTAACTCTCGGAGTGAACAAACAACACTCCGATCAACACTGGAAAGTTTGCTGCGTGTGTGTCTGCGTTTCTGTCGGTGTATATTATGTGTGTTTGCATGTGTGTGTATATATGTGTGTACGTGTGCATGCACGGTTTGTTGTCCATGCAATATTCAGAACAGGCTTTTCTTTTCACTCGATCACCTTTACACCTTTTACCTCTGCTGTGTTTTTAATGCATCTAACAGACAGAGAGACCGGACAGGCAGGTAGACAGGAAGGTAGGCTGGTAGACTGAGAGATAGACACACCTACACACACACACACGCACGCACGCACACACTCCTCCAGCCAACAGTAAAACATGTCTCCTAATAAAATATAAGATGAGTCATAAAGCAGAGGGAGGCCCGGGATGATTATGTGGTGGGAGGTTGAGGGCAGCGTATGGCGTTGTGGTTATGTCTCTGTCTGCTGTCTCAGCTCATTCTGCTGCCTGGACTTGTTAGCGATATCAAACTCTGGCCCAGAAACTAGTGCCAGTCCACATGGCGGGGGCATTCGTCAGGGAAACGATACTGTTTTGTTTTTTTGTGGTAGTTTTATTGTAAACAGTCCCTGGCGGCAGCTGCTGAAATATCCGGGAGGTGGTTTAATACAGTAGGCAGGTATCTCATGAAGGAAGGGGTTGTTTTATTTATTGCAGTTTTGTCTTTCTGCAATAAAACTCCAATAAGGCCCAAAAAGGTTTCCTGACCAAATGTGACCCCCCCCACCACAGCAAAGCCCATTGAATTTGGTTCATTTTTGGGTATAAGTGAAAAGTCGAGACTCACTGTTCAAACATCTGATGCAACTTCCACTGTGATTTCCAGCCAAGTGATGCCTTTGCCATAGTTACGCAATGGTCATTCACCACTCAAATAAGTTGACGTGAATGGGAATTTCCTTTCTATCCAAACAATGGCCAAAATGTTTTTTTTTTAAAAGAGAGAGAGAGAACCAACAGAGCACATTCTTACCTCATGGCTGTAGTGCAGACTCTCTGTGTGAGAGAAGGTTCAGCCAGCAAACAGCAGGGGTGCAGATGTCTAGGTATGTAGCGTATGTATGAATGTGCATGTGTAGCTCTAGGCATGTGCGTGCACGTGTGCTCGTGCATGCGTTGCATACCTGCGATGCACAGGGAACGGGATGGGTTCGGTGCACCAAGGAAAATATGTGGCATAATATATGTGTCATATATCCTGTATGTGTGTTTCTGAGAGAGGTATTACTCATTCTAGATCAATAGCATTTTCCCAGCACACGTGCACACGTTCACCTTATCTCTCTGTAGTTCAAATTGCAGCTGCAGGATTTAGCTGCCATCTGACTCATCTTAAACACAGCGCTGTCGTGATGCATTGCGAGTTAATCTCTCTTCTTTCTCCCCCTCTCTCTCCCTCTCTCTCTCTCTCTGCATCTGCTCCAGGGTCCCGCCGGTCCACATGGAAACCAAGGGCAGCCCGGTCCACCTGGCCCCAAGGTGAGTGGCCTTCTCCTATGCTAGGGAGATACAGACGGCTCCCTGGGAGCGCCAGACCGAGTCCTGGTTAGTATCTGGGGGAGTGGAGGAGCTGTGGAGGAGCCAGATGAGTGTCCTCAGAGCCGCGGCCAGCTCTACTGAGCCCCAGACGGAGGCCAGGGATGGTCAATGTCATGCTCTGCTTCCACACTCCTTCACTCTTAGAAGAAAAGGTACAGCTTCATACCTTTTGTCAATGGAACTGGACAAAAGGTACCAATCCATGGACAAAAGGTAGAGTGCTTGATTGTGGTATAGTTGCCTATCTCTCCACAAAAGGCTAAACAGATATATACCCAGTCCAAAACGACCAAAACCTCCTGGTAACATTGGCACATTCACTGTCTATAGATGGCCTAAAAGTCAGATGATAGATTTCCAACTATATATTTCTCTCAACAGAGGCAGAACATACTAAATGTAGCTGTAGGGTAAAGGCCTCCAGTTATGTAATTTGTCTTCTGGTCACTTTCTTTCCTCTGGTTGCCAAGAAGAAGAACAGACACAAGGAGATTTTTTTTTTTTTTTGAATGGAAAATGCCCTGTGGGTATGTTGAAAGCATTTGATTGGCTGGCGTACGCTGATGTGTGAGGGGAAAATGCCTGTATGCACCATTGAGTTGAGGCGTGTGTGCGTGTGTGTGTGTGTGTGTGTGTGTGTGTGTGTGTGTGTGTGTGTGTGTGTGTGTGTGTGTGTGTGTGTGTGTGGATATCCGCCATTTTGGGAAAAAAAGACACCTACCTTTGCAAAGTGATTGATTGCACGGCGTTGTCAAATTATACTTTATGGACATACATTTCAAATTAAAATTGATGGAGTTTTTAATGGGTAGTAGGTAACTCAGGTCCATGGCTAGAATAGAGCTCTTGGTTTGTCTGGGTTAATATGGTTAATATGTAGTGACAAGTAGGATTATTCAAGTCTGCTCGTTGTACTGTTATGCTTTTGAACCCGTACGTTACAACAGCCATGTGGAAGCCTTAATGCTGTGTAACCAGGCCCCTGATTAGGAACTACGGCTTTTACAGCTTCTTTCCGATGAGACAAATTGAAATGAGATGAAATGAAATGAAAATGTTTTGCGATATCAGATTTCTCAGACAATCCTCAGACGAAAACAAAAAGATGTCGTCGAAAATGCCCCGATCATATGTTTACGAGACACGATAAAAGACATGAAAAAGTACTTTTCCGTGCAAAATTTTATATTGGGTGATCCCAGCCGTGCAGAATGTGTTCTCCGAGAGCTTAGCTGCTGCAACCTGGGGGTGGTGTGATGACATCCCAACGATTCCAGTGACACAGAACAGTCGGGGCGCTTTAACCACATGGTAGAGCCCATGTGTTCTGACAGCCTACACACACCAAGTCACGGAGCCCTCAAAATCATGTAATTTCATACCCCTATAATTTCCCGTCTTTTTAGTGGTGATAGATATGATGGGGACGTGATTTACAACCCCGGAGATGGTGGGGTTTGGGGTTTTTTGAGAGTCATTTGTGTACATTTCGATCAGGATTTAAGAGTGTGGGAGTAGGGGAAGACAAGATTGAGCCCCCCCCCCATGCTGCCTAAGGTAGTTTACTGTCATTCTACAGACTGAGACAGTCCTGCCACTCATCCGAGAGGGATGGAGGGTGGGGGAGAGATAAGAGAGAGAGACAGACAGACAGAGAGAGAGAGAGAGAGAGAGGTTGAGAGCAGGGATATGTAATTAATACATGAAACCGAAGAGAACCTTGCAACTTGCCCGAAGCCAGTCTGCTTTCTTATCGATTTGTCTGTTTTTATTATTTGTACATGGGAGCTGTCTCCTCTCCTGGGTGGTTCAGACACCAGACTCTGGTGAGGTTCATACCTCCGTCTGCCTGCCCACTCTCACGTTTCTCATGAGTTGTCATTGTGCTCCTTTAATGTCTGTCAAAAGTAATGATGTCTCCTGGTGGTATGGAATTCATTTTTATGTCAATTCAATTAGATGATTTCTTCCCCTGTGGCCATTACAAACTACAATTATTTTGCATCCACAATGTGTATACATATCAAAGGTTTTGAATGTTCCAGTCCCTGTGGTATTCAGACCCGGGTTAAAAAGATTTTGAGTGCATTTGATTTATGTTTGCATCCCCTAAAGCATCCGTGAAAGTGGACATACCTGCAACTCTGGAAAGATCAGATAAATCAATGACTTCTACCCCCACAAGTTTTTAAAATGTGTTCAGCTCCTATTTCATCCTGGTCTGGTTGTGGTTTTATGTTCTTTCTGCAGGCCTGCTCGCGCTGTGGTAATGCCAATGTGCTGTCCAGGTGTCCCACTGTCGAGTGCTGATATGTTATGCTGCTTTAAGGTTGTTGTTGTATAAACTGGCGTCTTGATGCTGTCTGCTACCTCAGAGTACGCAAACAATAACCTACACCGTGTACTGTACCGATGCACGTGAACAGACCTGCAGAACACTGTGCGTGCTACCACCTCCGATGATGAGTCCTTATTAACATTACATCAACCAATGACTCATTGCATTGCATTGGCAAAAGGTCTTTGGCTGTCATGGCAGTCAAGAATAATGTATTTAATTGAATTTAGCTTCATGTGTAAGAGCAGCGGCATGGAAGACAAAGAACATATTCCTGTTGGAAGGACAGTTGTAAATGCTCCACAGATTTCTGTGGAAGTGAAATCATGTTTAAGGCATGTCTGCTGTACTTGCTGGAGAGAGAAAGAGTCATTGGCGCTGGGAGAAAGAAGGGGTGACGCAACACGGGTTGCAAACTGGAATCGAGCAATGTCATTTATGAGAGACAGCATTCTACTAGAGTCGGACATACTTGCTTACCAGCTTTGAAATCTCTTTGTTGTGTATATAGACATTGATATTTGGATAACTACAGTATATTGAGGTAATTCTGTTCCTGTAAATCAAGGGTGGGAAGCTTTTAATAAGCTTTAAAAAACTTGTTTTGCTTTTTTTTTGCTAACACAGTACAGAGTGTAGGCAGGTATCTTGGATCCACACATTTCTGCTCCCTGTGGACACGTCATCCCAGAAACAGCTATGGATATGCATTGTAGCCTCATGGCTCACAAGCTAGCCGTACCACCTGGGGTTTGAACCTGAGCCTTTGCTTCCCCAGATGTTCAACCGTTACATAACATTAACGCGCTAGTCAGGAAATGTACATTCCCGCTAGATGTTGATCATCTGTTATCAACCGCTCAATCTGTTCAAAAGACTGATGAGCCAAACCTTCTCACACAGATCAGATCACACTAGCTAGCTGTGCTGTGCTAAGTTAGCATCCAAAGGGCTGCAGCAATGAGGTGTCTGCAGCTCAGGTTTTACTTTTCAGAACTAAATTCAGTTACAGAGAAAACAGCCAGTCCTCCAGCTGTTTCTGCTTAGTGACCAGCATTGCCTGATGTCTCTGTACCTAAGGTAGCCCCGTGGCACAAACATGGACCGACAAAACCAGCGGCGTTAAGGTTTTGATTTGCACCGGGGCCACCCACGCTACAAATAATGTGCATTCACACGACTGCAGTCCACGTCGGATAAAACTGTTTACCAAATGGCATCTATTACACCGTAGCAGAAGCCCTGTAAAGAACCAGGCGGCGGCGGCGGCTCGGAGTGTGAGCTGTTTGCTTTAAACCAGATGTTACGAGGGCGCATTGTCACAGTGTGGCAGGGAAGATGGCAGAGGTAGTTGACTCAACACAACCTCGTCCTAGCTCAGAGCAGCGCTGGCGTCCGTCCTGGCTTCCTAACAATGCCAGTCAGCTTGCATCATCAGTCATGACATGCACTTATTGTCGAGTAAAAAAGCGCAACATTTTGTAGCACATCGGAGCTCTGGTTTGTTTCCCCTAGCATGGGACCAGATGTATTGGACACGTTGGCACAGCTGAGCAAGGATGTGGGCAGCTTGGTGCAGATGGTTGCGGTGGCTGTGGTCCTAGCTGGCTACCGCATGCACCCTGCAGCCAGCGGGGAACAGCCCAGTTGAAAGCCCTGCCTGTCCTCAGTATAGGAGCAGAAACAAAGGGATATGTTCACGGTCCTCCCGCCCCTCGCCGTCCGTCACAACTTTGAATTGCGACGTGGATATATCTGGTTTTAAGTGAATAGCCCTCAGCCTGGTTGTTTGTTCACATCGTGAAAGAATGAAGTACTTTTTTTATGAATTATGATCTTTTCGCCCACCTCACCAGACGCACATAAAGAGAGGAATGTCCTGTTTTTCGCCTCTGATTAGTCAAACAGAGCACTGGGAGATGGATGGATGTGCTCTGGTGTGACCTCTGACCTCGCTTGGACGCCGTGTGAGGCTGGTTGAGGGCCTCTAATTGGCTGTCATGAAACACGGGACCGCCTGCCTGCCCGCTGTTCCGACGGCCTGTACACACACACACACACACACACAGACACACACACACACACACACACACACACACACACACACACACACACACAAAATCAGCGGGTCTAATACCACAGTGACCTGTTGATGAGTCATTCTCAGACCCCCAACCCCCAGTGTGGAGGCGGAACAAGGAAAGAGAGAGACTCTTTGTCTCAGTTTGGGAAAATATCCCCCCGTAAACTGTATTTGGATCCTAGGAAGAATACGGCGGGATATACAACAACAAGCAGACCTGTGTTTGAAGTCCCTGGTGCCGAGCTGAAAAGGCTCAGTTGACATGTGTTTTAAGCACGGCCTGAAATGTTATGACGATGTGCTCGCGGAGGCTAAAAGAGCCTTACAATCTGCGTCACGCACCGCTGACACCTTTCAAACAGAAAAGGACCTCAGATTCCCCCTGCCGCTGGTTTGTGCTGCGGTAGGATTTCTGCCTTCCCACCTCGAGCTGTTGTATGCCTCAATGGCCGTCAGTCAAAACTCCAAATCCCGAGTAGGTTATTCCTGTTAGGAGCGGGTAAGCACTCGCTGATGGACAGCTATTGAGGAGAATGTGTCTGACGTGTCAAACCGGTACCCTGCATGGCTTGGCGCCATGTGACCTGGTGGTTAGGCACCTCAGACAAAAGCCAACTAGGGATTCAGCAAGGAAATGTTTTCTGAATTGTATTTTGGAATCAGTCCTTTAGCGCTGAATGAACTGTTAGATTATATCCACAGGGAATAGGGCTTAATCAAAGTCCTGTTTTTGAATTGTATGAAAATTTAAAAAATGATTTTCTTTTTTTTTTTTTTGGACCTGAATCCATTTCAGTTCGGAAGAAAAACCCCCCGAAGCCGCTGGGCGTTGAAATGTAATATTGCTGTTCTGTGGTAATGCACTTAACATCAGCTCAGCTTTGGCAGAGCGTTTGACTTGTTCTCTGCCTGGTGGGAATCACACATGTGGTCTGGGGCTGACACAGAAAGCTGGGTGAGGTCAGGCTTCCTCAAAGGCATTGTTACATTTGCTGCTAAGCGTTACTCTCTTGCTGAGTAAAATGCGGTCACTGCAGAAATGATGCTAAATGTTGCCATAACTTCCAGGCAAGGGAGGTTTGGTAGCCTTGATTGTGTATATAATGCAGTGTATACTGAAGCATACTGTTGCAGTGGGCGTGACTGTGTGGGAAGAATAGAACTGACATTTGTTTTTGTCTTTTTTTTATGGGTAAAGAAAAAGTAGTGTCCAAAATGTAGCCTTCCTTTTTGTACCTTTTGTGTTTACCGTCTTTTCAAAAGTCACTCAGAACTCACAAAGGCTCCGTCTTTATCACCTCGGCGCTAGAGGTACGTTTTGTTAGTCAATCCTCAGTCCTTTCAAAGTTTGTCAATGCTGGTTTAAAAGAGAGGCTTAAGGAAGCGTCCTCGCCGTTCGCCGACGTCAATACATTGCGCGGCTCTTCCTTCACGGTGGATGGAAAACGGTTCACGGTCTGGCGAGAAAGCCGTGACGGCCCTAAGTCGAGGATGAACCACGGAGATCGTTCAGAACGGAGAAGTTGTCTCTCCGGAGGCGGAAAATCTCCCCCCCGCAGACTATCTGCGTCAGGAAATCTTAGATGGTGTGAATGGTGCTTTCTATCACTGTCCCTTTCTGCTATTGGAAAACACAGACCTCCATCTTTACATCCTGTAGAGGAGAGTGCAGGAATTGGGATGCTGACTGTGAACCTGCTTTAGGCAAAAAGTATCAAGTAGAAACAGGAAGCCATGAGGTTTACAGAAACGTGGTCTAAATTTTGAGAAACACAAAATGCACCTTGCACCTTTAACCTACTGACTTACAATAACTTTTCAGTTATTTCATCACGGTTTGGAAAATGAAAATGTTTTGCTGGCAGAAGCATCTCCGGATTTTGATTAAAAATCACCTCGTGTATTGTTTTGGGAATATAGAAATGACCTCATCCATGGCAACCACAACAGGGTTAGACAAGCTGAAATGAATGGAATTATGATGCATCGATGAATAATAATAAAAATAATACTAATTTAATGCAACAAATGAATGAATGAATGAGCTGTCAGTGTCTATGGTGAATACAATGGAGATGAGTCATAGGTTTGGGTTGCTCAATAGGTCTTGACCCTGTGACTCTTTGTGTGACAGGGTTCGAAGGGAGACCCGGGGCTGTCTCCAGGCCAGGCTCCAGCAGGAGAGAAGGTAAAGACCCTGGACACCCAGCCAGCCATGGCACTGGTCCCCGTCTGTCTCTGGCTGCCTGTCTGTCTGTGCTCCTGTCTCTCTCTCTCTCTCTCTCAATGCCTCTCTTTTTCAGGAGCTGTCTTATCTGTCCCCCATCACTCCTTTGACACCGATACTCCTCCTGTGACTCTCTACCTGGACTGGCACTGATACTCCCTTTCTTTAAATCAGTCCTATCTGTCATCTCATCTCACTTAGCCTCCCCTTATTGACCGCTGTTTTTTGCCCTTGCTGCATTTTATCAATGAACTGAATAACATTTTGAAAAACCTTTTGAATAATGATTCTCCGGTTTATTATTTAATTTGTGGTGGAAATGTTTTCTGATTTCTTGTGTTAATATAAATGTGTTAGCACGTGGCTCCGGTCAATGAGCTGTAGTGTTAGTCCGTTTTCCCTCGGCCCATTTCATTCATTCAGCAACTCCTTATCTACCCAGCCTGCATTTCTGACTCACTCCATTATCACAGATCTGTCTGGCTTTCACCTCAGCTGGCGTCTCCCTCTCTCCCCCCTCTCTCTCTTTCTCTCTCTCCCCCCTTACTTTCAACCATCATCACAATAATTGCATTTTCTTCCCCGAGCCATGCTGCAAGATTTCTTGAACTAATTAAGTATCTGTCCCGGCCAAAATTCCCAAGATCCAGGCAGCTGCTAGAAAACCTCTGAGAAGAAACTATGACAGGGAATGTTCAATACAATCTGCAGAAAGCCAAATTGTGTTTGAAATTAAATTACACCCAAACTCACAGACTTAGCCACCTCCACCCCCTGTCTTATCCCCACCTGCTAACACAGACCTCCCATCGCTCTGTTGAGTAAAGGTGACTCTTTGACTCCTGCAGCAGTTGTTCGCCATTACCCTTCGTCCCCGGTAACTGCTGTGAGAAAGCTTTTCTCCTCATCCATCCATATCCCTCTCTTGGCATGTCTGCCAGTAGTAATCTCCTTTTTCATCTCCACTCACCCCTCACCTCACGTCTTATCGGATTGTTCATAGTAGCTAAATATTGCTCGGCATATGTTTTCGATTAGAAGCAACTTGCACAAGATCTCATTAATGTGCCATGTAGATGGTAGACGCTGTCTGACGTACCACGGTGGGTTTAAACCACACAGTTGTTTTTGCCCAATACAACCGACCCCCCCCCCCTTTTAAACCTTACTCTCGTCTCACCTTTTTTCCCTCTCCTGACATCAAGAAATGAAGATTCACTCAAAATAAAGTAGATTGCATCCGGACCCAGTTTGCCTCTGGATTGCTTGTACTCTGTAATCTGAAGCATGCTGTCAACATGTCGTTATAATGCCCTTACAAAGCTTTTGCATCGGGGCCAACTCCCCAACTTGCACCTGCTTAACAACGGTTTGCATTGCATCCCTCCAGTGTCCCGCTAAGGTTGTTGTTGTCTCCTCCGTTTATTTGCAGGGTGAAAGAGGTCCGCCGGGTCTGCCTGGTCCGGATGGATTTGCAGGTCCACTGGTAAGATGTCAACATGTTAACCTGCTTGCGTTTAGCTCACTTGCTACATACACAACTTATATAACAATATGTTTCTCTGCTGCAGGACTATCTGAAATAAATCATCTCCAGATATAATTGTTATCTGAAGAGCTGGCAGCACACACACACACACACACACACACACACACACACACACACACACACACACTGTATCAATGTTCCCACTGTGCAATGCCCCTAAGTGTTAGCCGCAGACATTAGCCGGGGCTCAACAGAACCCTTACTGTGGTCGGTATTAGGTTACCTACCGGGACCGGGAGCCCACCCTGCTCTCTCTCTCTCTCTCTCTCACCCAATCTCTCGCTCTCTTCGTCTCTGTCTCCCTTCCTTGCTCATTTTTCTTTCTCGTTTTCTTTGTCTGCCTCCCTCTGTCTCTCTTTATGTATCTCCCCCGTCCTCCACCCCTCTCTCTCTCTCCTCCTATTTGCTCATTCATGTGTGTGGGCGTTTGTTTTGTTTTCAAGGTTGAAGAATTTTTCTTATGAACACGTAAGAACACGATTACACCGAAAAGCTCAAAACTCATTCTGGGCTGGTCGGTAAGATGTGGCGTTTCCACAAGATCTGCCGTCCTTGGCCAGGATCCAGGCCCAAATAACCTGATAGGCAGCGAGGTCAAAGGTCACCTGAAAGAGGAAAGGCACTCTGCTCGGGGTCAGGACTTCAATGACTCACACAATATCCTATGGCTCCTCAGATGAGAAATTGCCATACCAAAGGCTAAAGAAGAAGAAGTATTTCACACGTACACACACCCCTCAGTCAAATGGAAGACACACACACACACACACACACACACACACACACACACACACACACACACACACACACACACACACTTATCCAGAGCACTTTAAAATGATTGTACTAGGTAGGGTTTCAGTTTCTGGCTCAAGGACACGTGGCTATTGCCGGGATCGAACCCGTGGCCTTTTGGTTACAGGGCGGCCCCTCCCACTGCTAGGCCACCCTGCTGCTGCTGCTGCTGCCCCCGGTCGGTATGTCTGCACACGTCAGCTATGTAGAAGTGGCAGCGCGGCGTCTCGTCTCCACATAGCTGGCCTTCACCTTGCCTCCCAGGAGGGCATCCCAGTGTTTGCAGTAGCTGAACCTAATCCGCCCACCGCGTGAACTGTGCCCCCTTCAGGTATTTTCAGAGGAAATGACTGGCTCGGGGGCCCTGAGCTCTTTACCCCCAAGTGGGCCCTTTTATTGAGTGCGAAAGGGTTCACGGTGTCACAACCTCGGAAGCACTCGGAGGAGCCGGCGATCCCGTTCAAAAAAAAAAAAAAAAAGATACTGAAAAGATACTGACCCGGCCGCGACCTCGCGCTCTGGCGCCGTAAACATCTGCTGTTGATGATCACGTCAAAGAGAAAAATAAAAGGGCTCGAGAGAAGAAAAACTGATTTAATGAACAATAAATCCTGTTGAGTTTACAAAGAATAAGTGCTTGTTTGACTAAAAGCAGGATTTGGCCGTAGGACAAAACTCTGGATTAAAGCGGACCAGCGTTCTTTTAAAAGAAATATATCACTTTTATTAGACGTGTGTGTTCATTTCATGTAAAGTTGATATGTTTTAATTGTGTCGCATCAGTTTCTTTTTTTAATCTCGCCCCTTTTTGTTCACCACATCAGAGCTTTAGTGTTTGTGGAGCTATTGGCCAGGACCCAGGATCTTTCATGGACTTGTTACCGTCGAGTCCCCGCAGGACACGGGTAGTAATGCGTTTGTAACGATCTCTCTGGAGGATGGACCACCTGGACCTCGCAGCATCCTGTCGGCTGTTTTCTATTAATGGAACGTATCCCTGTTCAACAACAGAAGCCAAAATATCTGACCTTTGAGATTCAGGACCATTAATGATGCAGCGTGAACCTGTCGCCATGACGATTGTGTTAACTGTGGCCGCACAGTTTTGACACAAATGACAGACTTAGCATTTTGTCTCTTGGGTGCATCCCCGTATGCACACACACACACACTACCACATGCACCCACTCATACCACCGTCTCTTGACACCCCCCAACGCTGTCCCCTGTCCCCCCACCAGGAATGACAGGAAGTCGAAAAACAATACAGAAAATGTGTTTCTTTGACACTGACCTCTTTATGGCAGGAGGATTTGTAGTCAGAATTAGCTCGCCAGGCCCAGACCAGACCCAGGCCAGGCCAGGTCAAAGGTCATTCACTGTGACCTTTTAGGGTGGCACCAGACGCCTGGCTGCAGGAAGGAAGCTCCAGAATGTCCCCAGATCCCTTGATATCCCTCAGGTGTCTGGTTTTGGGATGACCGCGTGCTGAAAATACACACACACACACACACACACACACACACACACACACACACACACACACACACACACACACACACACACAAACAAAACAATGCAAACCATCAATTGATGTTCCAGCAGTCTTCCCGTTGGTGGCAAATCTTGACGCAATTTGCACCATTCTTATGATGTGAATTGTTGTGGTGTTGCACATCATTATTATTTCCGTTGTTGGGATTGTTTGAAGTGTGTTTCAGTTTCATGTGTTTCATGTTTCAGTGTGAAATATACTTAAAATACGTTGGTTTTGCTCTGTTTTCAAGGGTCCTAAGGGCTATGCAGGGCCACCAGGACTGCCAGGAGAACAAGTAAGTGGTGTTGTGTGTGTGTGTGTGTGTGTGTGTGTGTGTGTGTGTGTGCGCGTGCGTACAATGGAGCAAGTGTGTGTTTGTGTGTGGTGAAACACACGTCTCATTTTGCCACACTTCATCAGCTTTCATTAGCACTGACCGGCCACATGCGATGAGCAACGCAAACCCTAAAATCAAGGACTAGGGGAGACGCTCTCTGATACTTGCCCCGATGCCCGTCACACACACACACGCACACACACACACACACACACACACACACACACACACACACACACACACACACACACACACACACACACACAGCTGTGGCTCGTGCGTCACCAGCCAGTTACATCAGTCCCTCAGCTGTCCCCTCGAGTCAGCGATTCCTTTCATCCTGCGTTCATCCCCCGTCTCCGCGATGGAAAAACTCTTCACCTCGTCAAAACGCTAACAATTAACACGCCCGGTAACACAGATCCTCGACACATGTCCAAAGCAACGCGCGCAAAGCGTTGAGGCTTCAAGGCTTATGGGAGAAGGAAGCCATTAATTCCTGCGAGATGTTGGGATTGACTTGGGATGCCAGGTGCCAGTCTGCATCCGAGTGAACGCAGCAATCCCCTCCCAGTGTATCATGGTATTTTGAAAGGTGTCGACATCCCCCTTTAAAGTGGACCAAATGAATGACGACTCAATGATGAACGTGGTTTTCACACTGTGATTCAGACAAATTGTTTGCGATCGGTCTGAATTGCTCTGGCGAAGATCATCATCTAAATGCTTAGCTCGTTAAGTGTCATTTTAACAGCAGGCTGAAAGCACACTACAGCCAGCCAGAGAGGGTGGGGTCGGGAGGGAGGGAGGGATGGAGGGAGGGAGGGAGGGAGGGAGAAGGGCTGGTACAGTTACTAGACAGGGTGGGAGGGGAGGAGAAACGGGGGAAGGAAGGGATGAACAGTGCTTGTTTTATTCCTCAGTTGGCAGCGCTGGTAGAGCTCTGTGTTTCTCTTCTTTCACTTTATCCATCCATCTAATCTCCCTATTCACCTTTCTCTCTCTCTCTCTCTCTCTCCCCCTTCTCCTTCTCTCCCTCTCTCTCTCTCTCTCTGCTGCAGGGCGTGCCAGGACCTCCAGGCGAGGCCGGGGCTGCAGGTTACCCTGGCAGGCAGGTGCAGTGAAAAATACGCTTCCGATTCCTCCATCCGTCCTCTCGGGCTCTCCGCTGCTCTACCCAGAATTCCCAGCAAAATATTCTGTATATATATATACACGCAGCAATGTAAACCACGAGTTTATAACACACTCTCTGTTCTCCTGTCTGCCTCGTATTTGGAATCAGGCGGTGAACAATGAGCCTAATCCCTCCATCCTCTTGGGTTGTTTACCATTCAGGCTCAGTAAAACATGCTCGTGCTCTTGTCTTGTATGGGCCTGTAGTGAAAGGACCCCTTATATTTAGAAACGGGAAGTCCCCGATAAACTCATGAAGTTGTGACAGATTTTTATGTGCGCAATATGTGGACTTGTGAGTGTTTGAAGCAGCCTTCCTGCGGACCAGGAAGTATAATCTTGCAACCCCGCCGTATGGCCAGCATGTGTTTTCTCTTAGCCGGCTGTCAGTCAAGCCTACTGTATCTCTCTTATCAGGCCAAACCGACGGCGTTCTCTGACTGATGTGTTTATGTTTTGCGTGAAATATGACCACTCAGCTCGCGCGCTGTGACAATACCCCCGCCCCCTCCTCAACTTGAGTCTTTCCTTTGTTGCAGGGCTTGGCTGGGCCAGAAGGTAACCCGGGGCCTAAAGGTGTCCGTGTAAGTACAACTAGCTCTGTGCGCCTGTCTGCCCTCTTTCCCTCAGCAGCGCCGGAGTGAATACTTCATTTCCTGAACAGATTAGGACGGTGTCGGGCCTGCAGCCCCGCTCCAGAGGGGCTGCAGGCCCGGGGGGGTTTCTGACTTGTGTTCCTGACAGCCTCCTCACGGGGGCTGGTCTGGGGTCTGCGTGGTCTCTGCGACCAGGCTGTCTGGCTCCTCGTTCCTCACGGAAGCAGAACAGGAGAACAGAAAGAGGAGTAGAGGAGGGGACACAAACAGAGGGGAGAAAGTATGAAAGCAGAGGGGAGCTAGGGGGCGAAGACGCTAGAGAGGAAAGGGACTAGGGGGAGTGAAAGAGGATGGCTGGGATTATTGAGTCAGAGAGAAACAGGGAGGGTGAAAAAGAGACACACACAGATTGTGAGTGATTGATAGAGCAAGAGAGAGAGAGAGAGTTGCTCAAAAGGCTAAGGGCGGAAAAAGTCTTAAAAACCTTTTCCATTACTCCAGCATGGAAGAAATAAAGAACAAAAAATTAATAACATCTTAACAAAATGTTCTTCATAATCATAATAATTATTGTATTCACTGAATGTACAGAATATTATGGCCACCTTCCTACTGTTGAGTTGCACTTCATTCATTCCATATCCATGACTGTCAAGAGGACTAAAAAACATCTTTAATTGTCTCCTCACCTTCATCTCCATCTGCCCTTGATGACTGAAGTGGATTTAATAAGGAATCAGTATATTCATTCGTTCCTTCATCATACAGACATGTGAATCCAGTTAGCAGGAAAGCAAAACACAACAGGCAACATGTCTGTCGCTACTCTTGACTGCTGTCCACAATTTGTCTCAGAAGATGGAGACAGTAAGAGTAGCAGTGGCCCTGTGGGAGTCGTATAGTATACTACTTGGCTGCTTTCCCTGTACCAGTTACATTACATCCATTCATACTCTGACTAGTGACCAGGGTCACATAAATGTTGCAAAGAAAATCTTAGCATTTGTTTTAACCTGTTTGGAGCACCAGGTGGGCGGGGTCTTCACCTTACAGGTATAGATCCATCCCTTTATTTTCTTGCTGCTTATCCTGGTCAGGGTCACGGTGCAGAGCAGCCCAGACATCCTTTTTCCCCAGCGACTTCCTCCATGGCGCCTGTATTACTGCAGTCGCTGCAGCTCACCGACCGCCAATCTCACAATCCTCCCTTTACCCTTACTCGTGAAAAGGGCATGAGGACAACATACATAATCTGCAAGAAACTGCGATGCCACCCTGGTCTCTCAAGACTTTGGCCATGAATGTCATCCACACATCCCAATATTCCTGTAGCACCTCCCACATGATACCTCACGGTCACAGGCCTTTTCCAAATCCACAGAATGCATGTTAACAGGATTAGCAAACTCCCAGGATCCTTCAGTTATCTGTGAGAGGGTAAACCAGCTGGTCTACCGTGGAACAGGATGGAGTCTGGGCTCCGGCGTTGGCTGGAGTCACCTTGGCATGGACTTGTCAACCACAGCACCCCAAGAGAGGACATGTCTGTTGGATTTAAGAGTTCCTCAAAATAATCCCTCCACTTCTCACAAAATCCCCAGTCAGTGTCAGCATTTCCCTGCTCCTGCCAAGAACAGCGACGTCAGTTGTTCTTCATGACCTCTCCAAGGGTAGAAGAGTATTTTTACACTTTATTTAACACTTTATTTTAAAAGTTTTGTCATGACTTTACTCTCTGGAATTCGTTACACTTCTCATCATATTACTTTTCTGTTGCATCTTCAGTTGCAACTAATATTATTATTGAAATTGAATAGTAATTTGCTACGCTATTCATTGCTGATGAACAGTTACCACCCAAAACTGTGACAGACAGGCCCGCCATGACTCGCGGTCCTGCGATACTTTGATGGGCTTTAGATCAAAATCCTTTCTGCAGCCTCTGAAGTCACGATAACCTGTACTACACGTTATATAGGTCCTTATATTTTCATTTTTCAGGAGTAATATTGAAAACAATGCCATTACATACTGCTGAGAGTGGTTCACTGGTTACATTTCACTAGTTAGAGTGACCTCCATTGCACATTTCAGTTTTTAACCCTTGTTTACCCAAGCTATCTCACTAGAGCCAGGAGGGAGTGGTTCCTGATGGAAGGAGGTTTATTCTAACAGATTTGTTCACTAATGTTCAATTCAGAAGAACCGATCACATAATAACAGACCAAATTGTTAAAATGGTTCACTAGCACATACAGTACAATCCAGTAATATGCAGTATATGTTATTGCTGTTTTCTAGGGTTTCATTGGGCCGCCTGGCGTAGCCGGGCCACCAGGGCTGGAAGGCGAGAGAGTGAGTGATATATATTCTTTATTATGCGCACGTGAAGGTGAGATGTCATGATTTCTGTTTTGGACACACGCCTTATTCCCACTCCATCTCTATTTATTTCTAATGCTATAACCGTTTCCACTTTTCTCCTTTCCCCTCTTTGTATCTTCTGCTCCTCCATCATTTCACATTACATCTGAGGTTATGAGTTACTAACTACTCCTTGAGAACATCTTTTAAATCACAGGTCATTTACTTCCCTGTCTTTTTTTTGGCCCTATTAGGTAAAAGCAAAATATACTTGGCCGCAATTATATAAATCCCTCATTCTTAACTTAAAAACAATGGAAGGAAAATTACTATTTTCCACGGGGCTGTGCCTGAATGACGTCACAACTAATTCCCTCATTCTGGTGAGGAGATCCCGGTCTCGAGGAGATCCCGGTCTCCGTGGCCCTGTTAGAACTGTTTGGCTTGGCGTAATGTGGCTGAACATCAACTGGACTTCTGCCTGGGAATCCATTCATGCTCAGTGATTAAACAATTTTTGAATCCTGGCTCATGCTATGCCATCATAACTCTTCGTGTCCAATTTCGCTGTATTTTCTCAACAGCTAATATTAAAGGAAGGTGGATTTCCCATCATTTATTCATATAAATAGATAGATAGAAAGATAGATCGAATTTCCTTCTCACAGCCTGTTAAAATCTCATCATGTGAGACAAGTGATTAAAACCTGTAGTTGTTATGCTTCCTCCTCATTTTTGGATTCTTTTCCAGGGCATTCCTGGTCCTGTTGGGAAGCCCGGTCCCAAAGGAAGACAGGTAATAATCAGATTATTATTTCAACACTTTGAAATCTGAGATAGTCCATGAAAGACACTCACAGGAACAAAAGTATATATCTTTATCATCTGTCAATAACTCTGGGGGGGGGGGGGGGGGGGAGTAATTTGCTACAGCAGTTCGGGGGACAGCTGCAAGGATGATTGTCCACTTTATCTCATCTGGCCCACATCAGTAGTGGTCATGACAGAAGAGAAAATGAGTGGGGAAGGAGATTCTGGAGGAGTGTTACGCAACCCATAAGTGTATACATTCAGACCTCTTAAAAAAGCAATACGCGTCCCACAGGACGTCCCAGGGGCATGAAAGGGAGATTCATCTGTAGGCTGCATGTGCTGTGAATGTGCGAGAGCAACAGGACACAGCGCCGATAGTCAAACATTACAGGCAGAGGAAAGACGAGATGGATCACTCTTTCAGAGGATAACAAGCAACCCTGGAGACAGTGTGGCCAAACACATTAGGAATGTTTGTTGGCATTTAGGTTTAGCATTTGAGCCCGCTATGCCAAGTCTGGGCCAGGGTGGCGCTGAAAAAAAACCCATTAAGATGGAGACAGATGGAAGATCGAGGTTGGGCCCTCACCGTGTGACAAAAGAGTTTTCAAAATAAACGTCAGCTCCTCTGTTGAAGGTGCCAAGCGGGCAGGCAGCCCGGCGTCTGTGTTTCGGTGAGGATGGATTATCAAAGGCTTTTTTTTTTCTGGAACACTTGAGTGCTGCCGGGCCGGCTGCATCCGAGGCCCCGAGGCCTCGACAACAAGCTTCACCAAAACGCTGCCAGGCTAGTCTCACATGCTCAGACCTCTTTTGGCTTCACATGGCGTCGCTGAAAAGTTGTGGTTAATCAATCATCTGGGCTAACCGAAGCTTTAGAGTTTATTGCTTTTTTTTCTCCTCCCTAACTGGCATGAGTAAACGTTGAAGTTTGCACGATATGATCAGTCTACTTGTTTAATGGTTTTAAACCAGGAGACATTTAAGGATCAGGTCTACTGGGGATTTATAAGGTCAGACTATTATCGTTGTTATTATGATAAAGCTAAGATGAATAAAAAAAAAACAAGACATACTACTGTCAAGACAAACTCAGAACTCTGTGGGTGACACTGACCTTTACATGAGTGCCTCATACTGCAGATTGATAGTATAGTGAGCCGTCTTTAACTGAAGTAACTGGGTTTAATGCCTCCACAGGGTGTGGTTGGGGATGCAGGGGAGAGGGGGCCTCCTGGTCCTGATGGCAATGAGGTAAGAACTCTAGTCCTCATGCTTTTTTCTCCTCTTCTCTTCTCTTCTTTGTCCTCTACTTCTTCATCTGTCTCAACCTCTTATTCTACTTCTCCTCCTCCTCCTTCCCTTAACTCTTCCATCTGACTCTCACCGCTTGTCAATTGTCCTCTTTTGTCCCACGTTTACCACGTTCTGGCTCATATCCAGGATCAGGTCTTATTTGGGATTGTTGCGGAAACCTATAGTGTGCTGCATTTCTTTTTATGTCAGAGAAATACGAACACCCAACTCTCCACCATGCCCAGCGACTCTCAGTTCACCATTCCTATGTAGGCCTATAAGTGGAGAGCCTTACTATGCCATTGTAGGATAAGCTGTGCCACTTTCAACTGCAGGATACCAGATAGTGTGTCTCCTATATGGCCACATCCTGCACCACATCAGAGCAGGACACCATGAAGCCAGCTCACAGTTTAGATTAGAACACCTCTCTACTCTTTTTCTGTCTGGCTGTTTATCTCTCGTTTTCTCTCTCTTTCTCAAGATGAACTCAACAAAGCGACCTGCAACATTTTAAAGCCGTTGCTGAAATCATACGTAATCTGTTAAGATTACTTGGGAAAACCTGGACGTAGTTTAGTCAGCCCAGCAGTTAGAGAATGCCTTTATTGGGCTGCAAATTATCAGCCTTGTTTTAGGTTCCTGTTTTTACTGTTAGATCTGCAGCAGTTAAAAATAATACTGCATATAAACGATAGGGGCTTCAAAGAGGGGAGTGGTTAATAGTACAATATAAATTCTTGTTGCAATTATATTGCCGTGCATAGTTACTCTCACCCTGTTTGTGCCATTTATATATTTGAGAGTTTGTTTATCCGTGTTTCCATGTTATCTGTACAAAATTGTTTCGGGCTTGTTGAAAGACTTTGGTGTTTCGGTGGGAAAATGGGAATCTCAAGTCATTCAGAAAATGCCTGTGCAAAGAGACGGATACAAACTAATGTTGCAAGACATTTTGACGTTTTGAGGTTTTTCTTCAAGCGGTCACTTCACTGGACAGCCTTGGGTATGGGGAATTGTGCAATACTGTAAGTGTCCTGTCCTGTGTACTTAGGATGTTGCTGTGATGTTTCACAGGGGCCTATTGGTGGGACCGGCATTGGTGGCTTCCCGGGTCTGAGGGTGAGTAGCAATCATTATTGGATGTGTCGAATGAGGTTCAACTATGATGTTCGAGTACAATGTTTTTGGTGTATTTTTGGTGCATATACATGTCGACCTCCAACAGTAAACTCAGTCCTTCTAGCCCGTCCCACAGTGCAATGCAATGTCCCATGATGTCAGCTCCTCCTTTATGTCCAAACTGGTAAAAGTGGATGTTGACATTTGAATGCTTTGAACTGTAGGATGGGTGTAGAAAAGGTGACATCAAATGGCACCATTTTTATGAATGTGGTACATTTACCATGCCTAATATACAATGGCTCTGTCTGTCTGTCTGTCTGTCTGTTTATCTGTTTGTGTCTGCCTGCCTATACTTCTGTCTTGTATTTGTCATTATTCATCAGGCTTCCTGTCTGTCCATCTTTGTTTTTGCACGTCTTTGTCTGGTGGTTAGATTAGGTTTGGGTTGATGGATGGCGGGTCTTTGGTCCCTGGCCGGCTGTTTCTTGGACAGACTCGTTGCGGGACTCAAGCCAGAGTCGTGTGTTTTTGATGGCAGTAGTATTTTCCTCACCCTGCGAGTGCTACTGCTTGGAGTTGTGCTCAGTCCACTGCCAGGGGTAGATAACCAATTTTTCATGCGCTTTCAAAAACTTGGCTGCCTGTTGGGCCCTAGGCGATCCACAGAGAGGTGGAAGTTAAATGGGTCAGGAATACCAAAAACACAACCGGCTGCGCGTCGTGATTCCCACACATCGTAAGTAGTAGGTACGTACCAACTCCTGTGTCCCAGGTGACGCCTCGTATATCCCCCAACAAAAACAACTTTGCAAGAAAACAGAGCACATGGCGTCGTGGCGTATGATCACTTCAGGTAAAAACATTTACAATCACCCACATTTCACCTGTGAGGTTTTCATGCTGGAACGAAGTAGAGCAGAAGTAAAGTTAAAGGTCAGTAAAGGTAAAGGTTAGCAGGTCTAGTTAAAGGTCCTGGAAAGGGAATGATGTATAGAGACCTCAGCATCTTTTTGCACTTTGGTGTCAAAAAGAGATACATCTATAATGATGGCCCCATTCCTACTCCATGATTTCAAGCTTTGTTTGCTCAAGTTGAGTGAGTCAAGTTGTTGGGGGATTTATTGGGGTGCTGGGCAGGGTCAGCCTGCGGCACTCTGCAGGACGCTAGACCCATCTGGATGGATGGAGTTTCCTCAACCTTTCCCAGAGCTACCGACTGTAATTCAGCACTGCTACCCCTCAGGCAGACACACAGCATCTTTCTTAAGGAGTATCCTGTCCAAACACCCCGCTTGAGTATTTTCTCCTCAGTTAAACCAGGGGGCATAGAGAGGGTTACAGAAGCAGGCCAATCACAATACAGAGAACTGAACCCCAGCTGAATCTTGAACCATGTGACCATCGTTTAATTCATCTCGTTGCTTTCAGTAGCACAGAACCACCAGTGCGTCATTCACGTGAGCCAGCCTATGTAATGGTCTATCACGGCGCTCATCACTCAAAATCCACTGCAAAGAGACCAGGTGTACTTCACATCACTAGCCTCTAGTCCGTTCAAGGGTTACCCCGAGGTCTTAGTCAGATTAATGTCTTCTTGACCCGACACCACAAATCACTTTGTATGCTCAGGACAGGATGTGACACAGATAGATAGACAGCAGATGCACACACATGCATGCATGAATGAACAGTACGGCACACACACACACACACTCACACACAAACCCAGCTATTCTCAGGCATCTCTAATGCTATCGTCGTAACGTTAAAACCTAAATCCATTGCCAAATCCAGAAGACATTGTGATTCCTGACAGATTTCTCTCGATGGCTGAATGTTTACTGTGTTTGGTACCAGTGGGATTCGTTGCGCTGATGTACGTACATGTGTTTATAGTCTGTAGAGAGATTGACTCTGAGCTGAAAGTCACAAACATAAACTATCTTTCAGTGGTTATGATTTGAATGTGGATGTAATTTCTCCCTGGCAGCCGAAACTAAAACGTTAGAGGTACAGTGAGCAACCTCATAACAGAACACTATGTCACTATGTCATTTAGCACCAGGAGCAGCGTAGTAACCTACCTATCCATCATCAACAAAGTCACTTAACCCTAAAATCATCCAGCAAACACGGGACACTGGAAATGCATGGAGATAAATATCTATAGAGGATGGAGTGTCAATATCTTAAAAAGTAAATAAATATATCGTTGCTAGGGCCTTGTCATATTTAGTCCCTCTCCTAGGTAAAATATATCACAGAGCCAGAGCCCCGTCCATGTCTGGAGCAAGGGGACACCATGACGAAAACGTGGGACAGTTTTGGTCACGCTGCAAATAGAATCACATGTCCGGGACGCACCGCGGCACTATTTCCTCATGCTGCCCAATACGGGAATTCATTCAGGTTCAAAAGGACACGCATAGGTAGTCTGTCCTGTCAGCCTCTCCTGTGACAGGCAGACATGCAGTCATTCTCTCAGTCCTCCCATCTTCTCCACTTTTCCTTCTCTTCATTTGGCTTCCCTTTCCTTTCCTATATTTGGAAGCCATTATAAACAAAGTAATGGAAGCATGCCCTCAGTGCTGTTGGCACATCAGCGAGATCATCGTGCTCCTTGTTTGTTGCACGTCTGGTTGATATCTCACACTCGACTTTGTCTTGTGTGTTGTTTTTTTAAAAAGAGAAGGCGTAGTTTTTACCAGATTAAGCTTTATTTTAGTCGTGCCACACACTCATTAGCTCATGAAATCTTAAAATGAATCTGGTTTGGCCGTATGAGTTCAAGAGCAAGCCAAAACATAACCAGACAACCATCATATTATGGAGTGGCTTTTTGGACGATGATTTTCATGCAGTGTAAGAATGGAGAATGGGCACGGCCAATCCTGCAGGAACCTCATATCTCATAACCTCAGAACTTTTTTTCTCATTGACATCAATTCATTATCAACAGTTTGAAATGCATAACCAACGCTTTGGTTTGGCCAAAGTGTAAAGAAATGTTTTCTTCACAGCAATCAAAAACAGAACATTAAACATAAATGGCTTTTCCTGTGTTGCTCTAAAATCATTCTGGCGTTTCGTTACAATTAAAGGGTGATTTATCAAGGGATTTCGGCCTGTAAGTACTTTTGAGTAATCTCACTAGAGAGCCAAAATACTTACACCGCCTTAATCCAGTCTTAAGTCTTTGATGTAATTTAATTTTGCTCAAGATTCCAGCTGAGTGCTCACAAAGAACTTCAATTTGATATATAAAACTCGTTTTCACCCCACACCGTCACTCACACCCTTCTGGCTTCAGCTGCAATACACTCATTTATTGTAAGCCAATTAAAACTGTTAAAAGTGTAAGTGTGAGTACCCAGGAAGAGAGCAGCAACAGAGCAGTGTTACTTCTGGTATGCACTTGATGTCTCTGCCAGTGTGTGACTCAACAAGGTTTGGGGGCAGCCAGACACATTTTTTTTTTGCTGCCCGAATGAAAAACGATGGAGATTAAAATATGTTGTTTAAAATATGAGTCCTTTTTTTTCATTTTCTTACCACTTTCACCACTCCTCTTTCCATTTGACTTTTCATCCGCAAAAAAGTGGTCCAAGCTTTACACTTGAGCCGAGGTTTCATCATCGTCACACGTATAATTTAATTGCACACATTCCTTGCATCTGGTGTGTGTAACGTGTCAAGTATATGATACTCCGAGAGCCGAGGAGTTTTTCATGTTTGATTCGATTTTCTGAGGCAACGCCGTCGTTTGCGTTGAAACTGGATGTACAGGAATGCACCGGTCTGGTTTTCGTCAACTCCTTCGTCATCGGTTTGCTTGGAGAATCATTTCGAACCACCTGGCAGTCAGAGTCCATCTTGACAGCAGTTTTAGCGAAGCCCCATTTTGATGGACCGGATCACGTCGACTGGTCTGGTGGACACCAGTTTGGTGTGTGTGTGTGTGTGTGTGTGTGTGTGCTTATCTCCACCTTTCAGCATGTCATTTTTTATGCGCCCTCGTTTGAAAGCCTCTTATTTATGAAGTGCATGTGTGTCCGTCCTTCTGTGATGCCATTAGCCAGTGGAGCCTGATCAAACACCGGCCTTACACGGTCCAGATGGACCTCTACTTTAAGCCACATGTCCTTCAAGACATAACATGAAGCCACGTTCTCTCCAATCGCCTCCATCTTCCTTGGATTGCATATCGGCCAGAACTGGAGCAGATATCAGTGATTTTGATGGAAGATAGTAGGTGCAGCGCAGCTGCACTCTCAGGCCCTGTCCAGTCGCTAGACAGGAGGTTTAAGAAAACTTATACTGGTGTCGTCTAGCTGAGATCACCGAATGAGTGTGTGAGTGTGTGTTTGTGTGTAGCGGCTACACTCACTGGTAGCCAATAGACTGTATGAACCCAATAGCCCTTCTACATGTGCACACACACACACACACAAACCCGTTCATCACCATAATCCCAGCATCACTGCTACAGACCCAGTCAGAGGAATCACAGTGACTGTAATTGACATCACCACCACAGTAACGAGTGCTGGTGAAAACCACGTCGTCAGCGGCCCATCTACTGCAACCGCCCGGCTCGCTTGTAAAGGCTCTTTTTAAAAATTTTTTTATCCAGCCACACATTCTGGCCGTTCCTACCCTCGCCTCTTTCAATTAGAGGAGCGCGCAGCCAAGCCCCAAAACAACTGGATACAGTGTCAGCACCGCTTACATGTGTTGCAAGGTTGTGACAAACAGGAATGCTCTGTGTAGGAAACAGCAGATAAGAGATCGGAAACATTTACTGTGAAACATGCCTTTCATTGTCTGGCTGCAAAACTGGGCCAGTATCATAGAGTGTGTGTGTGTGTGTGTGTGTGTGTGTGTGTGTGTGTGTGTGTGTGTGTGTGTGTGTGTGTGTGTGTGTGTGTGTGTGTGTGTGTGTGTGTGTGTGTGTGTGTGTGTGTGTGTGTGTGTGTGTGTGTGTGTGTGTGTGTGTGTGTGTGTGTGTGTGTATTATGTTTCCATGCATTGCTTTCCACATTTGTGTTTTTGCAAATAGGCATGACCGTGCGCGCGTGTGTGTGCGTGCGTGTGTGTGTGTGTGCGTGCACATGTGTGATGCATAAATCTCACCCTGTTCCTCCGTGTCTCTGCAGGGAGAGACGGGGCCTGAGGGACCGCGAGGATTTCCCGGCATGGTGGGACCTCAGGTAGGCTAGTCACGTCGTAGATTCACCACCACCAAATCTTCATCAGAAATAACGTTAATAGGAACAGTATAATATAAATATAAATTGATGCACCGTGTGACAACGAGCAGGTGGCTCAAATGCCAAACGTGGTAAGAAATGCATCCGATAGAAGCAATAACTGTACAAAGTGTGCAGAATGTGTTTTTCACTTTCCTTATTTCTTTCTATTTTTAAAAAAAGTGCTTTTCTCTTTGTCTCCACTAACTAAGGCTGCAACTCATTGGTTCCTGTAGCTAATTCAGCACAGCATGGGTTCAGTTCATTCTCAACTTGAGTTTAATGGTGCAGCATGTTGCTTTTTTACATCAATAAACCACATTGATTTTGAGGCAACTACTGTAACTACACGGGGCCATTGGCAGCCTCTATACTGATCTTTGTATTGCACTGGGAAATCTGCTTTTGCTTTATGGCACAAAACAGGAAGAGGGTGCTGTTCCAACATCTTTATCCTCTTTAGAAGATCTTTTTTTAACCTTGCAGGGAATCTGCAATTTGGAAAGCAATTTCTAAATCCATGTTGCGACTTTAAAAGGAACCAACGAGATCCACATGGCTCTCCAGCTTAATGATCCACATCCAACAGACACCGTCACCTTTTACCTCCTCACCAGCCTCCTTCTCCCTCGGCTCCGCCTCACCTCCAGGTCCTTGTGTATAAAAGAGCTCTGTCATCGAAGCCCCAAACAAAATCCCCGAGTTTCCTAACAAAATGCTCAAGGGATAGTCTGCCGAGGTCTCGCTCTCCTTTTCCCCTCTTTCTCTCTCTCACTCATTCTCTTTTTTTTCCCGTTTTCCTTCCCTCTCTCCTTCCCTCCCTCCCTTCCTCCCTCGCTGGCAGGGCCCGACGGGACGAGCCGGCCTGCCTGGATTGAAAGGTGATAAGGTGATCTAAATATTTCTATTATTGCGGTGTATCTGTGTGTAATGTGTTCGCTAGCCCCAGTTTGCGGCTTGGAGAGAGTTTTGAGAGAGCCTGTCCAAGTTTTGCTAACAGTCATATAGCAGCCAATACAAACTCCATAATGAAATTCACACTGGATGTTTTTATTGAAGACTTGCTCTATTGTCCCGACCTGTGACACTAGTATTGACGTAGAGTGCAGAGCAGCGTCTGTGGTTGTTTCTATCTCTCTGTCTGTAATCACTGTGGCAGGGCAGTGTGGTGTTATATCTCTGTGTGATACTGTGAAATTCAGGGTGAAGTGGGACCAACGGGCGAACCAGGAGAGATGGGGTACCAAGGCGATAAGGTAAGACTCAGCACACACACACACACACACACACACAACACACACAACTGCACACTCATCCGCATGGGACTCGTACCTCGGGGACGTCCAGTGATTTGGAATAACTGTGGAGATCACTTTAGTGAACTCACACTTTTTTTCCAAATTAGTGATTTAAATTTCCTTCCTGTCATGGCAAATGGAAATAGTAGTGGAATCTATAGAAGAGTTTTGCTTTGCTAAATGATGAAATGATGAATGAATGAATTTTTTAATTTTAATTTTTTATTTATTTATTTCTCTCTCTCTCTTTTCTTTCTTCTCACTCTCTTTCCCTCTATTATTTTTACTTATTAAATACTTTATTAATTAACTCAGATATTTGTTGTTTTTGTTGTATTTGTTGTTGTCATTACTGTCATTATTATTAGTATTATTGTTACTGTTATCAATGTTGTTATTTAAGTTGCGTTTTTAAAAAAATCAAATCAAGATCCTTCTGTATCAAAAAAAACTTGTTCTGATGGAGTCTTTATTTTTTATTTTTTATGAATAAAAATCATAGTTGTGTCTGTGTCTCTCAGGGTGCTGCTGGTCTGCCTGGCCCTGTTGGTCCACGAGGGAAACCAGGCCCACCGGTATGTTTGTGTGAGTGTGTATTTGTGTTTTTGTGTGTGGCTTGAATGTGTGCATGTGTAGGCATCAGTGAACGGGTATTTATATCCGTCTTTATATCTGTCTTTGTTTATGTATGTGTGTGTATGCCCTTTTATACAGCTTTTATAGACAAAGCCCAATAAAACAACGTACCACAGTGAGATCTGCACTCTATTTTAGCTAGTCTGTAAACTGAAACCAATTTGGTCACATTCACAACATATCGGCTTTGTTTTTTGGGTACCAAGCGCCAAAACGTGGCAAAACGTCGTCGGAACAGAAAACTCAATGTTCTCAAGGAGCTGTTTGTTTGGTAGTCAGCGGAAACGAGCTCAGATCAAGAAGAAAGATGTTCTAAAAGCCCATTCCAATTATTCAGGGTGGATTGTAAAAAAAAAAAAAAGACACGCCAAGTGCTTCATGTTTTGACTGGTTAAAGCTTCGTTTGTCTGTGTCATCAAATCTGAGTCCTGGCATACCCATAGCTTGGAACCAGACTCGTCTCTGGCATCGCCACACCAAAAGACTATAGGAATGCAACGTGGCATCACTTATAAGTCAATATAAGCATCCGCCTGGATTATACTGTGTACACCAGCCGCAGCCTGTTGCCCCCACACTCATCATGAACTTTGGCGAGTGCCAAAAGAATGGCATGATGGAAATGAATAACAGAATACAGTATAAATAGTACGCTAAATGGTTTTGAGAAGTAGAGAGTGATTGAGAGAGAGAGAGAGAGACAGATGAAAGATGATGTTTATGTCCTCATTTGTTCTCTGTATTTTCAACAGGGTAAAATTGGTGAGATGGGACCCCAAGGACTACCCGGGCCTCCGGGACCAGAGGTGGGACAACAAACACAGATATAAGTCTCTACGTCCAGCGTAGGCATTTAGCTTTGTTCCTTACAATGGAGAAATATTCAAGAAAATGAAGCGTACTGGTGTTAGTCCAGATGTAGGTCTTCATACAGAGGGGGGTTCCTCTGGTCATGTGACCAGTGCTTTGTGCAGAGAAGCTTCATGCGTACAGGTGCTGATCTGGACTCACTCAGTTCACATGCTCATTTATAAACTCTTACAAGCTATGTTTCCATCCAACTGTCAAGCAAATGTTAAGCAAAGTATTGTAAAGATGCAAAAAATACAATACAATGTGTCATGTCTCCATCAACTGGGTTGAGGCAAATCAATAAGCTTCCTGAAAATACAATGCTATATGTTTAAATAGAATCCATGAGAAATGTGTTGTTGTTGCTCTTTGGTGGCAGCATGTTGGCCAGACTTCATGCTGTCAAAACCAAAAACAAGAAAATGCACTTGGCGATATTGGTATGAATTAAATAATGGTCACACAATTATGACAGGTGCGATATCCGTGGCAGCGCAGTGACGATTTCTGAAGATTTTGGTTGACATACTTTACAACATACTTGACCTGTAAAGGCTCTGTGCGGGCCCCGGGTGTTTCTGAGTCAAGAGACTGCTATGAACATTGACCCCCAGGTTGCACTTGGCCTTGGGATTTACGTTGAGTTAGCTATGTGAACTTCAAGTTCAAGCCACAACTATTTGCTGCTCCATATATTAAAGCCAGTAGGTCACTTTGCAGTCAACAACAGTCAAAGCTTTTTTCCAGACTATACTCGTAAATCCTTTTAAAAAAAGTTGCAGTAGGTACCGTCCTACTCCTTTCTGAGTCAGGGAGGATATCGACATGGAAAGAAACGAAGAGCGTGAGTGAGTGAGAGATAATCTGCTGTCCAACAGTGCAGTACGCTGAGCAGGACAGAGATGGATGTCGAGCCAGTCTAAACACAGACCCAGCTATAAAACATAATCAGCCTGCTGTATCTGTACTCTCCTGTTAGAGTGTGTGTAACGCCGCGGGCATGGAGCCAAGCCAGGACCTCTTTTTATGGATGCTCCCACCCAAGGTTACACTCACACAAAGATGTTAAAGAGATATGGCAGTCAACGTGAGGGTCAGAGTCAAAGTACCAGTTAGCTACAAAGTACAGATGTTGCCACTGTACGCTGAAGTAAAAACGTTTTTTACACAGTACTAATACTGGAAAGGTCCGGGGTTGGGTGACTTTTACCCACCATGCCGCCTCAAATCCAGTGGCGGTTGGTGCATTTTTCTCTCGGGGGGGGCTATAGCAAATATTCAAACATGTACTAAGGTATCATCAGTGTATTTATAAATGAAAAGGCCTTTATTTGTATTTGCTGAGCTGTAAAACATTTAACTGTAATGTAACATGACAGGGAATCAGGTGTGGGCTGCTGATGAAAATGCTTTCTCATCATCTTGCAGATGCCTCCTTGTTTTTGAAAAGGTCTGCAGTGGAAGCTTCCCTGCTTTGGTAGCCAATGGATCAGCCCCAAAACAAGACTCTGTTTCTGTAGGCAATATTGAGTTTTGTTCCAAAATGACAAAAAAATGACATGCACACTTATAAATGATTTGATGCCACAAAATTAAAACAAAATAGTAGATCCCTTGGTTCATACAAATACACTTGGACAGATAGAATCCACAATGTAGTTTAAATGTATTTAGGTTAAAGACATTTATTTGAACACGACAATAAGCAGATTGATTCAAGTAAGATTTGCATCAGAGGATTTGCTGTTCTTCTTTGGCCTGAAAAGACGGAAGAGCCAAGAGAAGCAGCCAGAATTCTTCCTCTCTTTCTTTGGTATGAAGCGGTGAGCTCAACGTTGGAGTGCTCAAGTCCTGCAGGGTCGAGCCCTGGGACGAAGTCTCCCTCCTCCTGTGTAGCGATACTGCTGTCAGGCCCAGCACAGAGCAAAGTAGTGACGTTGTTTTTCTCATCACACTCAGGATTTGCATCTTCATGGACACTTGTGGCACTTTCATCAACTGGATCACTGGCAGAAAACATGACTTTGTCTTCCTTGAGGACCACATGGTCTTGGTCCTCTTCCTCTTTTTCCAAGTCTGAGAGGAACTGCATTGAGTCAGAATCTGCTGTGACGACTGGCTCCCATGTATCAAGCTGGTTTTTGAAGAGCAGTCAACCACAAATCCAGATACATCAGATGAAGGAGCATAGAAGTACTTTTCACCAAGTACGTTCTTGCAGTATTCATACACGTGGTCTTCTAGGTCACCAATGGAGGATTGCTGCAGCAGCCTCCCAATGACCTCTATGGTCTCACTGGTTGCACAATGCTGAATGAAGCCTCAGCATCTCTGAGCAGGTTGGATGGACTCTCGGCGTCTTGGGCTGGATGGCTGCATGGTTCAGCATTTCCTGAAGTCTCGTCCTTAGCTACGAGAGGCACGTCTTCCTCTGCGCTGACTACTGGTTCCCAGAAGTGGAGACTCTCAAGTCCACAGGTAGATCTGGAGCCTACGGTCGGCTGAGCAAATGGAGACAGGGCAGAGTTGAGCTCAACAGCGTATCCAGAGATAGAGGCTGGAGCATAAGCATATTGTCTCTCTCTCTGCTGCCAACCAGTGGTTGGTGGTGTGTAAATCAGCAGCATTCAGATAAAGCTCCTGTCTCTTGTATTGAAGAGGAGCGAACAGCGCATGTACAACTTATAAGTCAATGGGCAAAGATTGTTGCGGCCCAGGCTGGAAATACGTGACCTAGTAATACGTGACCTAGACCTAGTAACTTTAGACAACGTAGAACAATTTTAATCTACATTTTATTGCAGATTATACATTTTACTCACTAACTATATAATATTTGCTGCTCAAAACCGTCAAACCCAATGTAGTGGTTAACATGGGAATCAAAACACCTTTTTCTTGAATGAATCAAACTATGTCTCACTGTTATATACAGATGTTTTTGTCATGGCTAGCCTCTCAGTGTTTGATGCTATGCCCAGATACAAACAGTGTTCTTCCTCATTTCAACATGACATGTCATTTGAAAAGCCCTCACTAGCCCCACATCCTCCAAGGTCCATCTGTGACTCATTCTGAACGGCGTTAGATTTAGAAGACCTCACCTGTCCTCAAACAGGTCATTCTGATGCTGCTACGTAGATGAAAAACACGCTGCATGTAACATGGCCAGAGGTCACACAGGTCGCAGCAAGCATGCCTAGTGTCTGCAATGAGTGATGGCGTCGTGGCAGGCGTGCCTGAGGCCGTTCAGCTTCCATCAGCTTGGTAGCAATCCATCACCGTGTTTGCATCAGTTTTCTATAAGGCAGCCTATGAGAGGGGCTGCTGGGTCACATGAACAACTCCACGTTATTCATGGCCTTTTTAAATGTGTTGTAATCCTACCCCTCCTGTAATGTACACAGAGAGGGCAAGGTGATTTAACATGTGGGATCAAACTCAACCAGTTAGTCATGTGACTCACGACAGGTGAAATAACCCTCTCTCTCTCTCCTTGTTGTTTTCCTAAGGGGTTTCCTGGGGACATCGGAGTACCAGGGCCCAACGGTCCACCCGGACCCAAGGTACAGTGTTGTGAACAACATACCTCAGCATGCGTCGTGACCTTACTCTCGCCGTATCATTGTAAAGTATGTATGTCTCCGTCCTTTCAGGGTCTGCAGGGTGCCAGAGGGCCCCAGGGACCGCCGGGGCCAAAAGGAACAGAGGTGAGGCGTTCTCTACACCCACCTTGATTCCACACGCCTAGACGCTTCTCGACTCGATTCATCATAGATGCACTACAGTGGAAAATATGGGTAGCAGCGCAGGATTTCCATTGAATCATTAGTCTTAAGGGGAGCTCGACCTCTACGGCAGCGCTCTGTGTACATTCAGCATCTAATCTAAAGTTGGAGTGTAGTTTTTTTTGTCTCTCGGGGCATGTTCCACAGGGTGATGTCATGATTCACCATTGGGTGCTAATAAAAACAAGGCTGACAGCGGTGGAAAAAAAAAAAAAAAAAGGAACAGAAGCCTTTGGCGAGTGTACCGGGCGCACACCTTCCTATTGTGCTGAACGTTACAGCGTGGATCTGGCAACCAACCCCATCTCGCTGAGGCGTGGAGTTGGCCCCTCACGCACTCCTCTCTCTCACACACTTTCCTGGCAACACGGGGCAGCGTCAGTCAAACCGGGCCGAACCGAAGAGATGGCTTAAAGGAGCATCTCAAAGAAAAAATCTTAGCACTTAGCAAAATGTGTAAAATGTGATGTTCAAATATATATTCATGTCATGCTTCGTGCCCGCTCGGCCCCGTGATCACGCAGCAGCCACAACCATAATAAAACTGGTAGAAGTCCTTTATCTGATGGTATGTAAGCATAAGGATGGGATGGGATGATGACACGCTACTGAAACCTGGGTCTCATCAACGTAAGGGGCAAAGGGAGAAGACGAGGCTCCAGATACTTGACTGTCGAAGAGCACGCTTGACCATCCTGCTGTTGTTGAGTCAGTACACGTTCACATGGGATAAAAACCATCAGGCTGCTTGGCGTTCCTGCCGGGTTGTTTGGTGTGGCAGCTGTATTTACTTTGCTGTTGGCCTCCGCTGTGTGTGTGTGTGTGTGTGTGTGTGTGTGTGTGTGTGTGTGTGTGTGTGTGTGTGTGTGTGTGTGTGTGTGTGTGTGTGTGTGTGTGTGTGTGTGTGTGTGTGTGTGTGTGTGTGTGTGTGTGTGTGTGTGTGTGTGTGTGTGTGTGTGTGTGTGTGTGTGTTTGTGTGTGTGTGTATATGTTGAACTGTACTGTGTTTCTGCAGGGCGATGAGGGACCGCTTGGCCCACCTGGCAGTCCTGGCCCTACTGTAAGTATTCCAGGATACACACACACACACACACACGTACACACACACACACACACACACATTCACCCACATCCTCTTCCAGGTGGTTTGAATGTTACAATGCACTCAGACGTTCTGTCAGGAAGCAGCTGAGATGAGATCTGATAAAAATGTTTTGAGCTTTGACATCTTTTAACCATTATGTGTTTGTGTGTGTGTGTGTGTTTATGTGTGTGCATGCGTGTGTGTGTGCGTGTGTGTGTGTGTGTGTGTGTCTCGGCAGGGGAGATCTGGAAGGAAAGGCTACATAGGTGAACCTGGCCCTGAGGGACTAAAGGTGGGTCTGCTTTCTTTACATGTTCTAGTGTCATGGTGTTCATAGCTTCCTGCCCCGTTATGTTTCATTCTATCATTTTTCCTCCTGCATTTTTCTCCCAGACCTGTAGATCAGTCCAGTCCAATTTTTGTCATGTGGCTCACAGAAAGTGCATAGTACATAGAAAGGATGCTCCGTTACCTTACAAGGTTCCAACAGAGCTCAACCTCTGCAGTATTTCGATAATGAGACGTCTTCCTCAGCAGCTTTGTGCCCATTTTCCATGAACGGCATCATCAAAAGGCTTCCTGCCACTTATGTTAAAGATGTCCGTGACAGTGAGCATTAATATCCAGCGATACCTCCATCAATTCCCTCCATCACTGTCTAATCACCCGCAGCACACTCAATCACTTATTCCACACGCTTTGAGGTTTTTCTCTTCAGCAAAGCAACGAATTCCAGACCCATTCCTCACCTCGCTTTATTGGCTGTAATTGGTCTTTGTATCCGCCGCAAATGCGATGCCGTCACCCCGGTACGATGTGTTTCAGGGTTTTTTTATCATACTAAATTATAGCCTAGCACTTACCTCCGAGTACCAGTGTCCTCGTGTTTGGGACTTAGTTGACTCACTTGTAGTGGAAGCAGGCTGAGCGTGTTCCCGAACATGCTGCCTGCCTTAATGAAGAGAGAAAAGGAAACCTCCCAGGGCTATCATTACGCATCATAGCAAACCGCAATGGGAAGCAAGAGATGGAAAAAAAAGAAAAAAAAAAGCACATTCCCATATGTGCATGTTCTCTTTTTTCCTCATTTGTTTATCCAACATCTTGTGGGAGCTGTTGGTAGCGGGGCGAGAGAGTGACAGAAAGGTCTTTAATCACAGGAAGCTAACCAGCACCCCCTGTTTTGATGTTTTCCCGCTTGCAGGGAGAGAACGGGGACCTGGGAAACGTCGGAAAAAGCGGACCGCCGGTAAGTCTCTTCCACACTGTTAATGTACAGCGCCGACGTTAATTAACAGCCTTCCTGCTGCGGATAAGTGGCTTTTCATTAAATCCTGCCGTGCGAGTCTCAACCTGGAGTCTGTCGTTTTTATTGGATCCACTGATGGAGACGGTAAACGTCTTCTCGTGGTTTGCCGAAAGGTTAACGCACACTATGAGATGTTGACAGGATACAGGTTAAGGGAACGCAACTACTCCAGGAGGCATAAAGGAAGTGACAGGAGCACTTCCTGATTGTCTCGCTGGTATCCTGACCCACTTTTCAACGCTGAGAAGAATTTGGATCCCGCGACGAATCCCCACCGACAGTGTTTTCATAGTGAAATTGGCAGGACACCACGGCAGAGCGAGGGGGGAACTTCAATCAGAGGTCTTGTGTGGAAGTGACCTCATTCGAGTGGCGCATTTGTTTATCCCCCCGTGCCTGCCAAAATGTGTTGGACTGCCGCTGCTGCCAAAGAATCAAGAGCTTTCATCCAAAAAGACCAAGCTCTTCATCCATTATTAGCATCGTTAATATTACTCAGCCTCTAATGAGCCTCACTGCAGCAGCCCCGAAATATCTGGGATTATTTTTAAATCGACCAATTAACTGCGACTGCAACGTTTCAGAAGGCTGACTTTAGTTGTTATGCTCCAGTTAGTCTTGTACACCGGGGCATGTTTTGGTCTTGTAAACTCCCTCTCCCCGAGGCCTCTTAATGTTAATATTTGCATTCTGTGCATAGTGGAGGCCTGGCCGGACCGTCGTGTAGCGCTGCACATATGAGAGGGATTAAGCATTTACAGACTAGAGGGCCCTTTGAAGCCGAGGAGGAGCTGCGGGGCTGTGTATGAAAAAAAAAAAAGGCCTCTGAAACATATGGAGGCTCTAATGAATGCCATTACATCACTTTCCAAATAAATTAGATGTGTAAGACCTGAGAGCGAGCGTTGTTGACGAGCGCAGGTTAACGCAGGGTCGGTGCAGGGAGGCCTTTATCCGCCTTGTCTTCACCGCGAGGCCCTCCGTGTCACCACGAGGCCCCCCGTGTCACCGCGAGGCCCCCCGTGTCACCGCGTGGCCCCCCGTGTCACCGCGAGGCCCCCTGTGTCACCGCGTGGCCCCCCGTGTCACCGCGAGGCCCCCCTGTGTCACCGCGAGGCCCCCCGTGTCACCGCAAGCCCCCCCAATACGAGCCAGGTTCCCATAAACTGTTTTGAGTGAAATTTTTATTGGAGGGTTTTCTTTGAGTTTTTTTTCTAAATTGGATTTGCCCCTCCAATTCACAACTATAGAAAGAAAAATGGATCAGCCCTCAACTGCTGAGGCCAACATTACATTTCATTACAATCATTTAGCAGATGCTTCTATCCAAAGGTACATGACACTATGTGGGGTTCGAACCCACGACCCTGAGACTGAGAGTCTCATGCTCTACAACAGGTGTGTTTTGAATTATGGTTCATATGGCAACCTCTTTCATGTCAGAGTGTGTGTGTGTGTGTGTGTGTGTGTGTGTGTGTGTGAGTGAGAGAGAGAGAGAGAACCTCTCTTCTCTCAACAATATGTGACTCAGAGTGTGTTTCCTCCCCAACTGTACGGTTAATGGTTATATCAGCCCCTTTAATAAATAACTCGGGCTGCATCTGAATCCCTGGGAAACCAGATCGCCAGTTCCCATGGAAGAGCCCCCGTCATATGGAAAGCCCCTTGAACCCATTTGCTACTGGTAAAAGATACGGGACACCGCGTTGTCCCACTTTATGCCCCAATTAAGGGATTTGAGGTACGTTCGGAGACAGCGTTCCCATGCCTGCACGCTGCATCTCCTCACAGTCACGCTGCTGCTGATCCATCACTCAGCTGCTTGCTGCATCCAGCAGGATGATAGCGGTTAGGTGATGATGCATAGGCGACGTTTTGAGGCCTTTAGCCGGGACTGGCAAATGGAACAAACTCTCACTTGTGTATAGCTTAGTGGTCTGTTTCTTGTCTTCCTCTCTGTGTCTCTTTATCTGTCAGCCATGATGGAGAGACGCGAAGGAAAAAAATGTCTGGATAAAAGTAACAGTAAATAACCAGAGGAAGAATAACAAGGCTTTCGCTTGTGTGAGGATTACCCGTCATGAGAATCTCATAAACTATGTAGTAGAACATGTCTTCTCGGATGAAACACAGCGATGCATGTTGGCCTTCGCATCCGGAGACGGCCGCGGTCTGACCACGCTGGCTTTTGTGGCCTAGTGAGAGCTGGAACCGTGGTCTTTAAAAGTCAAATGAATTATTACAGTAACAGTGAAATTCAGTTTGCCTCAGATGTCCCGGTGGCTTAGCGGCGTCCCGGAGGATCGGTGTGGATGCTGTGCACGCGCGACGTTGTGGGTTTGAGTCTGGCCAGGACTCTTATTGCTTCTCCTCAACATTTTTCACACACCAAGTTTTTCCTTTTTCTTTTTTTAACAAAATAAACAAACCCAGTAATGGGGTGCCAAAACGTGCGGTTGTCCCGTTCTGATTGGATGTTTACCCGGCCACCCATAAGCCTCACCGTTGGTCTGGAGCTCCTAGATTCCCCAGTGGAGAGGCTGGCTCGGGGCCAAACCACAGCCCCTCTCCCAGACGTCTGATCTGGAAGTGGTTAAGCTCCCCTGATATTCTCATATTTACATTAGCTAGAGTTTTCTCCACAAGTACTCCTGTACTTGTAAGTGCCGTGGATCTGTTTTGGAGCCATCTATCTAGTTTTGAGATTAGCGCGGCCTTAATAATTCCCTGGGCTTTTCCTATTGTTGCCAGGAAAACAAATCTAACTAGCCAATGACTAGACTATTGGAAAATAGCTAGACAACATGATTTAGGCCCAAGACGTCACATAAAGGAACCATAAGGGAGTTAGAAACATTCCAAATCCTTCAGCTTCGGTTTGATGCTTGAGTTGATGTTGCGTAGCTGCTACTCCTTGTAGGGACTGTGAGACTTCTCAGGCTCGACGTCTGCCGAGGGAGAAGTCTGGTTAGTACAGTGCGTGGTAATATGTACATGACAGACGTCTCTGTTTGTTTAAATGTCCAATCTCAAATTTGTAGTGTTATAAAATATTGCTTTTCGGATTTCAATGTTTTTTATCGCCTGTAAAGTTACTTAAGAAATGATTTTCAGGCAGAGGCATGAATAGGTAAATTGCACAACTTTCACCAGTGAAAACAAAACAGAATTGGGATCAGTAACAGGATGCTATAGCTAGCTATGTGTAAACTACTTTAGCTTTGTTTCTATATTATATATCTATATCTTACTGCCAACTGAAGTTGAACGATGCTGCCTGTTGTGGTTTGACATGTTACAATAAAGAGAGAATACTCGTCTGGAAGGAGAATGTGGTGAACAAATGGATAGAAAACAACAACAGCAAATAAGTGAATCATCAAGTAACTACACTAAGAAATGAAAGCTGAATGGATCAAAGCTCAGCGTTGCTCGATGCTTCTCCTCCAGCCAGCCGGTCCTCCAGCCTCTGCTTACGTCAACATTGCAGTGTAATCTATGACCTCCTGCATTCCAGGTGTCACAACAGGTTGGAAAGCAACCCTCGGATGAGTGGAGATCACGTCTTCTCACATTGACATACTTTCTCCTGATGTGTGTGTGTATTGACCGCTGTTTTTTTTCTCCCCCTTCTCCATGGTCTACTCTCTTTCCTCTGTCTCCTCTCCCCTTTTTGTTTATGCCCTCCCTCTCTCCTCTCCTCTCCTCTCCTCTCCTCCCAGGGTGCACTGGGCCTGATCGGGATAGCTGGGGTGATGGGAGTTCCTGGTGAAAAGGTAAGGAGTTGTGCTGTTTCCCTCCCATTAGGCTGTCAGTCAGCGTCAGCCGGGGGCCTGTCGGTGGCAGACCCCTGTAATTAGGCCTGTGTTAAACAGCCCTGGCTGGGGGCCCCCGAGGGCCCAGAACACACGCTTAGACAAACACTCAACACTCTCACATCCACATCAATAACAATATTGTCAAGCCCACGTGGCCATTACTGTCTCTCCCCCCTCCACCCTCTGAAGACAGCAATCTTAAGGTAAATGCACGAAAACGATTGTTGTTGTCAGTAGGCTGTACATATAATAGTCACACTTAATCCAGTGCACACACACACTGCCAAACACAAATGAAAGCATGCATCACACAAGTCATTCCAAACCCTCATGACGAGGGGCCTCCAGGCTTTTCCCAAATGTTGGAAGCTTCCCTGTCGACTGAAATGATTTTACCGGCAGTTCGGGTGACGATTATTGACAGGTCCTCCGAAGGGACACCCCTTTTTTTTTGCCCTTCGTCCCTCCTTACACCTCAACCTATTCCCCTTTCCTTCCTATCCAGAAGCCCCCCCTCACCCCCCGTGTGTCAGGGCATGTTTCTTGTGATGGGAAGCTGTCTGTCGGAGCTGCTCCTCCTACCCCGGTTCAGTCTGTCAGCACCAGCCGTACCCTGACAGCCCACGAATTCCTTTCACATTATATATATTTAATCCAACGGCACCCTCTGATTTAGAGTCCTGTTTCCAATACAGAGCCAAACTATTCTGCTCGTCGTGCTACGTGGGAACAGAAGGCTGCTTGTACAGTCATGAAGGGGGATTAAAACATCACTGACACTCGCGGTTGGAGGGGTTAGAGAGGAAACCCAGACAGCCGCACTGCTCACCCAGGGTAACCTTTTGGTTTTAACACGCCGCGCACGGTGCCGCTGACTGGGTTTTAAAGTACCTGTTTGCATGAAACTGCCCTGGACCAGCTGTCATTTTAACATACTGCCTTTAAGGAGCCGCTCTCCAGTTTCATGGCTGTTTTTTTTTTAAGAGAACCGCGAGCCGAGTTGTGTTTTGGGGGGGTTTGATGTCTCAAGGTTTCAGGTCACGGTTCAATCATCTCCTCTTTCTCTCTCTCTCTCTCTGTGCTTGGTTTCTCAGGGTGACCGAGGCCCGGCGGGCCCGTTGGGTCCCCCCGGGGAGAAGGGGCCAAGGGTAAGTACGCTCAGGACTGTGCTTCTTGTCCTGGAGTTGGTAGACCCCAGAGGCATGCATCCAGAAAGAGTTTTTCCCATACAAATCAGCAAATCCCCCAGTAGTCTACCAGTGTTCAGTAGGCGAACGTCTCAGGATGACAGATATCAAAACCCAGCCACTTAGTTTCGGCTTAGCAGTTCCTGGAAATGAAAGCAGAATCACCAGTGATCTAAAAAGTTCCAGACTTGTCGGTTTCTAGATACAAGGCTCTGATAGGCGTTACACAACGAGGATGAGCAGCCAGTCTCGCCTGTTCAGAGGAGCAAATCCAGCAAGTGGTTTGTGTATTCTGACCCTAAAACCCTCCGAGTGATGGGAGCTCACTCCCACGTGTGTGGACACGGGCCAGCAAATAACTCTTGATATGTCTGTCTGGGTTTGGTGATGAGCTTTAGCCGGTAAGACAATAATATGTCACATATGGCCTGGGCTATTGGTGTTTGTGCTCTTTCAAACTGCCCGTGAGCTCTAAGCCCTCTTTGCAGGCTCCACATTACCCGCTAAGCCATCTGTTGCGAGGACGAGACCCAAACTTGACAGCCCCGTGGAGATGTTTGGTACTGTGCTACGATGAGAGTCTGGATGGGGAGGCTGGCTCAAGTCCCTCACTGGCCCAGTGCCTGTGTCACATTGTGACAGTGAGGGCTCTCATAGGGCTTCATTTCCTCTTTGGCCCGGTACCTACCGCTGCTGTTGCTGCTTTGGGTTGGGTAATTGCTCTAGTGAAACAAGTGAAGCCCATTTGTCCCCATTTGTTCAAAAGCCCTAGTGAGTCACAGTGCATGCTTGTGAAGGCAGACGTATTTGTTGGGCGACAATTGACTCATTTTCCAGTATTGAAAGGGGTCTGTCTCACCCCACACCGACAACAGGAAGATGCAAAGGGTGGTCACAGAAAGAATGAAATGAGTAATTATTGTGGAGAAATTGATATCTGTGTTATGTCGTCAAAGTCCCTGCAATACGTTCATATGCTTTGTAGGTTAAAAGTATGTTTAACTAGATGAACCCACTCCGTATCTTGGCACGTTAGTTTTGCATCAAAATCATTTTGACTGTCGGTCCCCCAGAGGAAAAGTGCTTCAGTCTCATGTAGCACCGCTGCTGCTGTCTAGGGAGGCTGGCTCACATCCCTCACTGGCCCAGGGCCTTGGATTAACTCCATGTCTGTGGTTTTGGGCCCCAGTCCTGACCTAGCTGGCTGGCAGACTGTTTACCAGGCTGACTGATTGGCTGGCTGGACGATGGGATGACTGATTGGCTGGCTGGCTGGCTGAATGACTGGCTAACTGACTCATTGCCCACATTGTGGGTGTGTGGGTGTGTGTGGGTGTGTGGTTAAGAGAGCACTACGATTTATGTAAGGAGTGACGGTGATTTGTGCCGTCCAATTTGTCCTGTACTGTTGCCACATTAGAGGAGTGGGACTTCAGTGTGGAGGGCTAAGGGGTGTGTCAGGGCAGATGACAGCTTCACACTGATTTATCTCTGAAGCTGTTTTTGTTTAAACGTGATCGATACGCTGGGATTAGGATTATATCCAAAACGTCGTCTTGCAGCATTGACTGCAAGGAGAACGGTTATTACAAGGAGAGGATAAACAGTTGCCATAATGAAACATTCAACTTTGAAGAATAGGAGACAGTTGTCTTTTTTCCCTCAGGGACTGAAAACTAATATAACTCCACTTAATGTGAAATATAATTCTAGGAAATATAATTATCTCTACCAGCTATAGATGTTGCCATTACAGAAGTCTTCGGTCTTGAAGTACTGCTCCACCCCGAAATATTCCATACCACTACAACTATTATAACAGATACCAACAAGCATTACTGTCCTGTCTAACTTTCAACCCTGTTTGTCTTTTCTGTTTCGGTACAAGGGCTATCCAGGCTTGCCAGGAAGTCCCGGGGACTTCGGCATGCAAGGTGCACCTGTAAGTGTCATACCATCTGCACCAACCAGTGGTTCTGTGATGAAATCTATATTTTTGTATTGGAAAGATGAGCCTGTTTACCCCCCCTCTCCTCCCCCGCATCACACATGTGTATTACCGTCTCACTAAACACTTTGCAGAAGGGGTTGGCATGTCTTTCCTGCTCCCTCTGCTTATGGGATTGAGCCACGTGAACTTGAGAACTTAATGGCCTGAGAGGATTGGAGGCATCGGCTCTATCTCCCCTCCTCGGTGTTTTGGCGGGCTATCATAAACATTTTAATTGCAAGAATAACGTTGCTTCTTAAATGGAGGTGGAGGACTCGTGCTCTCAGTTTTTTTACTAGTGTAAACATTTCGATTTAAGGGGGAGATTTGATGTATCAATTTGCCCGTTTCCCACGTCGTAGTCTAGACTTGTGTAAACAGCCCGTCTCACCAGACTGATGGTTCACCGGTTCCTCTGAACTCTTTGTGTAGCATCCATTATGTTCCTTGGGTTACGGGCTGAGAGATGCGTTGAGAGATGATTCTCTTTTGCTTCATCTCATCTGTGTAAATACACTCACTGTGTTTTATACAGTCGCTCAATTAAATCACTCAAGAGTTTTAATTTGGCTGTGTCATGCCACAGCATGCCTAAAGAAACACGGAAACCTATTTAACCTTCTTCTCTTTTTTTCTCCCCAAACCCCAACCTTTACTTCCTCTCTCCCTTCCCTCCCCCTCTCTCTCTCTCTCTCTCTCTTTGTCTCCCAGGGTCCACAGGGGCAGAGGGGTAGTCCGGGCATCTCTGGTCCAAAGGGCAGACGGGTAAGAGTTCTCCCATCTGTTCTGCTGCTCCCCTGGTATGTAATGCATGTGAGCCTGGGTGGACTGCAGCATCCTGACCCGGGGTGACCATAAAGCCCCGGCACACCGGACCTGTTTCATATCACCGCTCCATCCCCACACACCAGAGGTTAAAGCCATTAAAGAGACATGTGTTTGTCCTTCCACTCGGGCCGTGCTCCTTACATGAGCCCCTGTGAAGTGAATCCCATGCAGAGGGACGTCGTGGTAATGTCAAACTGGTGAGACACCGTGTGGCAGAGGGGAGAATGACACCTTCAGGCGGAGGAGGCGAGCCCTGAGGCAGATGTGGGATGTTAAGGGTGTTCGTGCATCTTAGAGATTTACAGCATTATATAAAAAATAATCTTAGACTGCAGCAGCAACTCAGTGTGTGTTGATTATACAGCGTATCGGATTGGGAGACAAAGATAGTATTTCAACTGAGTTTTAAAGCCTCTGCAGATTCGAAGAGTTACAGCACATAGAAGCTATATAACAGGCCTCACAGCCTGTCTGCTGCTGGCAAAAGAGTTTTCACTCCAGAGCAGCATTTCATAAATAATGGGATAGGAAATGGGACGCGGGCCAGCTCCTGGCGGGTCCCCAAATCACAATAATCCAATGTTTACATGAGCCTGTGTCCAAATGTATTTTGGGCTTGAAAGGTTTAGGATTCGGTGCACTAGAGTACTTGATATCAATTTTTAAAAGACAGGAACGATTTGAAGCTCCACAGTACAGAATGAAAAGGAATTCAGCATTGAAGAGGCGGTGATGTACAGGGAGTTTAGACCAGATTATAGATGTCCTCACGCATGATGTGGAAATATAAATGTTCAATAAATCTTTTGTTTTTTAATACATGTTATTAATAGTTGAACAGTTAAATGGTTATCAAAAGGTAACAAAGGTAACCTGTTAGGTAACCTCAAGGTCAGTTATTCATGACTTCTAGTTCTAAAACAGTAGCTAAAGAAAGTGCTTGCTACATGACATGAGTGTGAGTGGTCATGTGATCACAGGTTTGCGTTCATCAGGTATTTTAGAACAGTTTTGAACCTGTCTCTTTTACAATACTGAATATGCTGTCAACATTTAGGTTTTTCCCTGAGAGGAAGCCAAATCTAGTAGGCCATCTGCCATTACAGCCGAGGGGTTGTGATTTATCAGATAGGTGCTGTTTCTTTTTTTCCATTTCCTGTGAATCTTTCACTAAGTGATGGATGGGCTCGCTCTTTTCTACTGTGTCAGCGGTTTCTCCTCTCCGGCTTGGCGGGTAAACAGATGAGTTGTCACTCCTGTGCCAGCCTGCCTAGCGGTGCCAATGCTCGAGCTCGCCAGCTGAATGTGTGTCCCGTCCTAGCGGATGTTAAGAACGCGCTAACAAGCCAACCGACTGTAGCGCGCCGTCTCCCTCGCCCCCATCACCCGTCCCCTTCCTCGCATCCTCTCGTCACTTATATCCCTCCGCGTAACTCTGCCAGGCGGGAGAGGACGCTCGCTAACACATGGCAGCATTTAACATGCCACTGCTTGTGTTGTTTACTGTAATCTATACACGTGTCAGTTTGCGGTTGCATTTCCTCTCGCGCTGTGGTACTCTATAGTTATCCTCAAATTCTCCCTCCTCGGCTCGGCCAATGAGCATCTGTGATCCATCTGCGCTGTCGAGGCATATACCCCCGATGTGGACCAGTGAAAATCCTAAAAGCTCACCACTTGAACCTAAATAACAGGGACGTACGGTAAATATAAATCCCGTACTCGCTGTCGGATGCAAACGCGCGTGCTCGCTCCGCACTGCGGCTTGTCCGTTAGAATACAGAAGCGACGTGAAACTGCTCCGCTGTTCCAGTCCCGAGGCCAACCCCCCCCTGTTATCTCAACCCTGCTTATCCCTCGCTGTTATCGCTTAACTCTCCGGGCCATAAGAGATCACGTCCTGCAGCTAAACTACCGTGGCGCGCACCTGCCAGCTGCACCCTGCAGCAGCGAGCGCGATGCACGTTCACGGCACATGTCGGCGTGGGAAAACGGGAAGTGCATTCACTGAATTACTATGACTTTCTTCCCTCCTACCCCGCCATCTTTGATTTTCATTCCTTTTACTGATCACTCATGTGGTGGAATGCATGTAATTACGTGACTAACTTGTCAACAAGGAGTCGTTTAAAAGTCTTCGTCTCATTGTTCCCCATGCTCTCATCATGTTTTTGTTAATGTGTCTCATGCTCAGTCAGACTAATCTAAAGAGGCAATAAATGTTGATGAAGCTAATGAATTTAACACTAAACATGGCCTGAAGCTATCTCCATTAACGTCTTGACTACTTTGTGCAAATTAACCGAGAGGAACCGAGTTAAACGCTGACAATGATGGGCAGCAACAAGTTACAGAGAGAGAGAGAGAGAGCGAGAGACTACAGGAAGGAACAGAGAGAGAATGATTAGGAGCGGGTGAAGTCTGATTGAAAGCCAGAGGCTCAGACAAAATGGTCTGGCAGCAGAAAGAGAGGCCAACGAAGGTGGAGATGAAAAAGGGGGGGAGGCGAGACCGGAAAGGGGGATTGAAAGAGTGGGCAGGAGAGAAAGAGAGAGGGAGGGGCCTGATCCTACAGATCTGAATCCACCTGTCTACCTGTGTGGTGGCGCTACAGGTCAGGGAACATGTGGATGCAGTGTTTATGGGGGTGGCGGGGGGCTGTGGCATCAGGGCCTGGAAACCCCCCAGGGAGACGTATATAGTATACAAGCCGATCACGCTGACGGTGGTGTTACAGCGTCATGTCTCTTGATGTTTGATGCTAAGTGTTCTCCTACAATGTTTTTATCAAAGCCATACCCTACAAAGATCGTACTGTGTGCGTCATGTTGTGGCAGCATGGTGTTCTAATTACTGTCGTGAGGTTTAAAGTGTGTCTCGTGCTTTTGTTGCCCAGGGGCCCCGGGGTCCAGATGGCCCGCTGGGAGAACCAGGCCCTGAGGGCATCAAGGTAAACATATATATACACACACACACACACACCCTGTGGAAATTGCTGTCTTTTTAATTCACAGCGGCCCACATGTGCATACGGGAGAGGAACAAACCAAGCCGTGACGGGGGAGTCCTGCTTACACAGCACAACAAATGCTGTGGTTTATTTCTTCTTTCTGAGAGGTTGTTTTTTTTTTTCTCACGCCTCGCTAACATGTGTTTTGTTTTGTGTTTGCAGAGTGAAAGGGGTGATGTCGGAAAGAAAGGAGAACCAGGATTCATAGTGAGTCATTTGACATTTGAACTTGCTGCATGCATGTCATTTCTGGGTGAAGGCTTCAGGTTGTTCAGCGATGACAATGCAATTTCATTTATACCTTTATTTATCCAAAACCTAAACTAATCATTGTCCTATAAAAGAAGGTAGAATCCTGCAGTACCACAGTTATGTACCCAAAAAACCCACACATCCCGTCAGTTAATGCACCTCATGGAAAAAAAAAAACCTTACACCAGCATTTAGTGTTGGCCTCAGAGCGCTGTAAAGGCAGGTTTAGAGCGTCGTTAAGATCTGTGCGGGAGCTCAGTGGGCCTTTAATCAGGTTTTATTTGCAGAGAAATAATCAGGTTATACCCAAACTCAATTTACTGTGTACCTCTGCCAGCTTCTCGCGACGAAACCCGAGCTGAGTCAGTGAAGTCGCGGCAGGATAAAACCGACTGCGCTGCGTTTCAGCTGAAACGAATCTGTAGCTCTTTATTAGGGATGGAAATGAAATCCAGCCGCTGTTTTTTAGCTCGTGTCAGTAAAGGGGTTTTATTTAAGTGCTACCCCCTTGATTGACATAGGTGTATAACTGTGTGTGTGTGTGTGTGTGTGTGTGAGAGGGGGTAGTGCTTCAGGTGCTCATGATTTTGTATGAGTGGAGTTGTTAGAATCAGATGAGCTGTGTCAGCACTAATCTGTTGCAATAATGTCCATTTAGGAACAATTCTATTATATTTGAACATACTGATATGAAACACATCTCATCGGTGTGCTGCTGAAAAGCTTGGCTTCTATCTGTCGGAGACGATGTCAGCAAACAACCCAAAGAACCCTGAAGGGCTTTGGAGCGCTGTCTTCCTCGTCCATTAGACACAAATCCACCATGTTTTCATGATTCAAGGTTTTTTTTTTATTGTCATATGCACAACGTTCACAAGAAGCAAAAGTATGCAATGAAATTCTTGTGTCTCTTCAACACCTAACGCTAATGCTAAGGACATAACAGACATAACTTAAAAAAACACAAGAAATATAATAGAAAAAGTAAAAAATATAATAGAAAAAGTACAATGTTAGGAAAAAGTACAATGTTAAAGGTTATAAAGTACAAATACTAGAAAAAGTACAAAGTTATAAAGTACAAAAGTTATAAGTACCAGTTATAAATTATCAAGTATAAAAATTATAATCAAGTATAAAAATTATAAGTTATAAAGTGTAGCGGAGTGTAAAGTGACCTTGAGGTAAAGTGGCCTGTTGTGCGTGGGGGGGTGGGGGCAGGGGGGGGGGGGGGGGGGTGGCTCAGGTGTGTTTGTTCAAAAGCCTGATGGCTTGTGGGAAGAAACTGTCTTTAAATCTGGTGGTGTGAGTCCGGATGCTACGAAACCGTCAGAACAGCTTGTGATGGGGCTAAATTCAAGACAGGGGGACAGAAGGGTCACGTGACCTTGTTGGATCTGCACACATTGAACCTAACTGATCCTGACTTGAGGGTATATTGTCATCAATGGTAGAGCGATCTTATCACAGGACTCTTAATTGCATTTGCAGATGTTTTGTTCTGCTGTATCATGCAAGGAAACACTTTAGAAACAACTCTAACCAGCTGGACAACCTGATATAACCCGTGACACTGTGTGTTTGAGCCGACCGGGACCAGAAGAGAGTTTCATCAGGCTGCATGTAGGCTGCAAACATCTAGAAATGCCTGAAATTATTGTCATTTTGCAAACCAGCCATTCAGCAGCAGCCATGTAACGGGGAGGTGGTGCCAATATTTGAAACTTAAAAATGTCCATTGTTCTTTTAATTGAGCCTGGACGATTTGTCTCTTTTGCAGGGCAAGGCTGGTGGTCCGGGAGAGAGGGGCCATCCTGGGAAACCTGTGAGTAATATATATATATATCTACCTCGTAATGTATTTTTCTGCTCCATTACCTTTTGAAAGCTTCAATTATCCTGTTTCGGGATGTGAGGTACAGGCCGCTCGCTTCAGCACAAAACATCGCTATGGTTACAGCAGACAGCACAATAAAATGCTCAGGCTTGTAAAATATTTCGACGTCCTGGTTTCACCTGTAATGTAACCTGCTTATTAGAAGAGTGTTTTCAGACAGTAAATTCACCCAAGAGGAAGTTGTCAAAGGGAACACACATGAAACGCCTATACATGTGTTGCCCTCTCTCTTTCTGTGTGTTTGTGTGTGTTTGTGTGTGTGTGTGTGAGAGAGAGAGAGAGAGAGAGAGTGTGCACTTAGGATTTTAGCATCGTTTTGTATTGTCTTAGATAAGACTAATGTGCTCGTTCTTTGCGTGTGCTTGTTGTTTTCACTTCAAAAGGGTCTCTGGTTTCAAGGCTGCAAAAATCTGCAGAAAGTGCTGGTGGCCCTGCTACGTTTTGCACACTGAAATAGATTAGATGAGACTTTAATGATGCCTGTGGGGAAATTAGCTCATTTCAGCAGCAAATAATAGATAGAAAATAAAACAAATAGACTTGACTAGTCCGTCTTGTTTGAAGGCCATGATACAGAGGCGTGTTTTAGATGGGCAGTTTTATCAGGAATTTCCCCGTTACCTCTTGGTTTTTTTTTCCTGTTCCTCTCCTTGGTTCATGATAGATGGTAGTTTTGCTGCGCTTTTGAACTGTAAACGGATAAAAAACAACCGATGTTCAACAGATGGCAGAAACAAACCAAAAAAAACAGATCAAAAACAGATCCGAGAGCAGATCCACGTCCAGGAGTGCATGCTGCGGTTGCTGTCTCTCGCAGTATGCGCGTTTTTTAGGGATGACCCCCCACTCCGAGAAAAACCCGCGAGCTCGGCGGCTGACGGGACGACGGGCGTCCTCAGCTGTTTGGCTCGTCTCACTTTCCCCCGCTGACAAATGAGCTGCTCTCAACTTTCTCTAATCATGTATTGGCGTAGCGCTTGACAGCTTGGTGTTGTTTGTAATTACTCGTAACTGAGGCACAAACGTATGTTCTCACTCTTGTATATACACGTGTGCACACCCACGCACACGCACACACACACACACACACACACACACACACACGCTCCAGAACTAGCAGCGACATGTCCTGCTAAGCGGCTAGTCTTGTGCGTGAGGTGAGTTCGCAGTACATTTCACACTCGGGTCATCGAGTCAGAGGAGGACTAGTGCTTTGACCTCCTTTGTGCCCGGGTGCCTCTGGTACAAGTCCTATCAATGCTGCTAATACTGCAATCAAAGATGTGATGTGCAGAAGAAGAGAGCAGCGTTACCCGCTCGTCAACCTCTGGAGTCACAGCGCCATCTTGTGACCGGTTTGAAAACCATCCAGCTGTTGCCCCTACACACACACACACACACACACACACACACTCTCTCTCTATTTTATGTAATTGAAGCTGCTTGTGAGTGAGTGAAGTGTTTATGAGCAGAGACGGAGACAGAGTGGTCTCAATCTCTCTGCCATCACTGTCAAGCTCAGTCTTGTGGGGCCTCTCTGTATGGCAGTGATCGTATTGATCGTATTTATCGTGATTTATCGTTTCTAGAAATCCTCTTCGTCGTCTTCTACAAATTAGTTTCAGCACTTTCTCACAGGCTTTTTATACATTTGGGCTGTGAGAACGTTTTGTTTTATTTCCCGCGCTGTTGTTGGCACCACTTCACTCCTCTATACCTATCAAAAAAACCACTCTGAGTTTCATCTACATTAATATCTTCTGATGCTACTGAATTGCACTGCCTCCTCATCTGCTTGGCTCATCCGGCTATTTCTTCATCTTCCCGGAATAGACTCTGCTTTAGCTGACAGATGCCGTCAGGGGAAAGGGGGAAAAAATCGCCCTGAAAAAAACCCCTCACGTCCTGCTATGTCAGTGTTGCCGTAAACAGCGTCTTGTCTAAACTTGGCAGCGCGGCGTTGGACCGCCACCAAGAGATCTGATCTTACAGGAAAGCCAATCTGCAGCGCTGCATCAAAGCCTTTCTGCACTTGACTGTGAAGGACTTGAGGCTGTGCTGTAAGATTAGAGACGCTCATCATCTGACTTGTGGCTCAGTCAGTGGTGATGATGATGATGATGATGACGATGAAATAAACTTTTTTTTTTAATGCTTTTCTTTTGCTGTGCATCTCTTTCAGGGTAAAGCAGGCGTCCCGGGCAGCAGTGGCGAGATGGGACCCCACGGAGAACCAGTGAGTATGCCGACTCCCCCGCCGACTCCCCCGCCCGCCGCGGTGACTTAGTGACACACTGCGAACGCCACCCTGTCTGGAAGCGCGTAATGACTGCGGGCGCCTCGTAACACACACACACACACACTCACACACACACGCAGAGTTTCATCGACGCTGACAAAGATGAGATTCAGGAGTGAGCCGTTAATCAGGGTCTCCGCGGCGAGTAAGACGCGGTCGGGCTCGTGAATGTTTTACAGTTCAGAAGCTGCGACGTGACTCGCTGCCAGCAGCTCGACCGTTTTGAGGGCACCGGGAAGGGAAGGGGGGGCGTGGGAAGGAGGCATGGATGTGAGTGACTCATTCTCCAGATGTTGTTGCAAACAAAACCTTTCTGTCGAGCGTCTCTCTTTATCGATTCTCTTCATGTTTCTTTCTCTCTCTCCGTCTGTCACACACACACACACACACCGTACCTCCGCCGTACCTCGTGGCCCCGCTCCCTCGTGGATTAACCTTCAAGTTCTCGGTTTTCCAGGAAAACCGCCGACCCCTCGGGGACATCAAGAATGTCAAACAATCAGATCTAAATATTGTTTTGGCTGAGAGGTTTCAGTAAGGCCGACGAAGGCCGGGTTTATGTTATGGATCTCATCTTGCGTTTGGCTGCTCTTCCTTTCCTCCTCTTCCTCCCAGTCTTATTCTTTTTCCAGGGATTTACGTTTTATTTGTTTGTGTTCCCATTATATTCTAGCGTGAGCTCTGATGTCTGCACTGGCATTTCACCTTCTGGTGAAGTAAAAAGATACTTACTCTCCTAGTGACCCCATGCATCTTCTACCGGTTGTTTATCTTGCAGGGACCCAAAGGACCTCCTGGAGACGCAGGACCTGATGGAGAGCAAGGACATGAAGTATTTTACCTATTCTATTATTACTATTTGCGGGATTTTCATTTATATGAAAGCGTAAAGGAGATCAATCCTTGTTTAGCAGGTGAAGAATGACTTGTGATACAAACACAACATTTACTCCTCTGTCTCTCCGTCTCACCTGCTCAGGGTGAACCTGGTTCAGAAGGGGAGCCGGGAGCCATCGGAGAACCGGGGTTAAAGGTCAGTGCAAAACCACCACCTCTGCGATGTGGAGTTTACCTCCCCGCCACCCTCTATCAGTGTGAAAAGCTGTCAATCCATTTATGTGTCAATGTATGTCCACATCTGGATGCGTGTGTCCACTGTGTGTATGTGGAGGTGGTGTGTGTGTGTGTGTGTGTGTGTGTGTGTGTGTGTGTGTGTGTGTGTGTGTGTGTGTGTGTGTGTGTGTGTGTGTGTGTGTGTGTGTGTGTGTGTGTGTGTGTGTGTGTGTGTGTGTGTGTGTGTGTGTGTGTGTGCGCGCACATACATCATATCTGTGTGTTTTGGCCTCCTGAGCAGCCCTGTGTTGTGCTGTGTGTCCCTGCAGGGTGATGCCGGGCCTCCAGGAGCTGAAGGCGAGCAGGGACAGCAGGGGATGAGAGTGAGTGTCTCCAAAACAACCCGCTAATCCCTTCCTTGCTTGTGTTTCGGGTTGAATCCAGCCCAGACGTATATTTACTCTCCCCTCGTTTTGACGAGGATATGTAATCCCCCCCCGTCGCGGAGAAAGCAGAGCTGTGAAGTTGTTTTTGTCTGATGGACTATATCAATAACCTCCAGCGCTGCTTGAGCCTCGTCTGTCTGTCCCGCGAGCGTTCCCATTCAGATCAACATTCTTGGGCAAGATTGTGCAAACAACAGATCTACAGTGCATGGCTTCACCCTCTACATCCTCTACATCCCAGCACAGCGGCCGTGGAGGAGAAAGGAGAAGGTTAAAGAGATTAGGTGACGCCTCAGGAAGTGTCCAGTCTAATTCGCTCAGGAATGCCCAGAGATCTTGCAGGGACTAAAAGGCCTCTGTGCATCTGAGCTGATGCACACTATTAGTCAAGCAGTCTGGCTTCTTCTTCTTAGTGCAGATGTTCCAGGAACAGGCTTTTTTTTTATTGCCTGGTTAGTCTTTGAACTAGTAAGTGGTATCAGTGGATATCGTTCAATTAATCCCATCGGTATCCGTTTAGCGAGAGAAGAGACGACGCTTCCAGGCTCTTCCATTCTGTGGCCCATGTATTTCAGATTACTCGGCCCCGCGGCTTCGAGTTAAGAAATAAATCATCTCCACATACTGCGTGTGCTAACCCAAACCTCTGCTGATGGGAACCACAGAAGTAAACTGTCGACATCGTTTGACCGCAGTCGAGTCACTCTGTCTTCCATTACAAGCTGAAAACTCACCTCCTCTTGAAGCATCCCTATCGTGGCTTCCCCCTCTGCTCCTGCTCTTGTCTTGTCTTTCTAGTTCCCTCCATACACTTTATTTTCTCTTGTAACACTGGTATCTTACATGATCTTTCGAGGGCACTATGGCTCTGACCTTTGCACTCCTTATTAGCTGCTGGTAATGTTGGTGATCCAGGAAATGAAGCTGCACTCACAAGTGACTCTGGATGAGATCGTCAGCTGGTACACACTGGTTCTGTTATAGGAACACCTAAAAATCTTTCTCCTCTCATTCCATTTTTGCGTTTGCCACCAAGTGATGAAGTCACATCCATGCAAAAAAGACGAAACCACAAAGACGTTGAAAGGATAACGATGCATTTCTCAATTCCTGAAAGCGTGTATTATTATTAGGGTTGGGTTTATCTTAGGTTGACTTAAAAACTGCTGTTGTGTTTGTAGGGTCTTCCTGGTCCCCCTGGTGAAGACGGCCCTCAAGGGAAAGATGGACCCAAGGTAAATACTGGAAGGTCTTTTTTGGGGGGTTTTGGGTTAACTCAAGTTCAACAAAAGCACCCACACAACCAAAATGAGTTATGGGTTTTCTTCGCTATAGGATAGTGCATGACTGCCACAATATGAAGCTTATTATATCACAACTCCCTGAACTGTCTCTCACCCTGCCTGTTTGTTTCTCTCTCTCTCTCTCTCTCTCTCCTCTCTCTCTCTCTCTCTCTCAGGGTGAGCCTGGCGATCGCGGGCCCATGGGAGAGCCCGGGGACAGAGGGATAGAAGGAGACCTCGGGCCCCCAGGACCACCCGGAGAGCCAGGGAAACAGGGCTTTCGCGTACGTTTATTTTATTTATTTAAACCTTTTTTCTGAATCCAACAACCTTTATTTAAACAGACAATCCAGAAGGCTCAGAAAACATACACTTGCAAACAGCTAAAGTACACAGCAAAAGTAGGAGGTCAGGCGAGTTCAGCTTGTTGCAGAACTGGTTTGGCGGGTTTCTTACAGTGGCTATTTACATGAGTGCTGTCTCGGCATTAATAGATCACCAGCTTGTTATTGTCTGAGGAGCATGGACATGTATCATACTGAGAATTTCAAAAGGCTGCAACTGAAAAGACAAAAACAGTCCTTTTAGGGAGATAATGCCCATGTGTCCCAGTAGGGGTCAGTCTTCTCTTTAACAAAGTCTGCGTGGCCATCGGGGCTCTCAGACGAAGACAGCTCTATCTATGGGCACTGTGCCATAGAGCTGTGCATGCTTAGCACTGTTTGACAGCTGTCACTCAATACTCCAAGAGCTTATTTTGTTGGAGGCAGAGGAGGAGGAGCTACAAGGTCACTAGGATGGAGCTCAAGGTCATAACACACAAGGCACTGTGGCAAAGCAGTACAGCCCTTTGCACAGATCAGATACAAATTAAGGGATGACAATGTGGACTACAAACAATTCATCTGTGCTGATAAAAGTTGTTTGAGAATGGTGCCCAAGTGGTCGTGACTCTCAGGGTGGTGATCTCAAGGCATTTTCAGAAACAATCTGCTTAAATGTTTCCTGGTTTCCTCGGGCATGCCTGACCTTTACACTTTGCCAAAAAGTTGTCCTGAGTATCGCTGCCCGTATTGATATAAAAATAAAATATGTTTATTGCGTGCGGTCATCACGAGTCTTGTGTTCCAGGGACCAGAAGGAAAACTGGGGACCCCAGGGAACCGAGGACGGCACGGCAAGAAGGTAAGAGTCTCGTTCACCACCACCACCACCAACTTGTTTTTCTTGGAAACAACAGGGAGGGGGAGAGGAACACAGTCATGCGGTTCCAGAGAGCCTTCATCTCTTTTTATCTGCTGTATATGATCATCCAGGTCAAATGTTTGAGGGTTGACTCAACTTCTGAGGAAGTTCGGAGGAAGTAAACAAGGGGCCAGCACCGCAGAGATAGATCAGCTTGTGTCTGTCCTGCTTTCTCTCTCTTCTTTTGCTTTCATGTTTGAATAGAAACAGTTCAGCTGGTCAGGCCCCGTGTCCACCACAGCCTATTAGCGCTGGTTTTACGGTACTATTTTCTACAGTAAATACTACCTCAAGGCTATTTTCTGTCCTCAAACATTTGTTTTCTACCAAGAAAGCCCTTATTCCATTTTTTTTTTTTTTCAAATTTCACAAAATACTCCTTCTACAGGGAGGTTAGAGGTCAAGATCAGCTGTAGAACTGCACCCCTGGAGCTGGCCAGGGATTCAGAGAGATTCCTTTGGTTTGGTTTAGTATCTGTTTTACTGTGTGGTTTTTTCCCTCATCTCCTCTGACCCTTTCGTCTCTTTCCAGGGAGAGAGAGGCCCTCCAGGTCTTGCCGGTGAGACTGGCTCACCAGGAGACATTGGCCAGCCAGGCGAGACGGGTCTGAAAGGAGCCAGGGGAACCCGAGGCCCACCAGTCAGTTACCACTTTTCTTCTGTTTCACCTCATGCTGTTCCATCGCAAAAATTAGACTGAAATGTCTAGAATGAAAAAAGGCTTTGGAAAACAGTCGCCATATTGATTAGGAGTAAAAATTGGAGATATTTACTCCCCCCCATTATAGAGAGTCAATGGTATAACTGCAATATGAGTGCGGGTTAAATTATGTAAAAGCATGACTCCATCTACTCTCAATCTTGTCACATTGCTATACAATATTGTATCATGTTAGCCCTTTATTCTTTAAACTTCCTAATTGATTGAAGTCTGATTGATAATAAACAAAGTGACCCATGGGGAGTAGCTGCACTGTACATTAAAACTTGGTGTTTTTAGGGGCTAATTCAGAGGCAATCTGTTACTATGTATTTATAATGACAGAATTAGCACTACAACTACAATCTTTGTTGTAAATCCCTTTTAGCAGGTTTCTAATCAGGTGTTGTGAGGACAAGCTATATCGGATTGTGTCTCGTGTGGTAAAACCTATTGTCCTTGGGCTGAGAAAGAGAGGGAAAAGAGACAGGAAAGCCAGGAGGAAGTTCAGTCCTTTCTTTTACAGAGAAAGACGGCTCATTTCTCAGCACAACTGCTCAGGCCGTGTTGTGATAGCCGAGGAGGAAAGATTCATATCCCCTGTCATAAAACAACTCTGGCCACAAGGTTCAGTCTGCACGGGTGTCTCTGCGACGCCAAGGTTATATTTAGCTGAACCGGAGTAGAAAACCAAAGCAAACAGTGCCAGGAATGAGCCACGGTGTTATTCTGTGTCTGTTTTCTGCATCGCTTCCAGGGTCGGCCTGGTGTCATGGGGCCAGAGGGGCAACCGGGATTGGCGGGATATACAGTGAGTTGATCCGACTCATGGTTTAATGACATTTACACACACCCGGTTTTGTTATTGTCAAGATTGTAGAGCTCTAATCTTGAAAAATCAGGTGGTATTTCGCTCAGAGCTGTTGCACTTCATTTCAGTGTCCCTAGGCTGATTCACCTCCCCTGACAGTGACTTTGATTCTTGATTTAAAGAAAGAATGTACGTGTTTCCTGTGTAATATCCAAGGTAAACCACTGAACAAAGACCTAGATAAAAGGCAGATTTTGACATGGTGAAGTCTTGGAGCCATCCCTCCGGGCCTCTACACAGCCTGGTCACTGCCAGCATCACTGGGTTCAAGTTACATAACTTGAACAGGGCACCTCAAGTTCACGTTGTACCGTTTTTCGTGAATGTGTATGTACTGTATGTACAGTCTTAAAGCCACACTCCACCCAGGCCGTTGAGTGATTTCTGAAGCCTTGCCAAAAGCCAAATCCCCAAGTGATGGGTTGTAAGAGCTCTTCCCTCGCAAGGGATTGTGTTTATATGAAACAATTTTGATTCTATGCTATGCTGACAACCATCAGCACAGCATAGAAGGGGGAACATGCTGTAGCCAGTATAAGCATGGTGGCTCGGTTAGGTAAAATAATCAGTCCTCTTTTTTTTTTAGGGTCACCCTGGCAAGTTGGGGCCCATTGGACCACCTGGGCCTAAAGGTGAAAAGGTAACCTGAGCACTGGAATGTGTTTTTTTTCCCCCCTGCACACACATACTGTGTTATTTCAATCCTCTGAAAATATACCTGTGCTAGTGTTTCAGGGGCGCTTCAGTATCTTGATTTGATAGGGTCATGCAAAATGCTTACTGAAGAAGCATATTCTGGATTAATATCACGGGTTACACAATGTGTGTGTGTGTCTGTGTGTGTGTGTGTGTGTGTGGTCAATTCCAGGGTTACCCAGGAGAGGACAATAAGACCCCAGGACCAGCCGGGCCCTTAGGTGAACCAGTAGGTCTTGCTTTCCTTCAAACTCTCCTTTCTACTCCCCTACGCTCCCAACCAGAGGTGGAAAACTCAGAAAGGTTCAGAAAGTAAAAATCCTGCCAGGAAATCTTTCTCCACCTGTGCTCTTAACCTGGTGATTACAATGATTAGTCCCCATGCTGTAGAATGGAACTAATAAGAATATCAAAATAAAACTCTGGAAAGTCCTTTTACTTTCTGAACCTGGGTTTTCCACCCCTGATTGACAGTAATAAAATAAAAAATAAAATAAAAAAACACAGAGGCCGAAATCTGTACTTTACAATAATGGGTCAGTATTCCTGTTCTTATGCACATGAACCCTGATTGTATCCTTTCATTGCAGGCTGCACATGAAACCATATCTAACTGGGGTTGTACACTGTGGGGTTAACTGTTCCTGTGTCCAACGTCTCAATGCAAACTGCACTGTTTTATATAAAGCCTGAATTGCTGTGATGAAATGTTTTTTTATGGTTATAGCTGGATCACAACTCAAATGTATAATAGGCCTCATTATTGTGGATTTATCGACTACATTATTGCATCTGACAGGGGGCAAGAGGGCCAGCGAGCGCCGTTAGTCACCCTGAGCTGCCTCAAAAGATTCGGCATATTCCTTTCTGGCCGGGAAAACAAAGCCCTTCTCAGACTAATATTAAAAGAGGATCAGGGTATATCAAAGAGTCTTAGCAGCTTGGGAAAGCTTACAGTTGTATCTGCCCTGCAAGAATATGTGTTTTTCCCCTGGGAGACACATTTCCCAGCTTCGGTTTGGTGCGCCGAAGAGGCGTAGCATCAACAGTCGAGGACATCCAGACTTCCACAGCAGTGTAGATGGCAACAAAAGAGAGCAGTATTGGATTATCAAGTTGGCACAGGATTGCAGCACATAGCATGAGCAACACAACGGCAGCCTCTGTCTCGGCAGCCCCGGCTGAGATTGCCTGGAGATAAAGGTCAAGGTGGAAATCTGTCCGTCTGCTCCAATAAGATTCAGACAGGTTACTATAGGAGGTGCTTCACACACGGTACCCTGTGAGGGGAACTCATCTGATGCTTTGTGGGTGTGAATGCATGCATGTATGTGTGTCCATTTATGTATGTTTGTCTGTGTGTGTGTGTGTGTGTGTGTGTGTGTGTGTTTGTGTTTGTGTGTGTCTGCCTGCACAGGGTCCTCCGGGTAAGCGAGGAGAGCGCGGAGAGCCCGGGGATGAGGGCTATCAGGTAGACGAAACATCAAACATATCACACAATCGCTCCTCACGGTGCTTGTCTGCTTGTCTGTTGTTTCCTACATTTTTCTGCTCTTTTTTGATGCTCCATTGAAATGTCGGTCGGCTGAGATAAGAGGAGACCACACATGTGGAAGAGGAGGGAGGGAGCGCACAGGATTACTAAATTCCTAGGAATAAGACTTGGGGGAAATCTGGTGTTTTTGCCAGTGCATGCCTTGCAAGCACCGGATGCACTCAAAACCTACTCAAACTCTCACCCCACATTCACACTGAGTGACTTTGAGGTTGATAGGTCGCTCTATTCTGCTCTACACTACAAGAGGCTCCAATAGAGTCTATGTAGTGAGCTCATGTAGCTACAAAGTTTGGAACAGGCAATGTACTTTTCGCTGCTTGGGTTTCATACATCATTTTGATGAGTTAATGGGTGGCAAGCGCTAATAGCTAACCTAATAGCGAGTGCTTATTAGGTTGCATTAATCAAAAATGAACAGAAAAAAATAAAATGACTTCAGAGCTTCAGACCTTCGACCCCAACGATGGATGCAACCCAAGCACTGTCTTTGACAAGTTTGTTCCTGTAGTCTGGGAACTGGGAAGCTTTGAATGGCTGTAATCAACATCTCGTCCATTTTGCTCTTGTCAAGCGGAACTATTGTTCATGGAATGAAATCACATAGGGAAGCAAGGAAGCATTGACATCTGATTGGCTGTTGACGGCCAATGACCATGAAAAGTTCAGCTGTGGCCAACCGTCCATCGGTCGAGTTCCCCCGGTCGCTCAGCTCTATAGGAAATGAATGGGTGTCCTGTGACTTGGTTGATTTTGTTGCTTACAGTGTGAACACCTGGTCAGACTCACAAACACACACAAGGTTCATAAGGTTCACATATCAGCCCGGGTGTGGTAGAGATATATGTGTAGATGGTAGAACAGCCCTGCAACACTATCCAGAATCACACCCTCTAGAGACCTTCGCCCATATCCACTCTCACGTGAAGAGCACAGTGACTTTATGAGCATCCTTCTCCGATGCTAGATGACGATTCAAAGCAGGGGTCCTTGAATGCTTTATGGCCCGAAGTGATGAAAACATGCTCCAGGTGAAAGTACACTAATGGAGACCCACTAGAGATGGGGCCTTGCACCCTTTCCAGGCCCAACCCATCGTTTAAGAAAGCAGCGTTCCAGGTCATTGACACTAATCTTTATTTTGGCAGTTGTTTCAACATTCCCATGCGTCCTATTAAAGGCCCCTAACAGGTCACACTTGGCTTTCCTCCCCTGTTGGGTGTTGAATTTATAGATCCCGTTTAGTCCAAACCACCTGTGGCCCTTCTTAATAAAATACATTCCTAAACGCTTGGAAACTACCATATATATTATTTTGATACTGTAGTCACGCTGTGGAGCTTTTACCTGTAATTGAGTATGAGTACACTGGTCCCTTTACGAGCTAATGGCACTCGCAAGAATTCACATAAGCTCTCTGTGGCCTTGGGCAGCCCAATCAGCATTTGTGGACCACTGTGTTGCAAAGCTACAGTAAGAACCAAGAGCCTAATCGCTATTGGCATGCCGTTGTTCCATTGGCAAAGGATGGAAGAATGACATTGTGTACTCATTACGTCTTTTACAAATAAGCTTCATATTATACTAGTTCTAGTTAAACACACATCCCATGGCTAACTGTACAGTGTCCAAACAAATTCCCATACGGAGTGTATCCACATTGCAGCAGAAGTGCAGCAAGCATTTGGTAAAAAGTCTTCTAGCAGGTACCCCCTTACTTGAGAATGATATATTTGACCTGAACTTTGTGTTGCAGGGCCATATTGGTCTCGCTGGACCTCGTGGAGCTGTGGGACAACAAGGCCTGCCTGTAAGTTAATAAAACACTTTATCACTAGTGAGACAAAATGACCTGCAACTTCGATGTTTTCGGTAGTCCTTTGGATGCTGAGTGAAGTGCACTGACTCTAGGGCCAGTGAACTTTCAAAACTCTTTTTTTTTTTTAGAATAAGGTTGTTTTCCTGAGAAAATAGTGCCTTTTCACGATTTGCAACCATTATAGAGCTGAATATTATAGCGTGTGTGCTTGTTCTTGTGTTGTTCAGGGAACGCCAGGGCTCCCCGGAGAACCGGGTCCAAAGGGAGAGTGGGGAACTCCGGTGAGTCTACGCCTCATTCTGTACCCTGTACATCTGCACACCCCGGGATATAAGTTTTCTCTACTGCCAGGCTGATCTGTTTGTGCATGACAGAAGCTGGATTCTGAACAAAGCCAGTAAATGTGTTAACACAGGCTTTATCCATTCATGGCTGGCAGGGTTGGGTTTGGTTTGGTTTGGTTGGGCTTATACCTGACACTCTGGGCATAGAAAAAAAACCCTGTCACCTCAGCTGCCAGAATGAAAGACCAAGCACAGACGTTTGGCCAAAGCACCATTTGTGTTTAATTCCAGTCGCTGGATGGAACATGCCAGTACAAAGATTTGGGACTTATTTAGCATTTGGGCCTGTTCTCTTTGCTTGAGGTTTTTTTTTCCTGTTCGCCCATAGCGGAATATCATGAAAGGAAGACAAAATAATACTTCTTACTCCTCATAAAATCAGACCAGAAACCAGACCAGGTGGTAGGAAGAGGCTTTGACTGTGGGATGGAAAGCAAGTAGGGAAGTACAACATGTTTCCATGACCACCCAGAATGTGAGGTCCCACCCTAGTTGTCCTTTTTTATATGTCAGGTTATCAACGTTATTCTGTGCTTTTGTACTTTGATCCGCAAATTCCTCATAGCTTGCAACTTCACGGTGGAATCTGGAAAGCTGCCATCAGTACAGACCTCTTGTGGGAAAAGATACTGTCCTCAACAGTCTCAGCAGCCGAATCCTTTTTAGCTGCAGCTAATTGTAATGCCTTTTGAGTCCTCGCCTTCTGATAGGGCTGCTGTTACATAACCTTCCTTTCCCCTGAAACAACTTTGGGTTCCTCGATCAGGCTCCACATATCTTCCTTTAAGTTGAGGTATTCACGGGCTCCCGGACACCGCTGACTTGCTCCAACACGTGAAACAGCCTGTTTGCACCAGCGTGCGAGAGGAGAGATTCACTGTGCAAATACCACACCATACCATACTATTAAATAATTTGAGTTGCGTGAGCAGTGTCTCCACGTCTAATACACAGAGCCTATTTAGAAACATCGCTAACTTAATGAACGCTACGGCAAGAAGCGTTAGAAACTGTTGGATTGTCTGTTTTAGATTAAAAGGCTTTGGTGAAGCATTCCTAGACAGATATATCAGAGTGTACATGGTGCTTTGGGGAATAGCGCCTGGAAGTACATACTGTACATTACTAATTTCAGGGTCTAGGTGAACACTTACTCCTTTGATTTACTGCTAAACATTATCATTTTTTTCCTTAAAAAAAAAAAAAAAGGGTAGTTGTGAGTCTCATTATTTGGCAAGTGGCCATCCAATAAGCAGTGTAATCCAGTATGTGCTGTGATTGAGAATATCATGGGCTCGGTGGAGGTTTGTTGCCTTCATGTCATGCAGTCATTTTCCATAACACCTCAATGTGTTTTAACCCAACATTTTTACATTTTTGTTAAATAACAAGTGTTTTTAATCCCCGCGTGTGTGTGTGTGTGTTTACTCAGGGTTTGATGGGAAAGAAAGGAGCCATGGGGCTGACTGGCACACCTGGCGTTGAAGTGAGTATCACCTCAGCTCAGCTCAACTACAGCAGCAATACAATGCAGCGCACGTTTGTTTCTGAGTAGGGGTGATGCAGCTGAGTACCGTCAGCATCACCAGAGTGCTGCTTTTGCACAATGGTTACCGAAGAGTTTTTCATCAAAGCAGTGTGCACACATGAGAATAAAAAGCAGCAGAAGGCAATAACCAGGTCTATTTTGCAAAAGGCTTCGCTATCCGTGCTTTCTGGGAATTATCAGAATGGAATCTTTGACCAGTCAGATTGCACAGCCAAAACTACTGGTTGTATAGACCCGATTAAGGGTGAGAGCAAAGAAGAGAGGAAGAGAGACAGAAAACAACAGAGTTACAGTGTGTCAGGTAGGACTTTCCCAGGAAAAAAAACCCGTGGAGCACAGGAAGTGATGTGTTTTTCATTTCCAGCAGCAGATCGAGCCACCGCACTGCAAATTTCATCCAGTTTGTCACAGCAGGGAACGTTCCAGTTTCATTTTCAGCCTATACACATTCTGCACACAACCAGCAGACCTGGCAAACGTAGAAACGTTTGGACATGGTTTCATATGTTGAATAAAGCTGTTTTCCACAAGACTTGTAAAAAGCCTCCAAAGTGGATACGGCACTTTAAAAAAAAAAAAAGAATAATTTTTCATCAAGTGTACAAAAAGGATTCAGTTGTTATTGTTGCCAGATCTGGCTGCAAGCGTAAAGGAAATGTCACTCCCCTGTAATTACCGCAACAACCCAATCCATCAGTGTCAGCCGAACCTACGTCAAATCGTACTTGGACTAAATTCTCACTGTTTTTACCCTGCTGGGAACACCAGATGCATGGCCCTTAGTGCATCAGGACAAACCACATTGCCCATCACAGAAAAAGTTCTAAATTATTCCTTTTGTAATTGACTGAGGGCTTAGAAAGCTGGTATGATCATAGAAGACCAATGAGACCTAGATGTGAATGTGGTCAGTTTTGTCAGACGGGGTGACATTGTGGTTGTTGTGGAAATCTTCCAGGGGCCAATTGGTTTACCTGGACCCAGAGGAATGGAGGGATACCCTGGGCAGGACGGTGCCCCGGGACTGCCCGGATTACAAGGACTACCAGGAAAACGAGGACGGCAGGTACAGTCATCCGTCATATTTGCAGAACTCTACTGTTGAGGATGGTTTATATGTGGGTGTATAGATCTGCCCTTTAGCTTAATAATCTTTGAAATGTTGTCGGGAGGTTCTCAGGGAACGTACCTCCAATAATATCAAATAATCTAGCAGCAGTTTATAATTTATTAACCGGTAATAAAGAAGATCAAGATCATGCAGATGGAGCCACTAGTTTAGTGTGCAGCTACAGTATGCAGGTATGGAGCCATAGTGTCGCCCGCTCATTTCAACTGGTTACACATTGGTGTGCATACATACACACACACACACCCACACAAACAAAACACACACACACACACACACACCTTTATTCACCTTTATTTATTTTTGCACACAATTATACGCTACGCCTAAAGAACATTCTTGCTCTCCCAGTACCATACATGTAGGTCACGGGAGGAGTCAGAAGATTTAGTTGCATAACTGAACTTTTAGTAGGACATTTCTTCTACTTGGTGCTAAATCTGTATTGCAGACGTGTGGTCTGTGTGGGTTTGAGGATCCAGTGATACACCCTCATCTTTACCTTTTAAGGATCTTTTTTTCCCCCATCCACTCAACAAGCACACACAAGGCTTCATCTCCAGTGCACTGTTTAATGGACTGGATGAGGCCCGCGCTGAAGAAAGCTGTATGAATATTGTTACAGTAATTGGACTACAGTCCGAGTAGTTCAGTCAAAGACACCATCAGCCAAAGACAAGGATCCTGCAGCCGTCTAAATCACCTGATGCATGAGACTACACTGTGCTTCAGGAAACACCATAGTGCATCTCACTAACTTCTACTGTCCCCTTTGTTTGATTGCATCTGTGGGTCATTTCACCAGCGGCCTCTGAATGCCCAGTCCCGTCCCTCGGCTCTCTCTCTCTAGTTTTAAGACCCACACTTAATACGACTGTCATTAAATGCTCTGTTTGGCTTGATCAGCTTTTACTGGTTTCGACTCAGTGGAAATCTTTATTCCAAGTGTGAAGCCAGAGTTGATCAGGATTTCATGCTTGGATGTCATTGCCCTCCCTCGCCAGACATAGAGGAGGTGGGGGAAGCTCTTTCTGTCTGGCCGCCAGTTACATAATGCCGTTGTCATGTGAAAACCCGGCACCTCTAATTTTGAGGACTCATATGTTTTCACTTGGATTAGAATTGGATATGAGTGAGCCCTACGACTGAAAATCCTTTTGTATAACTTCAAAAAAGTATGGCTGTCAATCTTTGGGGAAAAAAAGGGTTTACTCCTGAGAAGTTAACTTTTTGGAGATGGCTGGTTTTCAGTTACAAGCCGGTCTGGTTCAGCCGCCCAGGGTAGTGAGGGTGCTCTTTCACTGCAGAGAACACAGGGCTCTCACAGCAGGAAGCTGACTGATTTCACACCACATACCTCGGTGGCGGGAAACACAATATGGCTTCCTTCTGCCTTTTGCTGGCAGGCCGGGAGGCCGTCCCTGCAGAGCTGTCCTCTTCCCCTTTTGTCCTCGTCAAGTCATCACGGTAATGATTGTCAATTATCTTCCTCCTCACCGTCTTCCTCATTCCCTGCCCCATCTCCCCTAGTCGCATAGCCAGTTGGATGCATTAACACGGTATTGGACGGCATCGTAGTGAGCAGTGGCAGAAATGACGACAGAAAGAGCCGGGGAGGAAACGCAATGTAGGTCATGAGCTGAAATTGAACCCGCCAACGTCGCGCCGGCGCGTCACGTTCGAGCGCCGCGACGGGGCGTTTTTGTTGGAGGGCTGCTGCTTTTTGGTCACCGGTCCAACACAGGAAGCGCGGCCGTCAGCTGAGATCAGGAGAAGATGGATTGTGGTCCAGGGAAGAGCAAGCTGATAAATTAACACTAGGCACCAGCCAAATGCTGTTTGGCTGCGGCTCGTAGGTTTGTCTACTCCCTGAGCCAGTTTGGCGTGTAAACAACCAATCCTTCTGAGGCTCTGTTGCATTAAAAGAAAAATTTGGCAGGTACTATAATTACAGTGGCTTGACATTTTCAATCCACCAACCACCGCGCCAAGTGGATGAAAAAGATGGTTTTCCCACCTCAGGGGAGACCCGGTCTTCTGACTTGGTGTTTGTCTGCCAGACGCAGAGGATCGTGAAGCCTTTTGTAACGGACTGATGCCGAAAAGTAGGTTACCTGGTGTAAATCAGATTTTTACTTTGCAGCTGTCTGCCCTATTTGCTGCAGTAGGGTGGTGTAGTGTGGAAGGAGACAGTCCTTCAACCGTGTCGGCCATTATCCGCCCTGCTGAAGTGTCCTTGAGCAAGACACTCCAAGGGGTGCTGTTCAGTGGCTGACCCTGACCTCTGACCTCCTTGTGGAAGAAAATCTGCTATAAAGCATCACATTGTTATTGTTTGTGTCGATCCAGATTCCATTTTTTCTGGGGTGAAATGGAGTTGGACTGCAGGAGAAACTTTCAAGAGCGATGCGGAGGTGCTTCCTGAACGATAGCATCTGTCCATCGAGTCTGGTCCCTGAGCGTCTGAACTGGTGTGGTTGTGTGTGTACGTGCGTGTGTGCGCGCGCGTGTGTGTGTGTGTGTGTGTGTTTGTCTGTGAGGGGCTGAGGCACCAGGTCAGTCTTAATTAAATCTCCGAGTGATCTTATTAAGCTGACAGACACAATGGCCTTTTCTTATGCAAGAGCTCCCCAGCGCCCGTGGGTTTGCGGGTTTAACCAACAAAACCTACAGAGGTGTAATTCCAAACCGCTTCCTGACAATCGGGCAGCGGGGGGGGGGGGGGTATTTTTTTTATCCGATCCGGGGGGACAGAAGCGGTACGTGAGGCGGCGACCCACTCGATCTGTTATTCTAATATCCCTCCCTCCCTCCCCTCCCTCCCTCCCTCCCCCCCTCCCTCCCTGCCACCTCCCCCACGCCGCTGATGGAGCAGGAAACCGCCGTGGTCTGCGGTGCGGGAGCGAGAGCGCCCCAGTGACAGGCAGTCGGTTTAATGGGCCGCACTTTAGGAGCACGTTGTCAAGAAATATTATCAGCGCTGTGGTTCACGAGTCTGACAGGTTCAGGTGTGTGTGTGTTTCAATGTATGTGGAGTATATACGGTGAAAGGCTTTTAAATCAGTGTTGAAATGTGTGGATTCACTCACTATCACGATGTGTACTACTGTTCTGTCAGCTCAAGTATTTGTACTAGCTCCACTGCATGAAAAAGACCCTTGAACTACTCATACCTACTGATCTTAACCAGCCCCGAATCAAATGACCTTGTGAAGTCTTTAGTTTATATTCTGTATATTATGAAATAATTTCGGGGTTATGTATGAATTCGTCTTAAGTTGACATTTAGAAATGTTCGAATCGAAAGTGTAATTGACTCCGACCCTGGTGTGTGTTTGTCCAGGGTCAGAGGGGCTTGGTGGGACTGGACGGACTCGCTGGACTACCAGGGCTCAGGGGAGAGGTCGGACTTCCTGGGCCCCCCGGAGAGAGAGGACCACCCGGACAGAAGGTAACACCCTACACTAGCAGTTTTAAAAGCCATTTCTCTGTTTTGTATATTAAAAAAAAAACATCTTTAACCCCTTGACACCCTGACCAATGACGTGTCTCCATCCAGGGGGAGCCTGGCCTGGCAGGGGAGAGGGGAACCCCAGGAATCAAAGGCATGGAGGGGACCGAAGGTGACCAGGGCAGGAAAGGAGACCCAGGACTGAAAGGACAACCAGTGAGTATCTACAGTGGAGCGTTTGTGACCTTAAAACAGGATTCACATCACGCTATATTTTGTAACCTTGGATAGATCGATCTGTTGTTGTGGACACTGTAACAGTAACCAGGGGGATTTTGACTTTCACGTAAAGCTCATCCTCATTTGGGAATAAAAGCACAAGAGTCATCCTCCCATTTATTGTCAGTTCAGCAACTCCAGGAAGTGTCTCTTGATGACATCATGGATTACAGTAATGCTTTCTGTCCATGTTTGGGTTGTTCCTATTCAGAAATACTAACTGGATTGTGTAAGAGCATCAGAATAACACATGATTTAGGGCCTTATGACACAAACCTTCATCAGAAATGGAAGTCTAAAGTTAAAGTAAGTAAAGTAAGTGGCCGATGTGCCGAGAAGATACGCTATCGGTTCTCTGGGATTTTGCTCTTTTATATCAACATTGATGTGAATTCTGGTTTGGGGCAGGTTCTACTCAATAAAGCTGACGTTTTACTCATTTGGTCCATCAGATATTGTGCCTTTCTCATCGTTGAACACTTTAACCGCAACAGTGTAGGATACTGCCCTGCTCGTGTTTGCGGTTGAAGCCGTCCCGAGGAATGTTTTCTCTCCTTAACAGAGGGTTTTATACGCTTATAGACATTCTTTAATAGCCCTCTCTAAATATAGCTGCAGGGTTTTGGGTAGCCAAGCCACGGTGGGGTTAGAAATGTGCGCGTATGACACTTTTCCACCCTGAGCGGAGCAACAAATCACCTGGGCAAGACGAGGAATGGAAACACTCCGCCGGGCAAGGCCAGGTTATGTAAGATCCTCGCACTCCAGGGACCCGAAAACGAGGTGCTCCACTTTACTTACATAACTCCTCAACGAAACAAAAAAAACACTCAATCCCCCTCTGCCCCCCGCCTCCCCTGCTCAACCTCCATTGATGCTGGTGAAATAGAGAGCGGACTCTGGCCCCTGGGTCAGATCCCTTTACGCTTTTCAGGGAATGGAGTTTCTGGGCCAAACCCACCGGCCAGAAAGCAGAGACGTCTAGAGGATGTGGATGACTGGCTGCGCAAACATAGTGTCTGCCACCCCGGACGACAGACAGACCTCAGACGCAGACACCCAACCCCTACCCCTCTCTTGTGTTGGTGTGGGTGTGTGTTGGCGTTATTGTAGCCACAAATACGAAGCCCTCCGTGCGCCCCGGTTTTTCTGTGCCTGCCAGTTCTTTTGTCCCGGGCGAGGAAATATACGTGAGAGGGGCAACCAGAGACCTGCTGCGTCTGGGGTTGTCGGCTGCGGGCGTAAAGTGGGACTCGCAAAAAATGGGAAACGGCTCTCCTGTTGCTATGATGTGATGTCGTCTTTGCTTTGCAGGGGGAAGCTGGAAACTTGGGGATGATCGGCTTCCAGGGGTTTCCAGGACCAAAGGTGAGAGGTCATGCAGCTCACAAACAGTGTCAGACCGGAGAGGAGAGAAGTAGGAAATGAAGAGTTGAAATACAATTGCATTACAACAAGATGAGATAAGAAGAGACATGAGGGGGGGTAGATGATAGGATGACATGAGAGGAGGAAGAGGAGCAGAGATGATGATAGACCATCAAGGGGAGAACTGAGTCACTGATCATCCAGTGTGTTAGACCCCAAGAGTACATTGTCCCTGTGTCATGACACATCTGCGACTGACGAGACCTCTTTGTTTGGAACAGGGGCCCAACGGAGATTTGGGATTGAAAGGTGTCCCTGGCCCTAAAGGCCCTATGGGTATTCTGGTAAGTGCAATAGGAACAGAGACCAAGAACATGTCAAAGCACAATCAGAAAATTCATTTAATTCTCTGGGAATAAAGAGCACGCCCTCTCAGCAGTATACACACCTGCAGTGACTGGTGTGTGTGTGTGTGTGCGCGTGCGCGTGCGCGTGTGTGCGTGTGCGTGTGTGTGTGTGTGCGTGTGCGTGTGTGTGTTTCACTGCTGTGGTTTGTCAATTCAAACAGAGTGCTTTATTCATTGTCTCTTTGTGTTCGTGTGTTCAGGGATTCAGTGGACCTGTAGGCCCCGAAGGAATGATGGGCCCACTGGGAAAACCCGTAGGTTTCCGTGTGTGTGTGTGTGTGTGTGTGTGTGTGTGTGTGTGTATATACTTGCAATCTCATGACTGTGTGGGTGTGTGCATACCTGCATGTTTTGTGCACGTACGTCTGAAGCTTTTGAAATAAGGAACCACATAGCGTTTAATCACCCTATGAATGGATTACTTGATAACCAGCCAGGTGTAAAGCAGTGGGATTTACAGTCCAGTACAGCTACCTGCTACCTGCTATATTTATAGTGTTTTTGTTTTTGTTACAGGGGCCAAGGGGTCCAAAAGGAAGCAATGGCGAAATGGTGAGATGTGACTTAATAATCTCCTTCATTTCAAACAAGTCAGCTAAAAAGTCTCTCTGGGTGATTCCACTCCCTGTAGCGTCACACTTCCGAATTCCTCGGCGAGCCCGTGCACCCCAGGGGGGTTAGGAGACCTACCGTAGATGACGAACACGCTGTTTATAGACTCGCGAAGCTAGCCGGGGATCGCTGGCGGTTCTGTTTACACGACGGTCCTGAGTCATGGTGAAAGTAGCTGTTCCCCGGAGCCTCCCTGCATTCTCAGGCCCTCCCGTGTAAACGCCGCTGAGGAAATGCCTTGTCACAATGTTAGCGCGGCGCAGTCACCGTGCACACGTCCTAGATCCCTGATCCCACTCTGCAGTGTAAACTAAGATCTGCTTAAATCCCTCTGCAACTTACACTACTTACACATTACACTGTGTGTGCATCTGCATACCACACACACACATTCTGTATACACACACACACACACACACTCGGATGGCTCCTTCGCTCTAGCCTTTTTTCTCAGACACTGATGAATATGAAATATGTGCATTCTCTCACAAAATACGTGCACACACACATGAAAACACACAGCCCACCCTTCAGAGGTCTAATAAGAAGCAGCTGCCCCAGGTGGCTGCTGTTGGACTCCACTGTGTTATACTCCTGGTCAGCCAGAGGGGGCAGTAGAAACCCACTGTAGACAGCCTGCAGCCATCCTCGCTCACTGAACTGCCGCACTACTAAGACAGAAGACAGTACAGGGATATCAGTCTTATATATCTATTCTGCTAACACTTTGATTTTGTGTGTGTTTCTTTAAATCTCAGGGGCCTCAAGGGCCGCAGGGGAGTCCAGGTCCCAGAGTAAGTGTTTTCCTTCCTCCCTTTCAACACCTTTACCTCAGTACCACACTCTAGCACCAGACACGTAAATGCAATGCTGTTGCTCTACGGCAGAGTTCCTCACATCCGGGCCTCGGGTTCCAGAGTGCTGCTGGTTTTCTCTGCTACCAGGAAGTTAACTCCATTCACCTGACATTCCAGGTCTTAATCAATCCTTGATTAGAGAGCTAGAATGGAAACTACCTGGCAGAATAGAAAACCAGCAGTACTCTGGACCCCGAGGCCCGGATTTGAGGACCACTGCTCTACGGCAACTGTACAGCACGGCCCTCGCTCCAGTCAGTCGAGGGTTGGACGTAAGTCAGCATCTGTAAAGCTGCACCAGTCTGAGATTATTGGCATGGCCATATCATCTAATGAGACGAACTGGTCTCACGTCAGCCATCCAAGTCGAAATTTAAATCGCTTTGCCATGAAAAGGTTTCTTATATCCATATAATAAAATCTATATAAAATATTGAGAACGAAGGGCCGTGTGTTCCAGTGTACGTTTACATGGCCAGCACCCCAGACAAAGTCGGCCTCTGGTTGCCCTGGTCATATATCTCCCTATATAAATACACAGAGCCCACAGACACAGAATTGATTGACTAGCAAAGTCAACTGACCCCCAACCCCAATGAGCTCACGTCTCGCTATATCTCTCATGCAGTCTGTGTTTCTTTCTCTCCTCCCCAGGGACCCCCCGGTGCTCCCGGTCCCACAGTAAGTACTTTGCGTCACCCGTGTATTGATTAGATCCTCGGAGAAAGCAAAACAGTAGAGGAAGAGAGGATGGGCTTCGGGGGGGGCAAGAAGGTCCCGTTTCGGGTTCCACATGAAAGGAGTGTTGGCCGGCTGGAGGTGGTCCGGAGGGGGCTAGGCAGCGCACGTCCCGGTGCGTTTCAAAATCTATACATCAAACAAGGTCGAGGCATCGGCCATCGAGTTTCCCTTCCAACAACATCAGAGCGGCGACCGTAGAAGCAGCCAAGCAGCTTTTATTGTAACGTTAAAGCAGTAAAACAGAAATATAAACTGACAGTGGTGAACGGAACGACAGTTTGAGAGTGCTGGTCTCGCGCCATTGATATATATATTTTTTTTTACATCCGAGTCTTGAACGGGAACGCACCTTTTTTACGTCTTCCTCTCATTCTGGTTGGAGGGTAAACCTCCCTGAGAGCCCAGCTTCACGCTCAGATAAACCTTTCAGAGGAATGGAGACGAGATGGAGATAAGATGTACGAATAGACCCCTGGTTGTGTCCTTCAGGGAGAAGTCTGTAAAAGAGACTGACTGGGTGACCTCTTCACTGTGTTGAAACCGTTTCTTAAAAACTCAGAATAAAAAAACACCGTATCAGATAGCCTCTCTGTTTACGCACATTACGTGATAACCGCGGTGTTTACGCGGAGGGGAATGTGTTAGCGTGGCCCCCTGCTGAGGTCAGGAATGTGACGGTTTATTGACGCAGGGCTTATTTTACGGCTCCTCTCCGGCACTGAGCTGTATTTTGACTCTGTTCGAGTTTTCACTATAAACTGTAGGAGTTTTTTCAAGTTGTTTTTTTCTCTCACCGGTGAACAAACCTATGGATTAAGAGCTTTTAGTTTAATAATGAATGGCGCGCCGGATCGCTGTTTTCCATTAAAACAAATTTGTTGATGCTGAATCCACAGAGGCAGATATATGCTGACTCGGCAGCCCACGCTCTATCGGACTCCAGCGCCGTTCGGACAGAGGTAAAGCATTTAATACACTCTGGATGGATGGGTTGGCAGAAGGATGGGTGAATGGGTAGATGGATAGAGTGATGAGAGAATGATACATAGATGAGTGTAATCTATTTAGGATCTTAATGTAAATAGAAAAAGAATCTTGACCCATTCTGTGTTGAGCTGGTCGTTGGTGTCCTGACTCCGACGAAGCCCCTCCAATGTAATCGGAGAGTTTTAAGAGTTGACCTGTGATCAGTTTGCGTGCATCCCCATCTCCCATTCACTGCCTTTCTCGATCCCCTTGTCCGGCCCAGAGTTTCCAGAACACCGAGGTGCCCCCGCCCGACCAGAACTCGGAGCTCCTCAAGACTCTGCATTACCTGAGCAGCGTGATTGAGAGCATCAAGAAGCCCCTGGGCACCCGGGAGAACCCGGCCCGAGTCTGTAAGGACCTGCTGGACTGTCATCACAAGCTCATTGATGGTGAGAACTTGACGTACCGGGTACTGAAGGGATGGGATTTCAGGTTTTTTGGTTTTTAACCTTTTTGGACACACAACTGTCATTCTTTACCATGTGTAGATTCCTGGTTACCTGCTTTTCCTGTTTGTACATGGAACATGGTGTTGACCTGATAGGGCTCCTGAGTATTATTCCCTTTCCAGTTTTAACGCCTCTTGTAAAGCACTTTGTGAGCTCTGCTGTTAGACAGGTGGTATACGAGTCAGGTTTCTTAATATTAGGATTCTTAGTAACTGATTTGTTTCCCTCTGCCTCTCTTTCCTCTCTCTGAACGGGGATGCAGGTTGGTTCTGGATTGATCCAAACCTGGGCTGCACTTCAGATGCCATGGAGGTCTTCTGTAACTTCACTGCAGGGGGGCAAACCTGTTTACACCCACTGGCCTCTAATAAGGTAAGAAAGAGTGAAGACACGCCGATCTCCAGGGACGTTTTAAACTTGATAATGAATAGATGTGGTGAGGTAGGTGCAGGCAGTACGCTCCCAAGGGATCGTGATCACGGTGCCTTCCCTTCCCCTTCAGATGGTGTTTGGTGTGGGGAAAGTCCAAATGAAGTTCCTCCACCTCCTGAGCACGGAGGCCAGCCACAGCATCACGGTCCACTGCCTGAGCGATCCGCCCTACGGCGCCGCAGACAGCTTCAGCGCCACCGGCCCCATACCCGAGGGTAACACCCGGCAGCGCTTTCGCGGCTGGAACGGACAGACGTTTGAGGAAGACACACTACTTGAACCCTACGTGCTACAAGACGAGTGCAAGGTGACGGAACTGAACAGGAACTGCAGTCAAATACATTATTTTACCATTTTTTTGTGTACATCTCTAAACATATTCTGATATCTCTGAATTTGCGATTTGAATCACTCGAATCCTATTTTATTCATCCGTCTTTCTCTTCCGTCCCATCTTCAGATCCAAGATGGCAGCTGGCACCAGTCGCATTTCCTCTTCCATACTCAGGATAGTCGTCAGCTCCCCATCGTAGACGTACAGGAATCCCCCGCGTCACAGCCCCATAGTCAGCGACGTGTCGAAGTCGGACCGGTCTGTTTCCTCTGAGGCCAACATCGCCTAGCACCCCCCCCCCCCCCCCGACGCATTCACACAAACTCCTAAGACACAAGGCTGCCCACCAAAGAGAGGCTGGGGGCGGGTCTTTGAGAGAGCGACAAAACGCCCTGTCCGATCGACGGCCGACCTTGGTGGAGGAAATCCTTGTTGAGGGGACATCCAGGCCAAAGGAGGCCAAAGGAGAACAGTGTATACCAATATTTATCAAATACATGTGTAAAGTATGTTTTGTCTGTTTGATTGTTCGTCTGTCAAAAGGTGCTTTGGTTGGCTGCATCCTGGACCCATGTTACTCCCTGATCTCAGGGTTAGGGCCTGTCTATGCAGCAACCTATCCAGACCCAAAACCTCCCTCTGTCACCCCCCCGATCCCCCATCCCCCCTCCCCCGCTTCATACACCCCAGCCATCCTAAGCAGGGGCCTTGCCCGAAGAAGAGTGCCAGGCCTCTGAGTAGGAGCACTGTCTAACTAAAGGTTTATAAGAGTGCAATAGCATGTGGAGAATGTGTGACTGAGTTGAACATTGCATTTCCAATTAAAGGCTATATTTTACAATGTTTTCATGATAATTTTGTCTTTTGTCCTAGCCAGTCGGACATCTTGACAGATGGTGCTCTACCTCTACCTGCTCATTTGCCCTTTAGAATAGATGCTTGTGTCAAGTTAGTCTTTTTTTTTTCCTTGGAGTTGTATGTACCGGTTACATCAAAATCTGTTCTGTTGTATGAGTACTTATTTAGATTTGGTCATTTCTAATTTATGAACCATTTATTTTGATACACTACATATATTTCATAGCTTTTTTCCTGCTACTTGGTAGGTTCTTCAGGGGTAACCTAGCATTGGTGCTGCAACAAAGAATGAGTCATCAGTGAGTTTTTACATGTCCTGTGTATATATTGACAGCATACTGTATGTTTGATTATTTATATCCTTTTTGTTTTGTTCACATTACTGTACCACAGTAAGTTATACTCTCAGAGAACTATTTGGTCAACTACAACTCAGTCTAAATAAGTATTTATGTTTAAAAAAAAAAAGTGTATTTGTGTGTGAACACTTGTGACTTGTGACCTTTTTATTTCAGCTCATTCAGTGGTTGCTAAGTGGACCGGCAGCTACCATAGGCCAGAGTCCGAATCCATCAAAAAAAACAGTCATCATATTCTTAAGTTATATTACCTTGTTCAAACTGTAATTATATAAATGCTCTGGAGGATAAAAGTTGGATGCAAATGTGTAAATAATAAATATGACATTAAATAAATGGAATATTCTATCCCCAAATGGTTTGCTGCTGTTTTTTGATGAAAGGAAGGATCAATATTGTGAATTCATCAGTAGGTCAGGATGAAATAACATCGGAGAGTCAACTGTAACAGACGTTTCGCTGTATGTCTACATATCATCTGTCTCCCACTGGCAAATCTGTTTTAGATTAGAATGGTTTGAATTTTTGTAACACTATCGGTGGAGCCTTGGTGCCAGAATGATATAAGTGGGTTTTGGCTATCTTCACAGGAGCAAGTCCAGTTGAGCTCCTCCACATTTCGTTTTTTGCTGAAATCACGACCAAAAGAAAATCAATGTGCTTTTGGTACTAGACAGATCCAGAATTGGGCACTTCTGCAGTGAGTGATTTTTGAAGAAAGATTGCATCCAATTTTAGCACCGTTTGCAAAATGCATCAACTTTGATGACTGTAGATGTCATCTGAAGTGTGAGTCGAAAACAGAAAACAGGCTCTTCTTGAATCTTTGACACCTCCTTGTGATTCTGGCTCCAAACCCTCTGTTATCACAGGCTGCCTGGTTCCTAACCCTCTGGCATCCTCAATCTTACTGATGCTGGCAACACAAAGCACTAAGTCCTACATAAAGCTTGCACACAAAAGGATCTAGAGGCTCTTCTTAGAACGTTTTGCTAGTTCACTGTTGCTACTGAGACCAATTCATTTCAGTGAAGCAACAAAATTCCAAGGCACATCAAATCACTTGAAGTAATAGTAATAAAAGTCATAAAATCAAGAAGCTGCTGGACTTGGACTTGCTGAACTTTGACTATAAGCTCATTCAGCTAAACTGTAAATGCCAGGTTTTGTTTGTTTGACACTTTCTTTACCTTTGAGCAATAAAAGCGTACCTCACTGCACCCATTGAACTGCCAAGAGCAACAAAATAACCACTTTTCATTAGACATTGGTAGCACTGGATATTGTATCAGAAGCTTGACTAAGGCAGCCCAACACACTCTAATAAGTGTTGTGAAATAAGTTACTTTTCCTTATTTATTTTACTGTATACCTTTTATATCTGCTATGTGGATGACACTATCATTGTGTTTTTAAGCTACTCAACAAAAAAGACATAGGTAGCCTAAACTGTGATGCATTAGAGGCCAAGTATGAGTCTTGAGTGGCACTGCTATGCAGGATGACGTTGTATTTCTCACCCACCAGCAGCAGGGGGCGCATGTGTGCAATTTTCAAGCTCGACCGGAATTCTCCTCCACGTGCTGCAAGCGGCCACAGGCAAGCGGCGGAAGTTGGTTTGTTTTGATGCTGAAGTGAGCTTAATGCCCAACGTGCGACCGCTCTTCCTTAGTAATGTGTACTGTAATTGTGCCGCCGACGGCCACAATGACAGCTGCAGAAAGCCAAGTCGAAAACGCCAGTCTAGAAGATGAGATAAAGGGAGCCAAAAGAAAGATATCTCTGTCAAAGTAAGTCATTCATAGACGGCAAGCCGGTGGCGAACTGCTAGCTAACGTTAGCTTACTGCTGCGCTCGCTGACAACAGGTTGTTCGAGCCTGTATGTTGGTTTTGTGTCGTTAAACTTCTTGTATATGATAACTAACTAACGATATATGGTTAGTCTCCCGTAGCAAATGTGAAAGTCACATGTTAGTAGCGTATTAGGTAGCCAGTTATTAGCCACATTTGGCAGCCCGTGTTTCCTCTTGACGCCCCCGCCCCGTCTCCCTCCCCCCTGTCTCGCGCTAAGGTGTCCTAGTTTAGATAGGACTAACCCTACTCTTTAGATTATTTTTCATAGTAACGTTATGTAATGTACTCTCTCAAGTTTGTGAGGTCGTATTACCCATATAGTACGTGCTGTGAAACTGTCAGTCGCACGTATCTACACCATTATCACACCGCGGTAAAAATTGATTTCAGTTTGGATATTCGACAAGATATTCGGTCCTCCAATGTCAGCAGCGGCTAACATACTTTCGACCCCGAAATGAAGCTGGATGTCTCGGCTGATCAGTTTCTATAGCGGTTGGTTAGGGATCGTCAATAAAGTAATTGCCTCGATGTGCATCAAGTCAAAAGTCAATAGCTTCTCCAGTATTGTGTTACAATAGTAGACCTACACCGTTGCAATAAGTGCTTATTTTATTTGTTGAAATGTTATATGTTGTTATGTTGTTGTTATATGAGGCCACATGACCCAAAAACACCAAACTACCTCCTATGTTTACCAGCATTGGCCACATCATGCACATCCTTTAGTTTATTTTTCATAGTATGTCATATACTCTCCCTGTGTGAGGTCCTGTCCACCCATATAGTACCATGTGTGTCAGTACATGCTGTGAAACTGTCAGTCGTCAGTATTTATCTACACCATTGTCACCTGAAGATAAGTTGTGTACATTTCTTGTATTTGAAGTGATTCTCATGTCTGTCCAACAGTTGTGGTGTGTGTGGATCAGCAGAGAGCAAATACACATGCCCGGCCTGTCTGAAACATTCTTGCAGGTGAGATTATTTTTCCCAAAGATAAAGTTATTTTGTTCTTTACCAGCACATACACAAATCCCAACTACTTTTTATTTTATTTCTTTTTTATTTTCTTTGAGAAAATATTACTAGCTTTTTATCAATGTTACTTAGGGCTTTATTTATTAAGTTGTATCTATTTTGTGGCATGTTACATCTTTTAAAATGTACAACTGCATACAAACCAACTAATGTCCACTTTATTAGATAAAGAGGCAATTTAGTGGCAGAAGACACAGAAAGTGGCAAAGTACTGCAGCTCTCTGCAACATCTACTGAAATGAACCCATACACATGTACAGTACACAGAGAATACATATCAATTAGAGTTACCCATGCCCTTAATATAATGCAGTGGAAAACCAAGAGTCAGAAATTGGACTATTCCAGATGGCTCCATGAGGCTATCGATGACTGCCGTTTCATTTTTAGCCTGGCAGAAAGCATGGTATAGTACATGGTATGAGTACACTGGAGGCAGAATAGTCTAGCCTTCATATAACTTGCATTAAATGTAAGAAGGCCTGTCTTTGATGCTCCCTGCCTAGTGCGAGGCTTTTCCAGCCCCCGAGCTGCTATTAGGCTGAGATGATCTCCCCCAGGTGCTTACCAACCGTCTCCCTGTTTTAACACCAAGGTGGAATCAATTTATCTTCCCCTTTTTATAGTGTGGTATTATGAGTGATTTAAAGATATTTGGTGGGCCTCGGTTCCTCCATGGTCGTAAATGATGGGAGATCTCAGTTGCAGCCAAGAAGACAACAGTAAAGCTGATTCTTATGTAACGTATAGGCCACGGGGAGGGAGGAAAGGGTTCCTACCAACGGATGTGGACTGTCATAGTGGTCTTGAATTAAGATTCCTTAGTTAGTAGACCTGTGCAAGTTTATAAAGAATATGTTCGGGTGTTTGTGCTTTATGTAACACTATGTAATGGAGAGTGACATAAAAGCAAGAGTGAGTGAGTTGCAGCCATGGTCATGTGCTAGGCTCTAAGCCACAACTTTGCAGGTACATGGTAGATGCCATAGTCTGCAGATTTATGCAATGCCCCTGGTCTATGTTCCTGCCTGCATTGCAACAGGGCTAGGCAAGTTTTTGATTGAGTAAAAATGAAACCTGGAGAGCACAGATATCTTGAATGGCACATCCACCGCAAAACATAATTGACGTGTGTTATTTGCCCATGAGCTTGGATAGTTCAGTCTATGTTAGCATGGCGAAAAGCAGCTTCTCCCTAAGATTTTCTTAATCATGTCACCAAGAGACAAATCCTAGCTCATGTTGATAAAAATGTAATTACCTAAGATCATACGAATAACATGAATTCTCATTTAGGCTTGATATCAACGCTTTGCTCTATCTCTACGATGAGAACATACACTTGTCTTGGATGCCGTCCTCGATCTATGAGATATCACAGAGACAAGCACTGAAATAATCTTTTTGCCATTTCAGATACAAAGCAATAATCATGAAGCTATTACGCAACAGGAGTTGGATAACATTTCTCTTCTACCTTTGCATGCAATGACCTGATTTTTATGTTTGAGTTATAGCCATGTTTTTGTTTTTACTGACTGAGCTTTCCTTTGATTAACGGCCAGGAACAACATGCCACTGGTAATATTGACAATCCACGGCCTAGTCCTTGAATTATGCCGGTCTTGAAGCATTTACCACTCGGCCTTCAAGTTCTAAATGGCACAATGAAGGTCACACCTGCATTTTTCATTAAGATTTAACAGAGGGGCCGAGGGGATGTCCATCTTCTTCTCTCATGGCTCCCTCTTGTTTTAGGCATCATTCAGCATTCCTTTTGCATAGTTTCTGGGGATATGGTCTTTGCAAGACCCTGGCCAAATACCTTTCTCTCAGCAAGTGTCTGAAATGGGTCTTTCTATGCTTAGATCACATCCCAAGTGTTTCTTTTTTTTTTAATGAGATTTTCCAGAAAGACAATTACATGCATTTTCAGTATAATCATACTAGGTTTAGTAATGATTCAAGACATGTAGGTCAAAAGTGCAGGTGGGTGTAACCTGCTGGCCTTTCTGTCTACTGAACATCCACCAATTTACTTTGGTCAGGAATATTTGTCCTTCATCACCAGTGATATGAAATGGTCGTTGGCATTTATACCGAGGCCTAACTGGTCCAACCTAGGATGGAAGTTTCATTGTTTGTAGTTTCCTTGGGCATCAGCAATAGGTGGTTTTAGGGGAGGGCGAAGGAGGATGACATTTCTTGTGTTAGCACAAATTAGTTTATCTATATATAGCCCTTTATCACAAATGACTTTACAGGCCTAACGAGGTCTGATGGACAGATTTATGACATGAGCAAATCAGTCAATAATGACAAATACAATGTTGACAGAATATGATCAGAACAAAACCACATAAAAGCAGTAACAGGTTGAAGAGGACTAAAAGGATTTAACAGAGTCGATGAAATAATGAGCCTATGTAATCTGCCTAAAATACCCTAGCCTGACCTGACCAGGACCACCAGCCTCTCTGAAGACGAGGCAAAATTCCCAGAAAAACCCCGGGGTTGTAATAGATACCAGAACAAAATATAGACCATATATTTCTGTGTATCAAATAGGTGTTCAGTTGAGTGATGTTTAGCCAGGGCCCTAATAGTTTGGCGTATGTGATGCAGGCCATATGTCAGTGTCCTTAATCGACCACGGGGGGCCAAATCGATTAGTGTATATAGATCCAATGATCCCGCTTCTCACGTCGGCTGGGGTTGGCACCACATCCCAGATTAGCCAGGGTCCAGCTCCTATGAGCTGAAATGCAACAAAAAAAGCATCCCTTTCATTTAAAGCTGCTTTATGTAACTTTTTCAATGTAAAAATATAAGTGCCTTTATCGGTCTTGTTCGTGAAGTTGGGCTGCGACAGAGAAGACTGGCCCCTCCTCCTTCATTGAGCTATCGCTACAGACAGCTAAGGGTATTGAAGTCTTCAAAAACAATACGAACAGTTACCTTGGGGCCTAAATTACAGAAGGTTACATAGTGCAGGTTTAAATTCGGGGTGAGAGATAAAGGAGGCAAAGCAATAGCTTACGTGCTGCCCCCTTATAAAAAATGTACACACACTCTGACCATCAGTCATCAGTCAGACCCAGGTGACGGGCAGACGCAGAGGGTTTCAATCTGTCAGCGGAAAACCCATCAGTGGCACAGACATGGTTCCCAGCATGCACCAAAACATCTCCAGACTGATTTACACCTCCTTGCTAGATTTGGTGTCCCTGGAGAGCGAAAAACATGTTTTTTCTTGGTGTTTTGCAGATGTTGCGTTACACATGGCTCTATGCAACAGCTAAATCCTGAAAGGGATGCTTTGAAAACAAGAAATATAGTAGTGTTTGTCCACCTGTAGTGCCAACCATTTGTTTAAATTCATCTTTATAGGTTTTTTCCTGATGGTTTCACCTTTGCCATTTACTTGACTTCTGGGGGTTTGAGTCCAGACCATTTGTTGCATTTTGCCCCATCTCCCTCACCAGTTTTTCCTTTGGCTGCCTTTTCTGCGCTGTCTGGAAGAGCAGAAATGCCACAAAAACAAATTCCAAGAAAGCAGAAGCATTACTGAAAGATGTCCCTCTCTGTACCCTGCAGCTTGCTGTGTGTGAAGAAACACAAGGAAGATTCAGGATGCAGCGGCGTTAGAAACAAGACTGCCTTCACGGCCCTCTCTGAGTTTGACGAGATGAGCCTTCTCAGCGGTGAGCCTCTTCTTAAAGATATCACATGTAGGATTATTTTACTGTTATATGTGTTTTACTATTTGGTCTGTGTCTCTGCTGTAGACTACAGGTTTCTGGAGGATACAGGGCGGTTGGCGGACAGTACCACGAGAGACAAACTTGTTCGGACTCCCCATACCACTTTTAAAGTAAGTCACTATCACAGCTGTCAGTGCCGATAGTAAGCTATGTTATAATAAAGTTACATTCTCAGACCAGTTTATCTCTTATGTGTATGGGAACTTTGCCATATTACAGTACAGTACAACATTGTTACTGCAGTAATGGCAAAATCATACTACAGTGTCAATGAGCTTTTCTTCGATTCTTAGTTAAATATCTGATCTATATACCTCTTATTGTAAGTCAAAGATGAATAGAAGAATTATATTGATAAAAACATCAACATTATGATACTAGAAGAATTCTGTATACATTTTCCTCTTCATGCTTTTACTGCTGCTCTGGTTATTTTGTGGCTATAGTCATGCAATTCTTCCTGCTACATCACAGACGTTCATTTACGTAAGATTATATGTCCTCGCCAGCTTTTACCTGAACTGTTATTACACCACAACAGAAGTGATATTTAATAGCTTTGGAGTATTGCATGTTTTCTTCAGGGGTTTTAGAGGCACTGTCTGCTTCAATGGGCACAAATCAATCAAAATAATGAGCCTTATTCTCAGCGAGAGATAAAAGCTTGGCACATGATGAACTCTGGGTTTCTTCCAGAACTTTCCAAGTGCAATAATCTGTTACTAGCCTTGTATAGGCCTACCTGTCAATAAATCTCTTTTACTGTCTCTCTCTACCTGCCAATCTTAACTCATTAAGGAGCTACACTAGTGCCAGAAAGGAAAAGGCTTGTCCTTTCAAAACTAGATGAGGATAGTTAGGAGGACGCCAGCTAATCTTTAATTTAATTGTTAATTAAACTTCCACAGCCAGATTTATTGATGCGGAGCAGATGTTTGGTATTTAGACCTGATTGTTCTTGCAGGAGACGCTCTCATCCTCTGACTGTTTCCACTGAGCTGAAATGTCAGCTGGTTTGTGTACCCAGCAAATCTTGTTCAAGGCAAGAGGGCCGTTCTGTTAAATTCTATTTCAGTGGGTAGTTTGTCTGAAGTATGCAGGACTAAGCTTCATACAGCTGTACTAAACTGCGTAAGATACCATACTATACTCTAATAAAACTATACTCTTCTGTATTTTTCTTTTTCCCAGGCTAAGATGCTGGCAGGCAACGCCCGGAAGATGAACATCACACTGAGGTTCCTCCCCATCACCTTCACCAAGAGCAAAGAAAACTCCACCTTCTGTATCACAAAGTAAGAACACAAACACTCGAAGGTACAGAAGGTCTTTGTTTTAGTCTGGAACACAAATTATGTCTATTTAGTCGTGCATTGCAGATTTAGGGTAATTTAGAGACTCCAGGCCCATCACTTCCTCTAGGCCCTGCCAAAGTGAGTAGATCTCCCACATGGGCCCAATTAAAACAAAGAACAACAAATGTATAGTTGAACACAAAAAATGCAGCATTGCAAGTGTCTGGGTTTCCATCAGAGCAGCACCATTAGAAATTATTTGTAAGCATTCGTGCTTCGGAGGCATTGTGAGACCGACTGTTAACAGTGACTGCCTTAATATGTAATGCTAACAGGTAAACTCAAGGTTAAACTTCATAGTTTACTGGTGAAGTTGAATCCCTGCTCAGTCTGCAGCAAAAACAACCCCTCTGATTAGTGATGTTTAATTTTGCCACAGGATGGCACTCTAACCACTGCTTGTATACAGTGCTGGTTCTCCTCAGGTTATCTGCAGGCAGTCCAGTGCATGATGATTAAGGGCCCAACTGAATAGCAGTCATGTACCCATGTCTTTAAATGAGTGACAGATCAATTGCCCAAGGTAGCTGAGGAGTTAGTGGCACGCCAGCCTCTGATGGACTGAGGTGAGTTGAGATTAACCATGGCCATGAGGCAGAGTTAGCCATGATGAGGTCCTTTATAGTTAGCATGAGTTGTTCGCTTGGAGCGGCGCTGTATTTCATAACAGTTCTGCGGTAATGGTGATCTATAGCAGGGGGCCCTCCAAGCACATATGTTGGAGCCATTCGGTTGGCCCTTGTTAGATGTGTTCAGTGTCAGCTCTGCTCCCTGAACACACACACACAGACACACACACACATTCAGCTGGGAAACTGATTTAACTGCAAGAACAAATGTAAATACAATGAACATTCATCATCAGGCTTTATTCCATGCTCCAGGCAAACCAACATGTGGCAGATGCAGTACAGCTTGTCCATTGATCATGATATTGGCCCAACTACCTAAATAAAACCCATAGAAATCACACAGCTACTGGAACTGAAATTGGGAATGAGCAATGATACACCGACTTGTTTCTGGTTGGTCCCCACATGACATGAACACTTGGATCAGCCAGAGTTTTAATGGTTTGGCTAAATCTTTTACATTTAGGCTGAAAGATGTTAACCCCCTGTCCTAGGGGCAACACTTACGCAATCTGACAGGACGAACCCAGGGAAGTAGTGGAGGGTAAACCCAACTACAGTAAGCTTAGTTTGCCCTCCTTTTTGATTTGCAAATCATCACCTTTTTGAGCTAAATTCATAGTATACGTAACATTAAGTACTAGCAAACTGTTTGTAAGAGAAAATGGCATGTTCTTCTGAAAAATAAATTTTTGTTTATATATGAGGATGTTTACCTTAAGATGATCGTTGACCACGGGTCATAGTTTACCCACTACATCACTGGAGTGGACTTGATGTTGTGTTGCCGTAGCAACTGGTTACCCCATGTACTCCTCAATCAGGCTTACAATTTGAGTCACCCCCCAATTACCTGTTTCTCTTTCCTTTTCCATTTTGCTGCTGCAATGCACTGGTGGTCTTGTCATGTTTGACACCTTTTTACCTCCTGGGACAGCTTTCTGACACTCATTTCCCATTTCTACTGAGACTAATTCATAACACTTTCCCCCCTCAGTGGAAGAATAAAAAGCAGTTTACTAGAAAGGGTGGAAAATTGTTATTTGAATTTCATATTAAAACTTAAGACTCTTAAATGTCCAGGGACAACATTGGGTGCCAATCAGAACTGCCACTGAAAGAAACCTTTGTCATTCCCTCCAGCTGTTTTTATGTTGTTAGCACCCCCCCTCCTCCCACCCTCTTTTCCATCCTTAATGTCTACCACTCCGTCATGTCTGTCTGTCTCTGGTGTTTTGCAGGCGCTGAGTTAAACATGCATGGGCATGAGGCAACATTATGTAAGGTTGTAGTAGCAGACTTTGCCTGCCCCCAACCCTCTAATCCCATGCCTGCCCCCCCCTTTGTCAGATGGTGTTTTTTGTGGGACAGTGCTAGCACATCAGGTAGCTCTTAGCCCTTTCATAAAGGTTCAACACCTGGGAATGTGCTAATGGGGACTATATTCCCACATTTGCACTAGCTCCAGCAAGAGAGACAAGAAGACTCTTTATGCTTTTGCTATTGCAGCATCCGTAGAGGAATCTTCAGCCAGCTGCAGGGCTGTATTTCTTTGTTTAGTCTGGTTAGTCTCAGTAAGTCTCACTGCAGAAGTTTTTCAACTGACCACAACAGTGTCCCCGTTCACATAACAGCAAGTGGACACAAGGGATGGGATGAAAGGTATACAATAAATTGCAGGGGATAGAGAGAGAATGGGCTTCAGAACGTACCAAGTACATAATATAAAAAGCAGATGTGTGAGCGGTGTGACTGCATCTGGTTAGCGACATATTCATGCTACGCACTCACACTGCCAGAGAAGGATCATTACTGGCAGCCGGCTGACTAGAAGGCTTTCATGCCTGGCTATGCTGTGTGCGCGTGTGTGTAAGTCTGCACGTGTGTGTGTTTGTGTGCGCACAAGTGTGAGTTTGTGAGCGTGTGTGTGTGTTTGCTTAAATGTTTGTACGCAAGTGCCTGCACGTCTGCTCTCTTCCCACCTCTCCCCAGTGACTGATTTCAAAAACAGGGAACAAACAGTAAAGATATTGACTCAAAATTACAGCCTGTGCTTCTTTATAATCCAACCCTCGGAGGGTAGATATGTAATGGCTGGCATTTGGCAGGACATTGGGAGTAGTTGTGTCAGGATGGAATCATGTTCTCTGCAACCGCAACCTGGCATGACAGGGCACTTTCTCCAGAGAGGAGTGGACTGGGCAACAAGTCGCAGTGGTAGTTACTGGTGCTAATAAATGCAGAATTTTTGTAATAACTTGAAAGAATTCATAATGTGTTAAACAGTGTTTAATTGTCTTCATCTTTTTGGTAACTTCAGTAGAGTTACAATTGCCAACGAATACATTTGCTGATAGGTTCGTGGAACAGTACAGCTGTGGAAATGTGCTCACTTTTAAGATTATCCTTTGGGTTTTTTTGCCTTTATTGGACTGTTAGCAGTAGAGTGACGGGAAAGATTGGGAGAGAGAGGGGCGATGACATGGAACAAAGGTCCTGAGCCGAATTTCAACCCAGGACGTTGCAGTTACATGAGTTTTAGATTGCTGAGCCACCAGGATGCACCGAAAATGTGCCCGCTTTGTATTGAAGGCATTAAGTGTGGATAGAAAGTCTTACCCTACTCAAAAAGTGAACAGTAAGCATGTCATCCCTCACAAATTGTAACTTACCCCTTGAGCCAATTATTGTAAAACACTGGAATGGAGTGGTTAGATAATTCGCCAAGTTTCATAGAAATCCAATCAGCGGTGTCTAAGATATTGTGAAGTAGATGAACAACCAAATGGAAGGAGAGCCATCCATAGTGCACCCCCGATTTCACCATGGGGGGCAACTATCCATTGCTTTGCGCGAGCACACACACCCACACACACACACACACACACACACACACACACACACACACACACACACACACACTAGGGCTGTCACTTTCCAAAAATTGAGTTCAAATGAAACCATTATCAGCAGATTCAATCAAATGTATTCTAATCTCCAGCAGTTTGAAAATATTGTGTTAGCCTTCAGCTGTCATTGGTTTTTATTGACCACTGCTGATGCAGAGGCAGTGCCTGCTTCCACCTGAGGCAGGCACCACATCAAAATGTGTCAAGAAAGTGTTGCACATAATGTCATCGAAATAGGCAGCCGAGGGGAACACGCTGCTCACCGACGTGCTCTGATTAAAAGTCAAAACGGCAATCTATCAAGCAGTGTGCGGTGCTGCATGTGCCAGTGAAAAAATAAAACTTATGTTTCATATTTGACAGACACTTAAAGACACTTAAATCACCTAGTTTACCATGTACTGTACAGGTTATACTAATAAGAGTGGACAGAAGAACTCCAATATCAATGGTTGTCGGCCATCACATTTATTTTAGATTAACAATTTTTGAACAACGCACACACTCCTACACAATCCTACTCACATAAGCATCTTTTTTTTTTGCCTGAGTTGTTTTCCTCAAGAGGAAGAATCAAGCTGCGCTGCTGTGTCAGTATTGGCCTCGTCAGGGAAAGGATATACACCAGACCTATGACTACCATTTAGGAATTAGTCCAGCAACAGAGGCTCTCGCCAGAACCTACAGAGCGAGTCTTAAGATACATCTGCCTGTAATCTTCCTCTCCTCTCGCTTTTCTCAACTAACCTCTCTGCCTCCCCACCCTCTAAGGCTGTGGAGAAAATTGCAGTGGTGGATGTTGGATTAGTTTGCTGTATCTCAGCACAGAGGGCCCAAAGTCCTGTCGTTTCTATTCACCCACCACCTCTCGCCACCCAAACCCTGGCATCTGCTCCTCATGCACAGATGTGCAGGGCACATGGCTTTATGCAGGCCTGGTGGTACACCATTTCTGTTGGATCTGTCCAATCCTAAATCCAGCCAGATGGATTTGTGCTCTGCCAGACCCACAGTCAGGGTCTCTGCTTTCTGGTGTTGATGCTACCAGAAACTCCAATCACTTATTCAATCAACACAGCATGTTCTTTAATGAATTCATCTGTCATCTTCTGGGTCTGTGTGTGTCTCTCTCTCTCTCTCTCTCTCTCTCTCTCTCTCTCTCTCTCTATCTCTCTATCTCTATCTCTATCTCTATCTCTATCTCTATCTCTATCTCTATCTCTCTCTCTCTCTCTCTCTCTCTCTCTCTCTCTCTCTCTCTCTCTCTCTCTCCTGGATGCAGTCGGTTGCTCATAGTCCGTCGGCTTTTGTCTCTTGCTGCTCTCAAGACAAGATTGGACGGTCATGTCCTGAGTAATGGTATGCATGGTTGTTGTAGGGAAGATGTGCCTATGCATTTAGAACACGTCTAAAATGTCACCTTGTGCACCCTAGAGATTTGCCGTCAGATCTGTGGGGAGAAAGATGAATGTAGTACCCACAGAAGGCTAGACACCAGGACCTGTATTTAACAAGTGAAAACTAATGTAGTGCTAGTTCCCCCCCCCCCCCCCCCCAATATCCCAACATCTAGGCTAAGCTGACATCACACCATGGTTTTAGTCTCGTTCACATTGCATATATAAAAAGTTGTTCCTGCTTACTGGGCAGGAAACTTAATCAATATTGCCTGGGCTCAATCGGTTGTCCCTCTTCCCTGTATTAGTGTGATTTTAAGTTTATGGCACTAAGTAATTGACTGTCACACCACATGATTATTGATTTGTAATCATTGTTAATAATTTATCATCATGGCTGCCATAAATCAGACATTTTTGACTTCAACAATATTGTGCTATGACACAGACCTGTATTTACCTACAAGTTGAAACCTAGCCAAGAGTGGACAACTGTAATAATAATGGCCACAATCTGTGCTATCTAAGTATAATATCTGAGACATTCTTGCCTGAGATAAAAGGGTTGCTGCCAAGATGAAAGGGCTTCCTTGGTAGCCACTGATCTCTCCTAATAGCTGCAAGTCCCTATACTTGGGGAAACAATGAAATGTCTCCCGTCCATTCTGACATTACAACCAACGACGCAATTTGACAGGCATGATAGCTAAGCGACCAATAACAATGGCACCAGCTGGCACCAGCTCAAGCACTAAACCGATAAACAGTCGGTCCATTTTAAAGATTTCGAAAGCGACCCTAAACAGAGAAATGCTACAGAGATAACACCATCTATTGACCAGTAGATGTACATGCCATAGATATACAGTATATAAGCATCCAAAATGAATTGAAGACGATGAACATGAGTTCCTTCTTATGGACAACCCAACATAAAGAAGCTCTCCATCTAGTGGCAAGCTTAAAAAGCTTTTGCTAACTTGAGGGTCAGTGGGAAGGAACATTTGTCCATATAATATTTTTCAATGCTAAAGACAAGCTTTGATCCTGAATCAGCACTCACACTTTGTGAAGATTTGTAGACCTTGAGTAGCTTGCATGTTTGAAAACCAGCCCCTACATTGTGACTGACTAAAACAGCTGTGCTTTTTATGCAATTACTCCATCAGCACTTTCTTTTCCTTTGTTTTAAAATGACTAGATTGTGAGGTTATTTATTGGCTTTTTCTAAAGCTATAGACTTACTTCAAGGGCTTCAAGTCTGCTTAACAAATCCAGACCAGCGTTCTGAGCTATTTTTATAGACTAAATATAGAGGGGAAACTAGTCAGGGAAGCAAAGGGCCATTTTGCTGCCAATTTGAGGTGGAGGAAACAGCAGCCACTTGGGAAGCGATGAGAGATGACCTCTTGCATCCCCACAACTCAACCCTGGCTCCTGAAAATGATTTGAAACCCCAATTTCTTCCCCAGAACACAAAGGTTTAGGCTCTTGGTCTAGACTTTCCCCCCTTGGAATGAGACAAAATAAACAATGTGAATCTGGAGCACACAATATTACTTCCAGAGGCTGAAAACCCTGATCATAAAATGTCCTGGCTACCCTGAACAATTCTGAAATGTGGAGAGTGCTCTTCTTCCCTCTGACTACCCCTCAACACACACACACACACACACACACTTACAAACACATACCCATTCAGTAGCTCACTCGTGGACTGAGAGATTTGTAGGTTTCGACCCTAGCAACAAGCAGAAATACTGCAATGTTTGTTATTCCATAGCACAGTAATCATGATAAAACCTGTTTTAACTCTCACTCTGTTTCGGCCACCTACTAAGCCTATTTTAGACTTAATTCTTGTGGTCCCTGTTGGAAGAAGAATCCCGCTAGGAGGAGAAAATGCTTTTTGATGCAGGCCATGTAAGGCAGGGAGTGTTTTTGGGATTATAAGCCTTTAAACATAATCATAAAGTGTGGCGCCTACAGTTGCTTTTATGTAAATGCAGGAATCATGAATTAAACTGGATTTAATTTCTAATCCAACTGGAAAGTTTACTAATTGCACATTCGTTTAACAATGGCCTGGATGAGTAGTTTCAGGGAGAGCAAGGATTGCATTCCTCATACACACAATCACACATAGGAGCTGCCCTGTATAATGAGTCTTTTGTTCATTGCTCTGCTCCACTGGAGTATTTAGAGGTTAAATGCCTTGCTCAATGGCCCTTCAATGATAGCTGTTGAGGAACTGTACTGTGGCTCTCAACGTGTCTTCGGTAGTTCTTGCGATTCAAACCGGTCATCCTTTGTTATTTCTGCATCTATTTGGTGTTCCTTTTTGCAAGTATCTCCTCTCCATTCCTGACAATGAATGATGGCACATATCCCAGGTATGCACTGTGGTCTTGCCTGAAATGCTTGCACACATCTTTGGGCAAGCCTTTTTTCCATTGGAAGGCATAGTTTCCATTTGCAATAATCTCATCACACCTGGTGTTCCACCCTCTTTGTTTGTGTGCACCCACGCACACACCGACGCAGAAACTCTGCCAAAACAAAGCCAACACTCATAAATTCCTCCAACTAGAGGGTTGGGGGTGTTGGGTACCTCCCACACCTGCGTAGGGAATCCCCTCACAGCCCCCTGCCTACACTCCCAGTACTGCCCGCTACTGCCTACTCTACAACTATATCCCTTCCTCCCTCTCCATACAACCAAGTGGAAACTCATAACCACATTTCATTGGATGTTCTACCAATTCTGCACATATTTCTCCGTACTTTCCCATCCATTTCTGTTTTGCTGGGGGGAAAAAAACTGCCTTCGTGTTACGTAATGCGGGATCCATACAACATCACTACCAGCAGCATTGGAACCAGGCCTGCTTTCAAAATGAAGGCACATGAGGTGGGCTAGAGCAGTACAGAGCTGCTTATCAGCTTGCGTGTGTGTGTGTGTTAGAGCTTGAGATGTCTGTCCGATTTGTCGGGTCGGGTTAGAATTTCAGATTTTTATGATTTTTATTAACGTTTAATAGATTTCATTTTGGCCTGGCATGGCAGGGCCACCTGCATTGTTAGGCGGTCCACGACAAGTGAGCGAGATAAAAATCAATGCTGATGAGGTGAATATGTGTCTCGATAACAGCCGTGTACAATTTAGTGCAACAGCAAGGAAAGTCAGATTGGAAAAACTTTGTGCACAATTAAAATAATGCACCTACAGGGTTTGTCCAGTGCAGAAGTTGTAAAGTCTTGCTGAAATCTTCTACATTAGAAATGGTAGGCTTTATTTTGGCTCCGGCTGGTGGTAGTTGGATTTGGGTTGGGTTTGGACACCATTCTTTCAGGCTATGTTGATGCATCTTGTTACAGAAGAATTAAGGGGGGGCTGCATCATTTTTGGGGGACAACATGTGTACTTGTTCGTTCTCAGATGGTCAGAGGTGTTTCTAAGTTAACTGTGTACATTTGCTAACCATGAGCTGTTAATGTATTATTAGTCTGTTGTTGGCCGCGCAATGAAACGCGACCACTCATTGGTCTGATGTAGCACTATAATTCAATTCACGTCAAAATGTCAAACTTTGAAAGGCCACAAGTGCTACAAGACCAGTCCAATTTTGATGAAACTCGACCCCCACGCAATGAAACTTGGAGGGATGATGCATCTTCGCACTGTCCACACTGATTGGCGTGATAGGGGCTCTATAATTAATGGTCACAATTCAACCTTTAAAAGTTTATTTGTTTAGCCCTTAGTCACAGTTACTGTCTCAAAGGGAGTCACAACGCCCACACTATGAAAACAATGACGGCACACAACACCCCCCGACCTTGGACCCTTGCAGATGACAAAGAAAGAAAGACTCCTTTTATGAAAAAAAACATGGATGAAACCTTGGGAGGGCCTACTGAGAGGGATGCCCTACCAGGATGGTCAGGTGTGGAATAGGTGCTGAGGGTGGGCAAGCAAAATGGAACATAAACAAAGTATGCTAAATGAATGTAATGTAATACAGAATAAACATAATAAGGACGCTTAGGTGAAACATCCAGATCTGGTGTGGGGCGTTAACAGCAGCTCGGTCAGCATAGTCATAAGAGTGGGGGACCACGAGAACGTCAACACTACCCAGCCACTGCCTGGAAACAGATAGGAGGCACACCCATACACACCACAGACAGATCCATTCATGTACTCTCACTTACACAAACAAACATGACCAACATGAGTGGACAGGAGCATAAAGAGCGTGAGAACAGGATGTAAATGCCCATCTAGTGCAAGCTAACCTGTCTAACCTTTCTCCAGAGACTGATCCACTCCTTAAATGTGCAATGCTAGGTTTTGCCAAATGATAGAGAGAATAAATAGCTTTTTAACCTATTTAAAGATAATAGTAGAGCTTGCTTCTTTGATTGCAGCAGGCAGACTGTTCCAGAGATGGGGAGCGTGGTAAGAAAAGGTTATGTTACCCGCAATCTTCTTTTTGACTACTGGATAAATAGGTAGCCAGCGTCCTGTGGTCAGAGAGCGGTATATATGGTGTGAGAAGATCTGATAAATAGGAGAGTGCCAGCCTGTATAATATTGTATATGTTAGTAGAAGATTGGGAGACAGTGTAGGGAGGACATTATGTGGTCAAATCTTCTGGTCAGGATTCTGGCAGCAGCATTCTGTACAAGCTGGAGATTTCTAATTCCACTTTGGGTAAACCAGAGAAGAGGACGTTGCAATAATCATCAAGTCTTGATGATACAAAGGCATGTACTAAGGTTTCTGCGTTTGTGTCAAATCTTAGCAATATTGCGAAGGTGGTAAAGTGCAGTTTTAGTAATCTCTGGGGAATTACGCAGTTATCAAAATGTAGAGTAGTGTTCTCAAACAGATCCCTATGTCTAGCTGGTCCAACAACCAACATGTCTGTTTTTCCACAATAACAAGTAGTGTAACAAATTATAATTTCAACCACATTTACATGACAAAAATATTATTGTCAATTGTAAACTATGTGCAGGTACTACACGCTAAGCTGCGCAGTATTTAATTATCAGTCACGGAGGCACACGGGAGGTATTTTGAAGGTAAAAGGAAACTATCTCGGTTTTTCATTTTTGGCAGAGTAACGTAAAAATAATACATTGTCTACATAGCAATGAAAACTAATGCCAAATTTACAGATAATTTCACTGTGGTGGTGGCATATAGATGGAGAATAGCATAGGGCCCAGGACAGAGCCTTGTGGCACACCAAAGTCCTCAACACAACACTCTTGAGGTCTTATTGTTGTGGAAGCACACAGTTCTATTGAGTAGATAGGACCTAAAGCATGAAAGTGCCAATCCTCAGATGCCAATGTAGTTTTAAAGACATTTTAGGAGTATGTTATGATCAAACCAACAATCTATAACCAATAGACTGTTATTGCACAAGAATTAAGTAAGTTGGCTGGCTACAACCGTTTCAAGTATTTTGAAAAGAAACGTCAGGTTTGAGATCGGTCTGTAATTCTGAAGGTCATTAGTGCTACAACACCAGTCCAATTTATTTTAAACATGGAGGGATGATGCACCTTGTTACTTATTGGCCCATGGGTGTGCCTGAATTTGGATGGATTAAAAAAGATGCATAAATGTTACCTTCCAATTTATTTATTTTTTTAAATTGAATCCCAAACTGATGTTGGTGAGTACTACACCCTAATAACAAGGTCTATGGTATGTGCCTTAGCAATTAGGTTATGCCACTTTATAAGGGTGTGTTTCATCTCCATCCTTAGATCCATCAAGCCCTCAGTTCCCTTCATGCTCTGCCTTGCCGGAGAGGGTTGATGGATCCCTATATATGGCATCATCTGTGGTCTCGGTCAGTACAAGTCTTGGTAGTTAGGTCCAGCCCACTGTATGTGGGGTACCAAGGCTCTGGATGCACACGTGGGGCATTAGATTGGCAGTGTCAGTGTGTGTGCCAATAGATTGCATTTATTTCAAAAGAGCAACAGAAATTATACTTTCTATGATTCAGTAGATTTTACCTTCAAAACAGTGATTTAATGTGTACGTTGTCTTGGTTCAGTTGACCTTGAGTGGCACCAGTCTACTGGTAACTAGTAATGTATATTAATTGTGAAAGATGAAAACCGATTCTGTTGTGTTTTGTTATTCTTGCGAAACTGTTTCATACATGTTTCTATTTCTGCATCGTGATTACCCTAGGTAAGGACACAGTTACTGTTAGGGGGATAAATGTTTAGTTGTAGAGCACGCCCAGCAACCCAGGAAATCCATCCACGTTTAAATAGTTACTGCCCAAGCAGCAACCCAGAATAAGTGATCATTATGTGATGTCCACCAGCTGGTGTCCTAGTATTGACTGTATATGTCATGGTCTCCATGGTGACCCTGGTTTACTCACTACACACACAAAGGCACACACACATACTCACACTCACGAACACGCGTACATGCACACACACTATACAGGGCCCCCCCTCTAACCAGCCCAAACTCCTAACAACAACTACCTCTCTTTCTCTCTCTCTCTCTCTCTCTCTCTCACTCACTCACACTCACACTCACACTCACACTCACACACACACTCACTCACTCACACACACACACACACACGCACGCACGCACGCACGCACGCACGCACGCACGCACGCACGCACGCACACATATGGACAGATGGACAAGATCTTGGAAGCAGACAGGCATATTGGCTTGGACAGATCAAGCCTAAATCCATTTTTGCACATCAAAATCAAGCAAGCATTTGTGTTTAACTGTGACAGGGATACTGGGAGAGCACCAGTTACCTCGGCTATCAAAGTCTTTTTCAAAAGAATGACCAATAAACATGGCTAACGAGTAACAAACACCATCATTTTCATAAGTGGACACTAAATAGTAGTTGCTCACTTTTTCTCACCCTTCTCTCATTCAGAGAAAACCGATTCCTTTGGCACCTGAAGCTCATCTTCCCTCAGAGCAGCACAGAGTTCAGTCAAAGAAGGTGAGTTGTACAAGTTTCATTTTTTGAAAAGTACAGGTCCACCTCAATTCCTGCCAGATTGTGTGTTTGCGTATGCCCATGTCTTAGTAACTGGTGAAGACCAACTTGACCGGGAAGCTTTTTGGAGCTCATTGAAGTTATGTAATTTAACTGCCCAGACAGAGGTATTACTTGTTCTAGAGAACTTCCAGATACCCAGAAAGTGAATGTTGTTATCCTAGGGGAGGTTCCAGTCGGTGACCTATCTTAGTAACGGGGAGCATTCAGACCAATATATGCATTGTTAGCCAAGGATTATAGAAGTAACACAGGGACGCCATCCATCAAAATCACGATTTCCTCTCCTGATTGCGTTCTCCCCACAATCTCTTTCTTATTAGGGTGCCCGACAGAGAAACCCTTGAGCAGATCCTGACCACCTACATTCATCCTACAGAGTCTGACCCTGTGAGACGCCAAAAGTAAGCTTTCTTCGCTGAACGCTCCAGTTCCATGTGACATCTTTGTTTTGATTTTCATGCTTTCATCTACAGGTTTTCGGGAAATGCTTCTGTGTCCCGCTGTGTCGCTGGTTTTCTTGGCTCTGCCCAACAGAGCAGAACGTTCCCAAGCAGCAGCCTCACATCGATGGTTTGAGGGGGGGGAATAGTGTTGGGCAGGGGCTTAAAAATAATCATGCTCGGGACTAAAACTTTGAAAGTTAATCCTGCCCTGGGATGCAGTATAATAACACATTCAGGGTTCAACGTTAAAGGGTAATTCCGAAATTTTTCAACCTGGCCTCTATGTCCACAAAATCGCTTTTCATACCTTTAAGTAGATCCCAAAAGTTCCAAGAGTTTCTCCGGTCCATCGGCTCAACCGGCAGTTGCGTAACGGCGGCTCAATGGCGGCAACGTAATCCGTAAGGGCATAGACGGCCGCTCAAAGTACGTCCACTAAAAGTGCTTGTTTTTGTCACGGACTGGCTCAGATTGTTATTCGTGTTATTATCCAAATGTCTGACAACATTATGGAAAGGGTCGCTACAGAAACAGCCCGGAAAACGAGGACTGTGAAAAGTATACAAAGATAGTATAGGGTTGAGAGGGTTGAGTTGTTGATAGAGGTCGGTTGATACGTGAGTCGGAGAGACGAGTTTTGAGTTTACGTAGAGGAACTGCTAGAACTTGCAGCAGCTGGTTCACCCTCCTCTGCCTGTTGCCCCTCTCCATCTCTCCTACTTCTGTCTTCAATTTCTAGGAGCTCTTCATCCGTATACTCTGGCTCAAATAAATAGGGACGGCCATCGAATTCAAATGCCTCATCTACATTCTCAAAATCTGCTAAATATTCAGCCATGAATTTGGAAATAAATTATTTCTAGCAGTTCCTCTACGTAAACTCAAAACTCGTCTCTCCGACTCACGTATCAACCGTCCTCTTCCTGCAACAATTCAACCCTCTCAACCCTATACTATCTTTGTATCCTTTTCACCGTCCTCCTTTTCTGGGCTGTTTCTGTAGCGACCCTTTCCATAATGTTGTCAGACATTTGGATAATAACACGAATAACAATCTGAGCCCGTCCGTGACAAAAACAAGCACTTTTAGTGGACGTACTTTGAGCGGCCGTCTATGCCCTTACGGATTACGTTGCCGCCATTGAGCCGCCGTTACGTGACTGCCGGTTGAGCCGATGGACCGGAGAAACTCAGAAACTTTTGGGATCTACTTAAAGGTATGAAAAGCGATTTTGTGGACATAGAGGCCAGGTTGAAAAATCCCGGAATTACCCTTTAAGACTCTTTTCCACTTGCCCTGTTGCCCCTAGTGTATTTTCACTGGCCCAGCAGCAAAAATGAAAATAACCACTTTTTCATTAATTTACCTTATTTATTACCAATAATTGTAGCATATTATCAGTCTTACAGAATATCACAGAATTACAAATTACAGAATATGGGAAAATAAACACAAACTTAATTTAAAGTTAATGATTGAGAAGATTGAGAAGAAACATAAAAAAACAAAAATTCAGTTCAGCATCGTACCTCATCACCCTCTAAAGCTATAGTTGTTTATAAGACTTGACTGAGTGGTTTGCATGCAACCTTGCAACAGTATTAACATTCAACTTAGTCTCTCTCTCTCTCTCTCTGTTTCATATCGTGCGCATCGAGGGTATATTTACGATAATTTGTGCTTCCTTTATAAAATTACCCACGCTGACAGAATTTGCAAAACATTGCGTGGATTGATTCGTCATTTTCCACCGAAAACTTTCACCTCGTAGCTTGAAATTACCGCTGCCATGTCCACTCCACACTAGTCCCTCACGCTGAGGTGACTCCAAATCTGACTGGTCAGATTACGTACAACAGAAAGGAATGTGCGCCAGTGACAGAGCAGGGAGCCAAACACCATGCTCATCACTAGGTGCAAAATAGTAGGAGCAGAAACATATTTTTCGGGGCACAATGACTGACCAATCAACTTGCCCAAGTCAAACTCTTAGTGGCCCAGGGCACTCCTTATTGTTGAACCCTGACATTAGTTATCATGTCATATTGGGACATACCAGAATCAGGTTCATTTAGTGTATGAACACACCAACCCAAACTCTCAACTCAAACGTACAGGTTTTTTAAAGTAACAGACTCCCCACCGCATTTCCCACTTCACTGGTCATTCAATCAGCGGCGTTTTTCCATTCTTTCATTCCATCGGGGACGATGTATTGTTGAACTGCACCAGCAAGGTAATTGAGCATGACTTCACTTTACCTTCAAGTGCATTTTCTTTAACTTGTTTTAGTTGCAGTCTCTGATTGATTTAACTGCCCTTAGACTCCTGGAATTATCAAAGCTTAGACCACATTCATCAAGCATCCATCTCTCTCACACACACACACACACACACACACACACACACACACACACAGTCTCTCGTGTTCATGCAGATACATGCACACACAAATACACTGTAGGATGATATTTAGAAAAGGTCAGAACTCTGTGATGGGACATTTCACCATTTCTTATTGGTCCCACACCGCTGTCCTTATTCTCATCTTGATGACACCTCGAAGTTTTTTTAGAGAGCAAATAAGGAGTAGAATTGGCTAATGAGAAATATGTAAAGGTTAGCACTTGCATTCATCCTCTGCTTGATGCTTTTTTAAAACCTTGGACCCGCACAAATGAGGCCCGCCAAGATAATGAATGAAGTCGTAACACGTTGCCCGTTATTCTCATTTTATGTAGGCTTCTCAGTATTGTATTTTTTTGTTTTATTGGGTCAGGTTATTGCTGTTGACTGCAGTTCTCGTTAAATTCTGGACTACAGTCAGAAACCCCGGCTCATGCGTTCCATTCAACGTTAGAAAATTCAGCTACCCAGTTGTTTGGGGTCTGTCACTAATTCATGAATAGAAGTAAAAAACGTAACAACGTGATAATAGACCCAGAAATCAACACCAGTTTGATGTGCGGTTTGGAAGACCTCTTTACGTTCAAAGGGGGAAAAAAAACTTTGACTGGTGCTCAGCCCATTGTTTTCCCTCGAAATGCTCAAACGAGCAGTTTTACTGTTGGGAACCACCGACTATTCCACAGGCTGTTTAGTCGCTGGGTTCCCATGTTCATAACAAGTGGGAGTGGCGAAAACATTGTTTAGGATTATTGCTGCTGAAATCCAGATACAATGACATATTGTTAAACACTAGACCACACACCAACACCAGTTTGATGCAATGACTTACTTCTGTAATTGCATTGTATTGTCCTGGGCACAGTGCATTGTCTGAAACTGTGTTGTCAAGATGCAGAACTTGATGGCAACATCACTGCTATGTATATGAAGCAGTCGCTACAATATAGAAATGCTTTGGCTACTTTCATTTCAGATTTATGAACAAGGCTCACCATCCTGTTCAGTCAAAATATTTTATTATTATACCTTTATTTAACCAGGAAGTCCCTTGAGATTGAAATATATTTTCCGAGGGAGACCTGGCTAAAACAGTATGCCAGTTACAGATTAAAATGAAAATAAATAAAAACACAGACAGGGAATACAAACAGCAAAATACAAAAATAAAAGCACAACAGACAGGGAATACACACATCAAATATATATATTGTAGCCATGGCTGCGGCGTTATGGTTGTGATACCTGTAGCAGGTCCACAGTCGCCTGCCCGCCAGGCCAGAGCCCCTGTATTTGCGTTTGGCAGCAGTGTGTGTAAGGATTATGCCTCCACTACAGACTAACTATAAATCAGTGAGCCCTGTATGACAGGGAATGGACGAAGGTGCAGCAGATATAGCTCTCAAAAAGGTTTCATGTCCCGGGGAAAGTCATAAAATGGGAAAGCCTCTTTGCTCTTCTCCACACCAAACTTCAAAATTCAGTTTTCCATATTTTGTGTAATATAAAGTGTAATGTATGACTTTTATGACGTTTATGCTTTATTGGACAGTATATTGTGGGACGTGAGAGCAAACATAAGAGGCTGATGCACAGCGAAGGTTATGAGCTGAATTTGAACATCCCATATTGCGAGTCCATAGTAGATGTCCTCTTTCTATGCCATTTATTGCTGCTCTGTGTAACTAGCTAAAACAAACATGATCTGCTGATCTGCCCCAGTCTGTTGTAGAGGAGAACCCTAACCCTGTGCTAGTCCGTGGTGAATGCTGCATCTTAGTGCCATGTCACATGACTTAACTAGAGATGAACTGAGGGCTTTAACACTTGCAGAGAGTGTGCATGAGAATGACGTGAACAGGTGATAGCTTTCTGAATTTCATTAGGTTCATTTGTCTTCATGCAGCAACAAAGGGGAACTACAGCATGTGTTATTCAAGGGTCATTTTCTAGCCAGATCCTTGATATGAACAGGCTCAATCCAATTTGAGTCACATATTATATTGCTGTCTCCACCCTCTCTCTGATTCCCACAATCTTACTTTCCTACATTTACCTCGGCATTTTTGCCAATCTGCTTTTGCTTCACTTTGATTTCACTTCCCAGGCTTGTGTTTCCTCGTAACATGCACTGCTGTCTTTGAACAAGGCATGCTCTTTGATTGCAGAACAGTCCTACTAGACCTCTCGGTATCTCTAGTCTGAGCCTGTACATGACCAGCCCTCTGACTCGTCTGGCCTAAGCTGTGTATCGATACAAGTTAAAACAGTAAGGGATATAAAACTTGCTACAGCATTAGCCTACTGAGCATTTTGTTAAGAACATTGCAAAGTATAGGGGCGCTAGTGAATCAGTGCCAGCCATTTGTAGTGGTTTAACTCTACATGGCCCATTGGCTGACTGTGCAGCAGGCTCAGGCACCATGGCCGTCACCAGGACAGAGGACTGTCCCTCAGACGAGAAACCTCAACCAGAGTCTGTACATAAGTCAGCGTGCCAGAGATTTGGGGCTCTGCTGTGCTACACTCACTGAATACGCTCTTTGTGTTTTGACCTTTCCATTGACCACCTTAGGAAATACTGTACAGTCAACATACCCTTATCTTTTGTCCTTCTCTTATTCAGGTCAGGATGGTGTTACGTCTCTAAGCCCCCGTGTTGATGTGAATCTCTGTTTCAGATTAAAGATGTATGTGCACGCCCCGTTTGATCACGTGAAGGTCTTCATGAAAGCAGAGGGGAGAAAGGCCAACTCTGTGAGGTGAGATCACATCTCTTCTTGTCTCCTATCTCATTTCTAACGATGAACGTAGTGTGATACTTAGTTGATTCACACAGGGAAACATCTTTTTGCTTTTCCCCCTCAGGGAGGTCTGGGTGCAGGTAGGAATTCAGTCACTTGCTCAAGGAAACTTCAGCAGGGTGGATACTTGCTGACACAAAAACACTGATTCAGGCAAACGTTAAATTGAAAGGCCGTAAAGAAAGTAGGCTTCGTCGTCATTTTTAGATGCGGTGTCGTAATTGTTGTTTTCTATGAGACATTTAATCAAAACAGCTTGTCATTAATTGAATTTGCCCATGAAGCATGATCAGTGATTCCCTATTTGCTCTGTTCTTGGAACCAAACAAGTAAAAAAAAAAAAATGGGGGCACTTTTGTAATCTCCGAAAGTGCGTGAGAATCCTGTCATCGCTCAGGCATCTTGTCCGTGTGACCATCCTGCCCGTTTCCTCTGGGCTTGCCACTCATGACTGATTTATTCAGCGTGTATGAAATTGGTTTATGAACATGACATCACTGACTTGTAAATTCCTGCAAAGCTACGCAGTGCTTAGACAGAGAGGCTTGACGAGGAGGGGTTTTCTCCTCCCCTTCTTGTTATAGAGGTGATTCCATCTTTGAGAATGCCATTGATCAAGAAAATGATCCTTAACTTTTACTTACAAGAGCTCACACCCTCTCTATCTCATTCGCTTTCTCATTCACTCACACTCTTTCTTGCTTTCTTGCTTCCTTTCCTCTTGTGCTCTCTCTTTATTTCTCTCTCTCAAGGGTGGTGGGGGGGCTAGTGTTGATGGCACCCATTTGCCTCGCCTAGTTTCGGATTCTTTGGCTGTCCTCCATTTCCACTTAGTCATGGAGTAAACGATGATTCTCAACGCTCATAATGCTTATCCCCCCCGGGGGCCAGCGTGAAACGTTATGAAACCTCCCATTGCATCGTTTATCCTCGAAACTCACAGATGCTCCATCCGTTGTTCCCAGGGGATTGGGCAGCTCACACTTTCGAAGCAGGTCAATTGCTTTTTATGACCGTACATGGAGAAGAAATACAGGAAATGGGTGTGTAGAGATGTGATGGCTCATCATGAGCTTTCGCCTTTTCCCCAAATATGATTTTTGCCTTCAAATTTATATATATTCTCTCAGACGCTGCACACCTTTTTCATGCACTATGATCTGACGAGTCACTACTAGCATGTATGCATTGAGGCTTATTCTATAATGACAGATTTGAATTTTCAATATTTCCCAAAATCTGACTTGGACTGTAAAGTAAAAAAGACTGACTGTCCCAGTGAATACTAACTGTTTATGCCCCCAGGATGCCACCCATAATCTCCATCCTTCGGTCTTAAATTCTGTGGTAATGCCTAATTCAATGGTGTAAATTTAGTCTCGGCCCCAGCTTCACTTCTGTGGTCAAGGATCATTCAGTGTTGTCATTGAACTTTCAGCTTCAGTTGCGGTCCTGTGGTAATGTGTTATTAAGTGCTGTCAGTTTAGTCCAGTTTTAGTTCTGTGGTAATGTGAGTGTAGGGGAGGAGGCAGAAGCAGCAGATTGGCAGCAGAAGGGGAAAACGTGGCCTACCCCCCTCCGTGGCTAATGGGAAGTTAATCCTTCAGCAACACTATCAGCCCTGGACCGAGGGAGAGAAGCAGGCCAGGGTAGGAGAGGTGTTGCAAAATGAGAAAAAGCGCCCCTGTCAGCAGTATGAGAGGTGTCGAGCCTGCTAATGAAAGAAATTGTGTCATATTAGCCAATCTGAAACAAGTCCAGAGTACGGGGGATTACACAACAGGGGGCTGCTGATTTCAGTTTTTAGTTTTTAAGTGTTTATTGTCAACATTATGCTCTTTAAAGTAGGACAGAAATATGATGTGCATCCAAGGTTGAATTACCTCATATCAGCTAGCTACAGTTACATAACAGGGCAAGGGCCACAAACTATAACTCCAATAAGAAAGAAAGACCCCTTTCCAAACAGGAGTCCTATCCCAATCGTAGGGGCCCCGAACAGGGGGAAGTGCATCGCAAATACAAAGAGCCTCCTCTCTTGCAATAATGCAGTCCTCTAGGGGAGCAGGACCCCTGGTTTTGAGCTGCATGATGGATGTTATAAAGGCATGTTGTGATTTACACAAACAGTAACTTACACATGGTTATGGGCTTTTGCTGGACCTGCCTTGGACCTGTTCTCGCAGATGGAGTAACGACTAATCTTGTAGTCTTTAGCCTGTACAGGTGTGCACTGGGACACAACTCCCATTCAATCATAATGTCTTTATTCCTGCCTTTTCCTCCCAGTATTTCCTCCTTTTTTTTCTGTGTTGTCCTGATCAAATCCCTATGTGCAGCCATGGCTACCTGCAGGTCATCTGGGGCCAAGACTAAGACAAAGGGTTTGACAGAAACAGTCCAGCTCACAATCAAGCCACAAAGGGCATGGCGCTTGTTTGTTTTCTATTGCTTAATGTCTGCTGGAATATCAGCCCAACCCAATAAAGCAACCCTTGTGCTAAACTAAACGTAGCTGTGTAACCAGTCAACATCCTCTTACTGGAAAGGAGACATACTTTGCATCAAGAGGACCATTCACACTCTGCTGGATGTTTATTTGTTTAGTGTTTTTTTTTTTTTTAGGTTTATTTGTGATTCATTCCACTCCTGGGATCCAGAGGATGTCCTTCCCTACCTTCCTCCCTCCTTTCCTCCCAGCTATCCTTATACCACAAACATCTTTGCTTCTTGACGTGTCGGAGGGAGAGATGCTGCTTTTGCATTTGCAGCCCAAAGAAAGAAACGTTTGTGTGTGTGCGTGTGTGTGTGTGTGTGTGTGTGCTCACCCATTCTGTTTATCTTAACCAAAGTTCTGAACCCATAAAACACTGGTGTTCCTGTCCTTCCAAACACTGCTTTCTCTCACATATTTGTGGCGTACCCTCTCCTTAGCACTACTAAACCCATCTATCTGCTCTCCTCAGCCTGCCCTGAAGCTTCGCTCAAGTATGTTTCTGTGCAGCAGATGCTTCTCTCCAGGCCTCTTGCAGTGCAGGGCTCATTCTGGACAGTATTAGTACAACTATTAATAGCAGCAACTAATATTGTGTAATGCCGCAGTAGTGTTTTTTTTTACCTGTATACATTTATACATCCCTCTGTATCAATTATTTTGTGGCTCACAAAGACATCCAGTGAGCAGTTCAATTAATCCCACAACATCTACAAGAAGATGTATCTTGATGTGGTGGCAGAGGACATTACTATACTACTGAACATCGCCTTTAACTTGTTTCTCCCAGTGTTTGACATTTTTCAGCAGATGTCAGGGGGGAAACAAGTTTGATATTCACAAATGATGATACTACTGACTTGAAACCAACTACATCAAAATAAAACGCTAAATTAAACTTTCTGGCCTCCTTTACACCTGACATCAACATCCGCCTTGTGTCTAGACCATGTCTACATCTGATGTAGCTAGGTGATATTTACCCTTGGCATTAAAGTGCATTTAGTCTGTACACATTGTAATGTGATTTTTCTTTCCCTTGCCAAGACACAGATTATGAAACACGTCACTTCCTTTCACTGTCCACACACATTATCCCTTAATGCTATGATGTTTCACCTTATGACAAGTTAAGTGGTAGGCCTTATTGGTCCTTACACTGTAAAACAGAAAATGGACTAAGTGCATAAAGATGGCACTCCTCCTGGTGTTACATCATAAACCTTCCTACAGTGCCAAGCTGGCAGAATGTCAACATTTGCTCTTGCCGGTTCAAAAACATTTGGTTTGTGCTGGGATAGACTGAGACTGTGCATCATTTGGCCGTTCAACGCCGGTGCAGGCTGTTATAAAATATTAATACAATTATATCTACTCAGTGTCAAAAAGGGTTGCTGGGTTTCTTTGCTGCTCCACTTTGCTACTGCTACCCCCTGGTTGATAGGTCACAGCAGTGGAAGGGAAAACAATAGGAACCCCCGGGAGGGAACATCAGTCTTGCCCTCTGTTCATTCACTAGAACACTATATAGAGACCAGATGTGTGCGTGTTCTTGGCCCAGCCAGCCAGCCGTGTTTCAGCGGTGGCCAGGGCTTCTACTATTCCAGCCACACCACAGGGAGCTGAAATCTGGTTTGCCATCGACCCCTCCTACTCTGTTGTTTACAAATACTTTTTAGTTTGTAGGTTTTTCGTTTGGTTTGTTTATTCACACAAATAAAAAACATCAGTATTTACTATAAAAAATACATATAAAAACAAGACATGAAATTGCAACAATATCCATGTGGTATGCACAGTGCAAACAGATGCAGCCATTGTTGAAATCTCACTTTTTATGTGCTTGCTGCACTTCTGATGCAAACTTGCTACCCTCTCTTTAAGCTCATACCACCTTAAAGTGAGTTCATTATAATTATCCATATAGTTCATACTTTATTCCTTTCCATCCTGGGACCCAAATGTGTTTGTCCCAAGCTAATTTAACCCATCACTACTTCTGATGGTCCATGAGGATGGACCCATGACAGCGTTTGATCCCAAGCCGTGTGCATTCACATACCTCTACACACACACGCACAAACTTAAGTTGTACTATTGCGCTTCCCCCCCCCCCCCCACTGTTTTTAAATGTTGCACAAGACGATTTGAACTATGCCAGCCCGCAGACGATCTCCTTCTTCTTTCCTTTATCCTGTCCTGCAGGAAATGCCAGCAGATATTGCTGTTGACTTGTGGGATTACACGAGATGATCCTTGGCCCACCCTAGAGGAACTCTCCTAGGAGGGAGGGTTTGTTGGAACGTGGCCCACCAGTAAAGACCTGTAAATGTCACATTACAACGCAGCGCTTTGATTGGCTTGGGGAGTGGGTGTCTACCTGGTTCTCAGTCTGCATTTCCTTTTAGCAAAACAAACGATAACTCTCGCAATCCTCACTCTGTACGGCACACTGCAGTTGGTGAGGGCGGCAGCTATATATCAGAATTATATAATGCCTTGGATTTGGTGGTGACAGCCAACGCTGGATGTGTTTGAATTGGTTGAGTGGAGCAACCCATGTCCCCCTAGAGTCCAGTTAACCATTTAGCATCATGATTTACGACCATCCCTAACGCATGACAGGATGACTCAGACGAGACTAGACTGATGTTATCTCATAGTAAGAGAATGAAGAGAGCTGCTTCAAGTGGCGCTGTGTGCTTGTGAGAAATGTTCTCGACTCCCGGTGAAGTCAGTTTCCATCTCACGAGAGGAATAGGGATCAACCAAGTGGGGTCTTAACTTTATCAATTCTCAAAAGAGTCTCAGTCATCAACTTACCGCAGGCTGCTGGGGGGGAAAAAGAGCTGCAGTTGTGAAGTGGGCAATCTCAACCACAATGGCCATTTTTGCTCTGCCTCTGCTACTGCCTGAAACACACTAAAAAAAACACCTTTTCAAAGCTGGGTACCTTTTCTTTAGAGTGTAATCCCATTTCCAGTCTTGTAATCTGTTTGCTTGTTTTGTTGCTCGTGTTTGACTTAACAGGTATCATGAGCTGGACCTGGGGAAGACTCTAAGGGACAACCTGAGCTACAAAACACTGATTGAATATCCAGTGCTGCATGTTGTTCTCAAAGGCCATTACCAGGACTATCCACTGAAAGGACCAGGTAAAATAACACGCTCAACCAGTTTCACTTGTCATACCACAGTATTCTGACTCACACTGTGACAATACGATATTGGGAGTCTATCAGAACCAATATTTAGCCTACCAATGCATTTAGCAAACATTTTTCTGACTCTTCTGCTCAGTTTTAACACCTTTTTCATCTATAACTAAGCTCTCGAAGGGTGGAGATATGACATGAGTCTACCCTTATTTAGCCCCAGAGTGACAGCCCCCTCCCATTCCAACAGTATTGTATCATGTCCTGGTGTGTCCAACAGAGACTTTAAGACTCCCGGTCCCCTTATTTTTCACTATGACAACATGCTACCCCAGCGGAAACAAGTGTGTTCTGCATAGCATCACACACACCAACCCAGCCTCGCCTGGAGCCGCGGCCAGAAAGAGGATCAAACATGGCTTACATTAGAACAGTGACAATGTGAATTGCGAAATGTCAGAAACTGAGGCGGATGAGAAAATAAGACGCTGGCCTGCGCTTTCTCCCACCTATTGGTCAGTCTCTTCCAGTTTGGGGTAGCTAGGGCCCAGAGGTGTCAGTCATGACACAGTAGGACTGCATATCATACAGAAGCATGCAGACATTTGTTCCTACTCAGATATCCCGTGGTCACAAAAGACCACACTAGCCCTGTATCATCGTGTCAGACCCAGACAGGCTGAATGACGAGGGAGTTAATTTTAGCCTGTGTGTGTGTTTTCGCTGATAAGGCCTTGGTGCTAAGCTGTTTCGCTGTACCATTAGCCGTAGAAACATCCTGATAATTCCACATGCTGCGGCCTGGGAAGCTGGGCAGGAAGTGATAAAGAGTAATCGGACACTGTGGCAGCTGTGTATCCAGTGAGGATAACATAGTGTTGAGGGCCAAGCAGGCTCCAGCCGTGTAGCATGCGCTCGGTCCCCATCCTGGTTGGCCAAACACAACTAACCAAGGGTGACTCATTATTTATGGTACTCACTGATCTGTGATAGGTTTTTCCTCGTTGCCAACAGAAATTATTTCTCATTTGGAAAATTGTTGTAAATGACCCTTTGATGTCATGCGTTAATTGCTATAGGTTGTCCCTGGCAAGTCCCACTGGTCCCTGCCATAGATAAATCATTTCTGAGAGGCAGGTATAGCTCCTTACGTATGTCTGCTGTCTGTTGCAGCACAAAGCAAGGGCTGTTTGAGTGTGTTGAGCGCTCATTTTTATTCTTACCTTTTTTTACCTTAGTCGTTCATCTCATAAGGCTCAGCGTGAGACACACTTGTGAGGATTCACGCAAAAAAATACCTTGGCCAAAGTGTCTGAGGTTCTAAGTGAATGTGAAGTAAATTTCACACTTTGATTCGTTTTCCACGGGTAATAATGGTTTCATGCACATCGTTGCATGTGTTTTATAATTCACCAGAATGTGGGGAGATCATTTTGGGGAGTAATTGCATATAATTCACAAATGTCATTTTGCAGTCCTTACTCCGCACCCTTTCTTTCACACATGTCCGCCCTACTTTATTGCATAACTAATAGCTTGGCACACAGCCTCATGTTGGAAAGCAGCATGGAGCCAAACCATAGCGTCATCATTGCCAAGACTGTCTGTACTGTGTGTCTCTCTCTCTGTCTGTCTCTCTCTCTCACTCTCTGTGTTTGCATGCGACTCCACTCGTGTTCCACCCCATTTCTGTGCATGCACAAACTATATTCACTTGTATATATTTTTGAAGTTGTGGGATTGCTGCTTTTTCCAATAGCCTTGAGCCACGGCCACTCATGGTTTCTGCATGCACACGGGGCTTTATCATTTCAGCTGAACCTGCATCTGCCTGCAGTAGTTTCGCAACAAAGAGGCAAGGGGAGGACCAAGGGAAGAAGGAGGTGAGCCAAGTTGCAACATCCCCGCTCGGGTCCTGCGCCCCGGGAGGAACCAGCATCTGGACGGGAACCCAAGAGACCAGTCCTGAAATTGAACCCCCAAAGGAGAAAAGGGCTAAGAGGGAAACAGGGGAGGAGGAGCTAGAGGAGGGAGAGATCTTTGACAGTGATGATGATGGAGAGGAGGAGGTAGGCAACACTGATGAAAATAATCTTGTTAGTAAGAGCAGTACTGGTGGTGATGGTGACATACGTGATCCAAATTTTTTATCTGACATGAAAGAAACTCAAGATGAGCTAGCAGGCAGTGTGGGTAACGAAGATGAAAACCTCACTACTACTGCAGTTGACAATGGGACTGTCAGAGCAGGTCCTGAGGTCAGCATGACTAAGGAGGACGCTCTGGAAGAGCCTGGGCCTGTTCATACCCATCACCATGATACAAATGAGTCAACTAATGCTACTGAGTACTGCGGATAGGAATGATGATGACCATACTGCAGATGCTTCCCATGACATGAGCGGAGAGCCTGGCATATCTGACGGAAGGAAGTCAGAGTTTATCTAGTGCCGATATACAAACCGAGGACATTTTCAGTCCCTTTATCTAAATTGTTTTAATAGATGGTTTCTGATAACATAAGAATATCATTTCATGTAGAATCATTTAAATGTTTATATTGTTTATGTTCAGAGAATATATCTGACAACATGCTTTCTTAAATAAAGACAAATTGGGAAACAATTGTTGTGCTTCTTTGTTTGTGTTACGTATCCATGGCACATCTATTCTGGATGCTGACACTGATATCAGACTGAACCAAATACCAAATACTTCTCAAGGTTACTGCATCTCCTTTTTTACATCGGTGTAGACCAATGTGACCAATGTGCAGCCAGTTTGAAGAACATGAAAGTGGATGGCTTCTCCCCCTTGTTGACCATTTAATTTGAATTGGAAAAGTGAGGGAGCACAACTCTGTACTACCCCACCATCCTGAACAAATCTCTCACTTGCACCGAGCAGAGACCATTAGAAAGTCTAAGTTTATCCCTCCACTAATAAAACATTTAATGAATGTGCTCGTGTTTCTGACACCTCTGGAATGGGTCCCTGTGCATCTGTATTTGTGTGTGTGGTACCTCGACATACATTGTTGTAACCTAATGTTCGTTTATTAAGGCAGCAGAGAGCCAGTAATAATAACTGAATGTGTAGCTTACTGGTGGGGACGTCTCTGTGTATGGATGTGTTTTTATAACCCCTATTAACCTCTTTTGGATGTTAACCCCTACGGATGGGCTGTCTTTGATGTCTAGGCTGTGATGACGCATTTTCCACCCCTTTGCACAGGGAGGGGCAATGATCTCACGTCCCACTGTGCATCCGAGAGAACCCAGAGACCCCAACTTCTTTACTGCTACTCCTACACTGCTATTTTAATACAGATCTAATGTTTTGCTATACATTTTTGTACCCTGTGTGTGTGTGTGTATAACCTCCAGTTGGGCCTCCACTGAAATCCATACAATCAGTTAAATAAGCATCAGCAGCTCGAGGTAACACTTTTTTTATCGTTTGCTGTTTTCAGCTTTTTATGGTACCTTTGCGTTATAATTCCTCCACAATTTTACAAGGGTAGGTAAATTGTTGTTTCCGCACATTTAGTTTTTTCCAAAAATCCATAGCTAACGAGGTGGGCGCATGCAAAGGATTTCTTCGCACAACGAGGATGCCGTATCCTCTCGTTTCCCCCTCTAATCGCCCCTTGATTGTATTGCTGCCGGCTGAAGCTTCCTGTCTGTCTGTGTGAGGCCAAACACACCCTGGGTTGCCTCTGCACTAGGCCTTCTCTCGCCTCCTAGACTGTTGCTGCTGTTAACACTACAGCAACAACATGCTGCCACTGTTTACTGCCATTAGATGACATGACACGCTATTTCTGAAGGGAGGCAAAGCAATAAAATTGAGCTAAGCGCTTACCTTCTCAGACTGGCAGCAGGGTTGTGGACGGTCGAAGGCGTTTGATTGAATGTTACAGATATAACATTGAAATAGATTGCCCATCCAGCATACAGACACAAAAAACATTACTGTGATACATAGTACAATATACCTTTCTAGCAGACCCGCTGGAGAAACTGACATTTCTGTCACCAATTGGATGAAAGTGCAGGGTGACTGGTTGCCGGCACATCTGTTCCTTCTTCTTTTGGCGTGGCTCTGCCTGGCTTGAATTACCACCCATTTTCATTTTAGCAGTTCTGTTAATTTTCTATCTCAATAAAGTCACTCAATGCAACCACACAAAAGCAGAGGTTTTGTTTCTGCTTGCTGTTAAAAGTCAATCAGAGCTGTTTTTAGTTTGTTGGGAACACGAGGCATTGGAAATAATGCCTCCAATTTCACTAAATTGCCCTTTGATACGTCTGAAGTTGGTTTGCACTTAATTAGCCTTGATTTGGTGGTCAGGGTTCAATCCTGCTGCGTGCATAGCTGCGCTTTTATGAGAGCGGCTTCAGGGGGACACCGCTCTGGTGTGGTGGCTTTTAGTCAGAAAGCGGCTAATGTTAGCTGAACTCGGTGCATCTGGAGAGGCAGGTACTGAAGCACAAAACCACGGTCCCAGAGCCTGAGCTCACCCCGACTGAGCGGGTTGTCCTCTATGCACACTTGCAATCACGTATCGAGCAAAAATGTTCGGAAAACATTTTCAGTGTTCAAAAACGAAACACTTTTCATCTGCGAGTCTTTTCATTTTTGCATGGATTTTGTTTTTTTTGGATTGAGTTCCCGTCTGATATTTCACTGCACCAAACATGAAGAATTATTGATAAATGAGGCCATCTGCTTTTCCCCTAAACAAGAGTGCTGTTGTGTGACAGTTTGGAACATCTTCCCCATATTGGTTTCATATTACCTTTTTCTCTGCGGAGCCCTCGGAGCTATTATGAAATCTGGAGACGGTGTAATGGAGTACTCCCACTGGTTTTGTTTGGTGGAACAAATAGGCCCGGCATGTCAGCGGGATGCACACAGGCACACCACCTTTGGGACTTTCCGTGCTGTTCGTGCTAACATCCCCGTGTAATCCTGCACCCTTATAACCGCGTGAGAGTGGGTGCAGTGCCACGTCTTGGTTTTGGGGAATCTGCAGCGCCAATAATCAGGGCCGATCGAAGGAGGAGGATGCTCCCGGGGGGGCCCACCGATGGAGCCCAACCCTGCGCTTGGGATCAGCAGACGTCACGGCCGCACTTGGACACGAACAGACCGACGGTGTTGTTGCTGTTGTTGCTGTCACACTGTCACTGCAGTCACCTTGGAGACTGATCCCCAGTAAGTTATTTGCAGGAAGTGATTCACTTATTCCCCCTCTGTCTGTCTTGTGTCAACCTGACAGTCCCCCCCCCCCCCCCCCCCCCCCCCCCTCACTATTATCTGCCTCCAGTCTTCACAGTTATCACGCTGATGTAATTGTTAGAGCACCTGCTGTTGCCCCGTGAGAATTGTTGACCATTTTGCCTCTTTGCTACATCAACTTGGTTGTAGCCATGTAAAGCCTGTCCACAGACCTCGCTAGCAATTTGAAATGTTTCAAAATATTAGCACATCATTGGTTTACGAAGCAAGACGGGAGTAATAAATGATCCACGCGTATTCCCCCAACTGCACACTGGAGCCTCGTTTTAAGGAAGGATTGCAACTGGTAGAAATAATCACACATCACTTTGTCTTCGAAACACTTGCAGAGTGTTGTTCAGTCCCGTGGCATATTTGTGGCAATGGCGTATATGTTTATTTATATTTTGGTTCCTCTGTGCTCACTAGATATACAGAAGTCACATTCAAAAATAATAAAAATGACAAATGTTTGGAAAGCTGCAGCAAGCCAGCTTCGAAAGTGTAAAACTGCAAATATCAGTCATAATCCATGTGAGACGGGGCTGTGAAACAAACAAGTCCTACCTTTTGGTAGATATGTAACATTTTTACTTCTAGACACGAGTCATCGAGGATGGAGTAGACAAAGTAGAAGAGAATTATGTGAAAATTCACAGCTATGTTGTGAAGATTGACAACTATTATTTTCCCAATCATAGACCTTTATTGTATTACTAGATGGTGGTCAATAAATAACGATAATGATTTGTTGAAAAGGGTTGATGTCTGATCTGAAAATGCCCCTTGAAACTGATGAGGTTACTATTAATTGCCATTCACAATGCATGTGATGTTCTGAAAATCTCAGTTCCTCAGTAAGGAGTAAATAATGCATCATGTCTTTCCATCTCCCACAGAAACATTTTTTTCCTGACCATCGACCCCGCATTGCTTATCAAAAGTTGTTTGGCTGCAGACTCTAGACATGGAGACTACTTAATGTGTGTGTGTTTACTTTATTGCCGTCCGGGACAAGGCCAGCAGACAGACTGCTAGTGCGTGAACCCCAGAGTCATACTTGCCACTCATTAGCCACTTTTCCACGGCAGGGCCAGGGCCAGCTCAAGATGTTTACAGCGCGGGATCAAGCGATGCAAAAGGAATCACAAATGGCGTTACAGGGGAAACTGAGTGGCATACATGATGACTAAGGCCTTGCTAGCCCTGCTTGGCCTGGTAGTTAAAACCAAGATGGTTTTCCCACCGGCATGGGGGAAGACGGGACAGTAGGAAAACACGTCACTCCTTGTCACCTTCGTTAGTTCCATAGGAACATTAGTGGAAATGTACAGCTGCATCCTGAACAACCGGGCCGATCCAGTTCAAAGCACATTCTTTATGTTAGCTAAGAAAACTGCAGTTTTTGTCATCAATCCTCGTGGTTCTGGTTTGAATCAACTGAGAAATAGAAATAACCATATCTGTTTGTTTGTCCCAAATGTACTCAAAGGCCCAATCTAGTATTACTTTGTCAAATACGAGTATATATGAACGGCCAGCACTTGATGTTGTAAAATACTCTTTACACATCACATTATAACTAAAAAACGAATGTTAATGTTGTCAAATAACTATTTAAAATACACATAAATGTCATGTTCAGCTGTCCAGTGCCGTCAACCTCTGTATTATGAGTCCATTTGAGTGGAAAGCGCCACCATTTAACGATTCTGGATTTTGCCCTTGACATCAAGGTCAGCCGTTTGGAAGCCCAAGCAGGTTTTTCAAAGGACAAAAACAAGCGCCGCGTGTTCTCGGCACATTATTTCACAACTGCTATAGCATGATACTCTCAATAATATTAGTAACGGTAAAGTGAGCAACAGTTAGCTCATAGATCGCTCGGCCAGCGCTGACAGTACGCGCCCCCTTGGAGGTGATTCTGTCCAACATTGTCCCTATTAGCCGGGGTCTGCAGACGTCCAGAGACTCAGCGCTGCCTCTCCCATCAATGCTGAGTTTGTTTGAACAAATAATCACAGTCCAGTAGCCAGCATTCCTGTGGGGACAGACTTAACAATCCAGCAGCCTGGGAGAGAACTGAGTCTGATTTTCCCCCCTAAGCCTGCTCATCAGTTATTCTTATGTAATTGCAGATGGGGGGATCTGACGGGTGTTTCAGCAGACTTGCGTCACTGTCATTACGCCTTTGTGTGTGTGTGTGTGTGTGTGTGTGTGTGTGTGTGTGTGTATTGCTGTTTTTTCTGATTGCACTTGGTCTCAAGTAGGAGAGGGTCCCACACCCTATCAGGATTTGGCAGAGGGATGTGCTTGACATCACAATTTTACAGTTGTTTTGGGGACTTTTACCAAGTAATATCCTAATAAATCATTTCATGCAGCATTTTAAGTGTGTTTAGTGAATTTCAGCTGCAAGTTTGACAGTACCGAGTCTATAAGATTGTTTTCAGATGTTTCATTTGATAAATACGTTTTGTCCCATTATGTCTATATATGGAAATGATAATAACTGCGTCCGTGCCCTATACGTGTATAGATGTGAACTTTATGAGGTAACCAGAAATGTATTTTTTGACTATTTCTAGAGAACATCCGCGATGTCACTTGGGGACCCTCGTGTGACTCTGCAGACACTTTTCATACATCATGCCTTGTGAGCAATTTCCTCATTTACACAACAGAATTAGCACTTGATTCAACAAGCACAGCTGCGCCTCCTCTCCTCTTGTTCCCTTGCTCCACAGGTCAACCACATTTTGATTGGGATTGTGACTAAGGAGATAACATCATTTTTTTTCTGAAACGCAACAGTCCTCCTCACAAGCCGCTGGACAGACATAACAACAGCTCCACAGCCTCAGACTAAACTGCCTGCGACCCCCCGAGAGAGAGACTGTGAGGATTGATTCCTTTTCCTCTCCCTCATATGTCTCTCCCACACACACTTTCTCTGCCATGTTATTTCATTCAGCTTGTTAGAGATGAGAGACGTTTTGTATTACTAATAAACTTGGCAACTTGTTGAGCAACTCTGACACACACAGGGTTACTTGCTACCCTAGCTGACTTGTGAGTGTGTGTGTGTTAACTAGGAGAGCTTTCTCACAGAGGGCCATATCAGCCAGGATAGCTAATTGCTGCATTTAAAAAAAAGTCATACACAACATGCATTTCTCTGTTAAGGCCAGTAGATGGCTCTTTTTTAAAGGAAGTGGCTGATTCTCCATTTGGACTTGGTGGCCGGCCCCTAACCCTCCTTGCTTCTCGCCCCTGGGTTGCCTATAACAGTGAATATTATCCTGAAGTTATAGACAAGGGGGCTGTAAAATCGCTGACATCAGTGCTCGGCAGCTTCCAGAATGCTGTAATGGCCGCTCTCCATCCCGTTAGCTTCTGGGTGCACCGCATTACGTAGTGCTTAATGAAGCCTTAATGCTAATGTCTTTGTCATATAAACACACGTTGGGTTCAGGGAATGAGGTAGTCGCTGAGTGATTTAATTGCAGGGGCGCCTATGTGTGAGAGCCTTGTTTGCCTGTGTGTCTGAGTGCGATAGTTTTTACAGGTTTGTGCCCTGCTGGCCAGGGCCACCGCACTTTAATTCTCACACTGATGTGGTCTTTGGGTTTTCTGATTAACTTGAGGCGGAAAGGCCGTGAACCCCCCCTGCGCCGTGCTCATCTGTACATCGTAGGGGGAATGCTACGGATGACCGAAAAGACCGCTCACATAACATACAGATGCCATTACATAACCACGTTAGCTACGAAGGACCGAGGTGGAATTTTCTTCCTTAGGAAGCAACAGAAAGAAAAGAGCAAGAGCAGGGCTCCTTCAAAGTGTTTTGACTGTAAATCCGGGCAGAGAGGGGCAGCCACACATCTTTGTGATTAGGTAAACCTCAGAAGCCTTTCATGTGAGCAATCTGTAAAACCTCAGTGGGCACATCCTGTGCGGTATGCAGCTCAATCAAAGGCAATGTGTCTTGCTCAACCTCCTATTAAATGCACACAATTAAGACTTATTTCCACCAGCCATGCAAGAAAGTTGTGCAGAGGTGCCCTGTGGTCTCTGATACACAGGTTTGCATGCATTTTTTGAGGAGATAAAACGTCTTTTGCGGATGCAAGCAAGGGCTTGGGAGTGTTTGTGTATATTTAGAAAGGCTTCTCAGCTAAAGTGAACATGTTGCTCTGAAATATTTTCCAACATCTGCCGCCCATCAGGATGTCTGCTTTCTGAGCCACTGCTGCATTCCTGAGCCGCTCCCTCTACCTGGATCAAAAAACGCTTCCCTGTCGTTGCCCCTGAGCTCTGCTCTCCCTGCCCCAATTCAAACCATAGGTATTTTGCACTAGCTGCATACATCTGCCATTGGATGAAATCATATCTCAAAAAAAGACAAGAGAAAACTTCCTCCTTTTCAGATTGACACTCGTGCAGTTTTCAAATTATACAGTAGGGTATGAATGGGTTTCATGGGCCTTGGGGTTATGAGACTTGCTCAGCACACAAAGGACCACAAAAATTTGAGCTCAAGTAAAAATAAATAAGTACTGTAAAACACCAAAATTGTAGTGAAGTAGTGTTCGGTACTGGATGTACAGTACATCCTCTCAGTAGCTGGAGAACAGAATTTGGAGGCGGTCCTGTAACCACAGAGACAGCATGTCAACATGTTCCCTGCCCTACCCGTTCTGCCCCAGAGTAAGACTGTTTACAGCTACTTAGCAGACCCCTGCAGCTCAGGACACAGAGAAGGCCACTGCAACTAATTCACTTTTAAAGGCAGCCGCTAATGAATTGGGTCAAATTGGTAATGCTATTCCACTGTGTGAAAAAGCTTACCCGGGGAATACACTCTTTGTACACAACCCATTGTGTACAATAATAGCCATTGTCCTTGTTGCATGGTGTCTAATCCAAGCCCATTCAAAGCAGCACTTAAGATTCTTGGCATACTCCCATGCTCATTGCTACTCGTGGACTTAATCTTTTTTTTTTGTCTTCTTCTTCAGAAGCAGTCAAGTGTATGGCTTAGCCAGATCAACTGAAAGCAAGCTAGCTTGATTCAGAATGGCATTCCAAAGCACAGAAAGTCAGGAGAGTCTCCCAAGGTTGTGTTATATAAGAACAGACTGACCCTGCACCATGTCTGCCTGGGAATCTGTTGTGTCTGCAGTATGATATAACTCCTCTGTGCATGTGTATAATGCGCAATGCACCATGGGATTGAAGTGGACACAGGCGGTTATATTTCATAAATAAATCAGTTTTATTTGTAACATATAAAATTAAATCATTTTACAATTTATTCCAGTATGACACATAATATCCAAATAAAGTAGCTACATTTTTTAGATAAATAATAATAACAATAATAAAAACATTCATTCATTCTTTGACATGTTTCGCTTTGTCTTTTCTTTTTGTTTTGTTGATAAAAGTAAAGGGAACTCAATAGCTGCCACAAAACATGAACATCAATGCCCATGTCAGGAAGGAATGAAAACCGCACACTTGTTAAACAAGTCGAGAGGTTTCACATTTGGTGTCTCGTTCTTAGGATACAGGATGGTACGCTCGGATTGAAGTTGCGCGCGTGCATACCTACGTATACACACACAAGTCTACAGTTTGGGGTCATGTCTGATGTTCAAAGATCAAAATATACACAGCGAACTGATATCAACGACTACAATACATTTACAAATATTAATTACACGTTGCTCCATAACGAAGCTACCTAGGACGCTCCATTAATATGAAGCGATGCTTAGTTGAGTATGCTGATGTCGTCACAGCAAACAGTGCACTTCATTAAGTCCTCATGATGTAAGCCCACAATTCCTTGGGAATCTAGTTACAACAAGGAGTCGGTAGTTGATTGACAGTCAATTTACACCCCTGCATTCGAATGGACTGCCATTGGCTGCCATTGTTGTTGCTTATGTCTTTCTCTCTCTCTTCGGGGTCGGGTCATTCTCTGCCAATCAAAGACTCAGTCTCTGAACTTGTGGATGTCATTGGAGAGGCGGTAGAAGGGGTAGGAGGCTTCGTTGGCATGGGGACAGTTGTAGGTGCACTTGCAGGACTCGATCATCATCACGTTCTTGTTGAAGGTCTCGCCATCCTCGCAGCGGAACTTGACGCGGATGGTTCTGGTGTCGTGGGGGCTGCAGCAGCGTCCGTCCACGCAGGCCCCGCAGTACTTGGGCCTGTACTTCTTCAGGCTGGAGCAGCCGGCGTAGGTGAACTTGACTGGCTGGCTGGACTTCTTAGTTCTGCTGCACTTCTTTCCTTTCTGGAAACGTCAGAAGAGAAGGAACATTTAGTCATGCGCACAAGACCCAGCAGTGACATCGTTTTGTGGTATCGTGCATGCTTCCATCGTATGTCATCATCATTGGCTCAAGCTTACCTTCAGGCTGGAATAAGATGACTGAGTGCATGGCCGCACTTCACAGATTCTCGTTTCTTTGACCAGCTTGCACTCGCTGTTGTTGTTGGTGACTCTGGTGGAGATGCCTGTTCCACAACTCTTGGAGCACTGGGACCAGGGTGTGGTTTGGACAATGCACTTCTGGTGGTCAAACATGTGGCCCTCAGGCTGCACTCTGAACGCTGTGATGACAAGAACAAATGGAAACATCACATTAGCAACTTAGAAGGTTTTTCTATATCGTAAAGGGCTTCCAAAGGGGGAAAAATGGCTGCCAGACAGAGAGAAGCTGCTTTCTTACCAGGTAGAGACTTGAGTCCACCCTTGACGATGGCGATGAGCTCGTTCCTGTTGGTGAGGTCTCTTTCCGACTCGTCTGTGACCATGTCTTTGCCGAAGAGCTTCTCCAGGATGTCCGTGTCCTTGCCGTCGTCGCACACCCATTCCTCGCAGCACTGGCCTGCTACCTTGACCAGCCTGGGGTTGGCACAGCCCAGGTTGGGTAGGGAGAGCTCCTGTGGGCACAGGGGGACGCAGCCCACCGCCCCGTCGATGCACGTGCACTGGTGTTTACAGTTGGGCTGGAAGCTCTCTCCGTTCTGGTAGATCCTGCTGTTGTACTCGCAGGGTCTGCCCTCCGACTTGGCTGCAGCAGGAGGAGGAAGGGAAAAAAAGGGAAGAAAGGAATGTTATTCTTTCCTGCTCTGCTCAGAGAGGTCTGCTGAAGACATCACATAGCTGCCGGATAAGGATCAGTTAAACTGTGAAATTCTTCAGGCTGCCTGAGGAGTCACTTTCTCTCCACAGTGGGCTGTCTGTGCTTTCAGGGTTAGGCTTTTAAGTTTCCTCCCAGCTACATTCCACAGCGTTGAAATCACACAGGCTCTCTGACTCCAGACTAAAATATCACTCACTTTCAAAAACCTAACTTCTGAAACATTTAGTATCTGGAGCTGGGGGTGGGGAGGGGGTGGAGGGGGATTAGTATACACACCTCGGCAGATGCCACGGGAAGTAGCTGCGAAGCTGGCACCAAAGTTGCACTCCAGCCCTTTCGTGTGGTCGCAGGGCTCGGTCAGGCTGCAGTCCTCGTTGAGCTGCCTGGCGCACACTTTGCAGCAGCCGCAGCCGTCCAGGACGACGCTCACGCCGGGCGCGCACTTGGGCATCTCCAGCGGACACTCGCACACGGAGGGGCAAGACGAGGAGGAGGAGAAGACCTGTATACCCAACGACAAAACCCCTGGTTAGAGACTAAAACTTTCCCAAGTCATGCCACACAAACCCTCATCCTATCATCCCAAAACTGAACTGCCACTTCAGCGCGTGATAAAAAAAGAAGGATCTATTCAACCCCCGTTAGAATAAAAACACAATCTATATACGCCTGCTGGAATCAGACAATGAACCTCTCCTATTCAGACTGAAATGGAGATAAAACTCACCAAGTCGAAACTCCCAATGAAGACAACGACAAAAGTAAGCATCAGCATCTTGGATATAGTTTTCTTGTGCGTATTCAAGAGGAATCCTGTTCCCAATGTCCTTTTTCCCCTTTTCTTCTGAAAGGTAGGTAGTCTGTCTTCGGAGGAATCCTTAAGTTGTGCTCCCCAGTCAGTCAGTCGTCTGTCTCTCTTGATTTGTTAGTCTCTAGTAATAAGAGGCTCCTTTAGGGTAGGTGTTGAAGCTCCTGGTAAAGCGGTTGCAGTCTGCTGAGGTCCGGCCACCTCCGGACTTTTATACCGTAGTGGGAAGCTGACGTCGTTCCTGGGCTGCCTGCTGAACTGTTCCCAAACTATGCCAGGAATGTTTCTTGGCGCATTTTCCATCCAAGGGCCTAAGCTCCACCCTGTCTAAACCTTTTCTTTTTTCTTCCCCCCCCGGATCCCATCTGAACACACTTTTCCGTCTCACATTTTTCCCCCTTCTTCTTCTTTTACCCCCCTTTCATTCTTTCCCTCTGCGCTTACTTCTCACATCTATCAACTCAAGTTCAATTGACTTCACTTTGGAACTGGTAGAGATTAGATGGTTTTGTAACAGTTTTTTTTTTTGGTCTGGGGAAATGAAATAATGGGTGTCGTGAGGTTTTTGTTTGCCCCATTTTCACATTGACACTAAAGTCAAAGAAGTGTTTTGATATGTTCTTGTTGTTTTTAATCATGACAAGTGTGTTTTTTTTATATAGGCTACAGGTTTTAGAACTACTGTAATCCTATGATAATTGCATTTATTGGGTTACAGTAAAAACCCAAATATAATGCAGCTGCTATGCCAAAAATATACTACAAAACGTGTCATAAAGTAGGACAATGTCACTATAAACTCACTATTGAGCCCCACGCACACACACTGTAAGCCCCTATAGGGACATCATAGGGATATTGCAGTGATTTTGCGTCAGGGCATGACAGGTTCATTCTTTTAACAACACTGATACAAGTCATTTGCTGAATACAGGTTTTATTGTTACAGTGGTCACGCGTTTAAAATAGCCGTGCGCTCTTCTGCGTGCGTCTTAAAGGAGCGGGTAGAAATAAGTTGAACAGCGTCTATTTCTGGCTCTCCGTTGCCTTTATTCGGGGGAGCTAAGCGTTTCCAGATGCGCACCAGAGCTCAGACGTAACAATATTGCCATATTTGGTATGGCAGTAGCCTACATTATTAACATATTTCTCTCCCTTTGGCCAACAGACCACAAAGCATTCCTGACAGCTTAAAGGCTTGTTAAATATGTTCTTCATACAGGGGACATTCCTTTGCATTCATTCCTTGAGGTAATTTAACTTTTTCACGCAATCTGTCCATCACGTTTGGGTGGGGGGGTGGGGGGGAGTGAAAAAAAATGTAGTAGTAGTGATCCAATTTTCCACAAGAGATGATGGTTTTGGTGTGTGTGTGTGTGTGTATGTCAGGGGCGGGGGGGGGGGGGGTACTCGGTCTTTGTCTATGTTTTTTACATCAGGGGTCTCCAATAAGTCCCATTCCACCGAAGTTTTGAAATTATTCCGATTTGTTGAGGTCTTAGTTTTTGACTTAAAACGAAAAAGAGCCATGAACGTCCGGAGACAGTTTCATAATGCCCGAGTGCAATTTTTGTTTACGTGTGTTTCTTCAGGTTTACGCGAGGACCGGACACGCTCCTGCTACTTCTCCCGTGTCACTTGATACCTAGACTTTAACATGGCGATACAGCCAGCAGCCCCGACAGCAGCGCGACCGACGCGGCTGAAGCGCCACACCGGTGAGTTTCTTTTTTCTTTTCTTTTGCTTTTTTAAAATATTTTTCTGCGGGTCGTAGTTTACATTTTAGTAAAGTACGTTTGAGTTTGTGCGTCCAAACCTCACGAGGCTCGCGTTCCCCTTACGAACAAAACAATGATGCTGCTGATGATGATACATTTTAGAAGGATACTACAACTATCACAGCGGCAGGATGAGTCCCTGTAGGAGTATCACAGTGTTGTTTCCGCAGGTGGATAAGACTGGTTGCTCCGTGATGACTGTCTGTGAGTAGAGTCTTAGGTTTGTCATGTTATGGACATATTTTCATACTTCCAGTTCAAGACACTAGATGGTGATGTGTAAAGGATAACTTTGTTGATGGGTTGTCTAAAGTTTCTTATTCTGATCTAGTGACAGTGACCGATATCCAGATGGCAATCATGAAAAAAAAAGTCATTCCTCGGTCAGATTCAGATGATTGCACTGTTCTGTCTCGGGATATAATCCAGATTGAGGAATGTATATAGCTATGTGTGTGTGTGTGTGTGTGTGTGTGTGTGTGTGTGTGTGTGTGCGTGTGTGGGTTTGGGTTTAGGTTTGGGGGTGTGTGTGTCTGTGCGCACACGTGCACTGCGCCCTTGTGTGTTTCCAAGCAGAACTGTATTGAAGCTGTGTGCGGCTGCATGTGTGCATCCGCCCCGTGTGTTTCTAGGAAATAATGTTGTCATTGTACGTCAATGGAGAATAACATGCAATGAGCTTCATTCCATAATTACCCGTTCAGTTCAGGAAACATTCCAAAAGCCGGACATGCGTGCGTCTCCATGTTGTAATTTGCCCTGGCACAATACTTTCCACTAGGGCTGTCTGAGAACAACACCCCCCCCCATCACACACACACACACACACACACACACACACACACACACACACACACACACACACACTCGCCTTTGCCCCCAAAAGGGCACTCCTTTGCAGAGATGGATTGCATTATCCCCATGGCTCCTTAGCGTGGGTGCCCGTCTGAGTCGGTTGCACTCAGCGATTTCACTGTCCACCCAATTTTGAGAAATTGCGTGTTGTCTTGGGACCCAGCGTAATGGAAACCTATTGTCAGAACCCACCAGAAACAGTCCCGCAGCAACCCCTAGTCTAAAAGACAGGGGCCCACCGACTCCGCTCTCAGGATGTTTATGACCAAGCGGCCCTCCCCTTCCCCATTTCTTTCCAAGTGACAGATGGAACAGAACAGGAGAGCCCAGTGTGTTTAAACAACAGATTCCAATGTAGTATATTCAAGATGAATGTCATAACTGGTATGCAGTGTTTACTAGCTGCATTTCCTTTCCCTGTCAGCTCATGGATCACCAGGAAGTCCGCTGAGTTATGGGGTTGTCCTCGTGTGCACAGGAGTGAAGATGAGGCCGGCTATTAAAAGGTTGAGCCAAGTTTTGAGGAAGTAAACAACCTGGCTCGGCTGTCGGGGACGAGAGCGTGCATTCACATGTGTACGTTTTCACACAAAAAGAACAATAAATGGCATATATTGTGTGTGACCCTGTGTGTTCATGCCTTTGTTTGGCTGAAATTGACTTTTCAGTGATATTTACAATGTTCTGGGGCATACACCATTTGTTATGGGTGTGTCAAGGTGAGTATCCTGTATCACAAAGCGATATTAGTGGGTTAATGTGCTAACTTTGGGCTTACGCCTGGCTTCAACAGCAACAACACCAATAGTGGAAAGCAATAAGAAAAGCTGCTCAACCTGCTGACAACTGGCAGCGAAGTTTCAGTGGAAATATTAACGGCCAGGTCTAACTAACTGAAGTATATTAGTAATGATGGAGCGACAGCTGAAGGAAAACTCCACCCTCCTCTACTGTTAGATATCATCAATCTGTGATGTTCAACGCATTCCAGGAGTTATTTTGTGATGAAGTGTCGGAATTTACTTTTTTTTTGTTGTACTCACTTTCCCTCAACCTGCTTCATCTATTTCTACTTAAGTCAGCGATGTCCTACATTTCCCAGAATGCCTTTCGACAACCCCCAGAGTCATATGGGCATATAAATATAGCTAGCCAGCCAACTAGTTCATGAACATTTGGGGGTATCTATCACGACCGCGGCCGTGTCCTGTACTCAAAATGCAACATGTCTTGTGGCTGCATTGCATTCTGGTCTATTGAGGCTACTGTCTGTGGAGAAATTGGTATCTCTTCCTCTTCTACGATGGATTTCTCCCTGTAGGATGTTGAACATCGGTGCAAAAAAATAAGCCCTTGTTCTTTGATTCACCAAATTGACGCAGAAAATGATCAGAAAATGTTTCTGCTACCAAACTCCATTGTAGTTCCAGTGGGAAAATCTTGACAGGACATCACGTCGTCTATGGTTGGCCAGTTAGCTGCAGGAATAAATAAAATACACGCAACAAAATCGGGCCCAGAAATGCAAGATACATCACCGATAGCTATTGCTTGACAGTGTTAAAGTGTTCTAGGGTGGATCTCTCATTGAAGTAGTGGAGTCTTCTGTATGTTTTCATGGTTATTAGGGAAATGAGGTTGCCTGATGTCTCTGTGCACCTGTGTATACTCCAGACTGTACCGGTGAAGCACGTGTGCGTCGGTGTCACTTAGACGTCTAGAATCCCATCATTAGTACGGTCATACCAGACAAATAAGAGGTGCTACTTTTGGTGCAGCTTTGTCCACAGCTGGAGGGGAGTCTCTGTTTTCACTCATTTCTTTTATAGCTGCAGAATGTACCAGCCAGGTGTGCACATGGGGGCTTCCCTTCATCTGAACTGACTCAAATTCCTCGGCTCGGACAGAAAGAGAGAGACAAGAGAAAGACTTGGGCCAGACGTCCACCCATGATGTGGAATGATGGAAAAAAGTCTGGGTGGGGTGGGGGGATGGGGCAGGTGTCGGTGTTGGGTGGTGGTGGGGGTGATCCTGGCTGGAGTGGAAAATGGAATGTGGGGCTCCTGGAATGTTCTGGAATGTTTAGAACAGTCGGAGATAATTGAGTGAATCTGGAACAAGAAAAGACAAACCGAGGTCCCGCGGTGGAAGAATGTGCTTCTGGGATGTCTGAAGAAACATTCCATCCATTCAGGCAGCTTCACCGGGCCCAGAGCCTTCCTTAGATGGCACCGTGGGGAATAGGAGTACACACACACTCACACTCACACTCACACACACACATAAACACTCTCCTTCACTCTCTCCTCCTCTCACACTCCCCATAAGATACACTCATTTTCTCTCCCACAGGACAAGTAATCAAAGTAATCTTCTTTAATGCACATTTTGTTCCTTTACTTTATGTGCATATTTCAAATATTCTGCTTATAAGCCATCAGTGAAATAGGTTGTATTTGCAAAAAGGTCTTAGGCACAGGAAAAGAGGCTTTTGGAAATTGCATCAAGGCATGTGCATTCACGCTCTGAATGAAATCTGTGAAATGCTTTGTCCCTTTGCTTCCTTTGGTTTGGTTATGTGCTGATTACAGTAACACAATCTAGCCTGAAGAAAGAAAAATATAGTAATCCTATCAAAAATTTTAGGATACTATACAAATATCACAGCAATACTATATGTCCGTTTAGGGGTATTATGGTGGTACATATCTAGAATATTCATTTCACACTGTTCATACTTTCAATACTGTCCATACTGTATATATCATATTAATATCTATCCCTTACTGTTTATTTCATATTTATATTAACACTATACACATGTACATATTCTGCACTTTACTGCTATTTGCACTTGGTTAGATGCCAAACTGCATTTCGTTGTGTCAGTACTTTGTGCAATGACAATAAAGTTGAATCAAAAAAAAAAATATGCACGATAAACTCACTATAGAGTACCACCGATAATATGCGTACCTAACGGAATATTCTAGGAGTATTATTGGAATATTGTAGTGATTGAGGGTTAGGGCTGAAAGGGCTCAATAGTTGTGGATCAATAGTCGTAGATTTGTGGTTACATATTAAACTGAAAGAAACGTGTGAGACCTTCGGACTCGCTGTGATAGCAGAGATGCATTGAGATATGTGTTTACTATGTCACTGGCTGTCACTTGTTGGACTGAGCGCTTCGCTGGGAGCTGACAGACTCTTACACGTGATAGTCGGTGCGCGTCGCCGGAGCGCTGTCGCTCGCCTGGAGACCGGAGCGGGGTTGACACTTTATTTAGCACGCGGGTGTAATTAAAGAATAAAATAACAACAAAGTGTCGGGAAAACAAATAAACAAGCAAAGCCAGCCAGTGTCAGGTTAACCGGTTTCCTTTCATTCATTCGCTTAGTTCTCTGTAACGGGTTTTTATTTTTATTTTTTTATTTATTTATTTTTGGTTCCAGATTTGAGGCTGCCAAGTGGTGATAGGAAACAACATGGCTGGTGTAATGGCAGCTTTTGGTAATTTCACCCACGCCGTCGTCCGGGGTATCCCCACGTCCCTGGCCAAAGAGGCGCTGAGGAGCAGCCAGTCGGTGGTGGACGTGGCCGAGGCGCGGAGGGAGCACGAGGCGTACATCGAGGTCCTGAGGAGGCGACTCGGGCTGGAGGTGGTCGAGCTCCCCGCGGACGAGTCGCTCCCGGACTGCGTGTTCGTGGAGGACGCGGCCGTGGTCTGCGGTGACACGGCGCTCGTTACCAGACCCGGGGCAGAGAGCAGGAGGAGAGAGGTAGGATGAGGTTTCACAGCGTGACTCAGTACACCGTAAATAAAAAAAAAAGTTGCATGTGTGAGTGTGTAATAGTTACACATCTCCCTCGTTTGCTGCCCGTTCTGCTCATTTGGCTCGGGGGTTAATAGGCGGCAGGGGTGGGTAGAATAAAGTATATGACCTCCAGTCGGTGGTCACCAACATAAACAAAAATCACTTATATTTTCATATTAAAATATTCGTTTCTACCCTATTCTCAGTTGATTATTCTAACAATTAATTTATATCATCAAGGTTTATGCCAGCCCTAAAAAGCTCTTGTGCAAATAAAACGTGGGCAAATTGAGTTTCAGGCGGGTTTACCCCCCCACCCTCAGTAAGTCCCTGATAGGCTGTGGATGTCACTATCTGTGCCATTCTGAGATAATAGTGTAACCACATTATAACCGTGCACCAGCTAACACAAAGGGATATGGTGATTAGGCATCAGGCAACGCCCCATCACCACTCAATAGGTTGATTTGTAGAATTTGCCCCAGGCTTGTGTTGCACCATGAATATGCCATAGCAGTTTATTAAGATATGATTTCTCTACATTTTATAGCTGATTCATGTTAATGATGTGTCACTTCTTACTGTATGTAGGCTGTCAATTGACTTCATGGGGTGCTTTTGCTTTAAAGTAGATCAGCACCAAATCACACAGTAATTGGCTCATTAGGAAGAATTGCAAGACCTGTTTTTCAGAGAGACTTCATGAACCTAACTGTCCAGTGAGAACGCTGGTTGAATGACGTGGACTTTGAAAACAAACATCTGTGTGTGTGTGTGTGTGTGTGTGTGTGTGTGTGTGTGTGTGCGCTCAAATGTGGTTGCCTAATCAGGGTTGCTGTACTGTGTGTGTGTTTGTGTGTTTGTGTGTGTGAATGACAAAGAGAGAGATGGCAGGACGGCTTCTGTGAAAGCCCCCGTCATTTCACATCAGACTCACTCTGCTCGGTTCACTGGTGCTAATGGTCGCCAGCCTCACCAGTAGCAGCAGTATTGATCGAAAAGCTCGGCGCTACTAGCAGTCACCCAACGCGGACAGCTTTATGGAGGATGTGGTGCAAGATACATTTTGCCTGCACATATGATGCACATCAGCACCCAGCTGAAACCTTTTTCACGTTTGAATTTTTGTCATGTTTCATAAAGCATCAGTGGTTTGGTTTGGACCCACATTCTGCCCATGGGAGGTGACAGCTGTCATGAAAATTAAAAAAAAAGAATCTGAGAATATGAACAGTATATTTGCAAAAAAAGAGTGTTAAGTCACAGAGATCACAGTTGAATTTGGGAAAAAAGGTAACATGCCCTGTCCAGCTGGATGCATTGGGATTTTAAGTTGAATCAACAAATAGTTTTTACAGTGAAGAGGGCGGATGGAGATCCTGGGCTACATAAAGGCTGAGGTCATGGGGTGATTTGGGGGTGGATGAAAGGGGATGGTGATTTCGTGATGAAGGCATGTAGCGAAAACATGTTGTTGAACTAATACATGATTTTACTTGCAAAGATATAAGACTGAATTTTTCATAATTTTCCTCTAGTGACTAGTGTGCAATGTATTATCATGCACGCCCTAAAGCATCATCATGCATGTCATTTTCTGATGTTATAATCTAAGAATAGTGCATACACTTAAAATGTGCCAATGATGCCTCATAATTCACTTTAGTGTTACTATAAATATTAGCTGCATCCTCTTTTACCTGAGGTTTTAAGGAACATTTAAGGGCAAACATCAATTTGCCTTCTTCATCAACCCTCTTATATATAATCTCCCGGCGGAGGTGTCTCAGTGAGCTATGTTTGTGTGATCCATGACCTCCCTTTAGTGTTGACAAATGCTTTTCCTCCTCGGAGGTTTAACCAAGCTGTTTGCTTGGTCAGTCACAATTATGCTCTTGTCTTGGAAGGCTCCAGCTTTGTCTCATCTTTGTTGAATTAATCAACATCTTGTATCCTCTGGTGACTGAATGCTGTGGGGTTTATTTTCATCACACAATTACTTCTGACTTTTCGACAGTCTTGCAACGTAGAGCAGGCTACGCAACAACACTGCATCTTAATGATTGATTCTCAAGAAATCAACAAACATCCAGGGTGACTTTAATTGGACAGGTCTGCCTTCTAACCTGAAAGATTAATGAAGCACTAGCAGGGATTGGTTTTTCTATCTACTACATGGTTGATCAGAGCCCACTGTTTTTGCTGCCTTAATCCCTACATTTTCTCAGTCCTTCATTTGTGGCTGCCAATTAACTGCGAAGATGCTTGAGGCGAGCTCCAGTCGGTTTCATTTATACATTAGGGGCTTGGCGCTGCGCTCCTCCTGAATTTGCCAGACTAGATGACTTTTGTCAGTTTAGAGTCATAGAGACATTCTGAAAGTTGGCAGCTATTGCGCTAATTTGTAATGTTATTCAGACCCACAATCGATGGAACTGGTTTATAGTAGCCTGGGTGAGTTATATGTGCTGCCTATGAAACTTTGGCAGCTCCCTGACGTGGAGTGGGTGGAGACTTTTGTTCACTCAAATCATCTCACTTTTCAGGAATCACTTGTTACTGATATTTGTTGCTCGACGTGATTGTTTCAGTATCTAATACTTGGTCGTGAAGTCACTCAAGTCGGTTCACAGCATTTGATCTCTGCATTCAGAGGGATGAAGCCATCGCTTTTTATAATTGAGCATATGAATTATAGAGCTCCTCGTTGTTGAAGTTTATCAGACTAGATGGAATAGATTATTAAATATTTCTAGAGGTTACGGGAATATACTATCCATTAGGCTGTGGCTTAAAAGCTTTGGTTGGAGGAAATGTTTGTCTAAATGGATACATTATTGTGTACCGCGGACTACAGCATTTTCTAAAATACACTCCAACAAAGAGCCAAAGTGAATTTACCCAAAATAAGGATTAGTCAACCATAAGCAATTTAACCAAAGCAAGCTGCAAGTTAAAATGTTTGCTCGTTAAGGTGGGAGGCAAAACTACGGATAAAGTCAACTGACCTTTAGTCTCTTGTTAACTATCAACTAAGCGACAAATCATAATGGAAAAAAAGTAAAAAGTCAGCTTTTTTAAAGGTAAGGGAAAAAGTGCGAGAGGAAGGCATTCATGAAATGTCACAGTGAACCATGCAATTAAAGGGCTCCCAGTGTCAGGAGTGGTAAAACCTTCTCAGCACACTGTGCAAACAAAAAGGATAGACTGCAGGACTACAATAGGAGTTACTAGGCTTTCATTTGACAGCAGTAGTAGGCTTTGTTTCTAATTGTACACAGTCAACCCTGTGCAATGCAGTTACATAAATCAAAGGTGAGTCAGCAACCCAGTGAGTCAATGACGTTTGGTTTCAGCTTTGAATTCCTGTATCAGACCAGGTTGATAGTGAAAATGTTTGTCTTGGCAGCTTCCTATTTCATTAGACTTATGTGTAGGCGTTGGAAGGTAACCCTATATATTTTTTTCTTGTTTAGGGCAATTACGTGTAAGCTAAATGGGGCTATGATAGCATGCCTCACAATAGCTCTGTGGAAGTTGGCCTGGATTACTGACTAGGCTTCAATTTCCATCAAGGGATGTTATTTTCCATTTTTTCCCCCCAGGCTTTTTGGATGCATTTCCTATTAATTTCGTAATGAAGATCCCTAATGAAGTGTTGGGCGTTTTTCACTCTACAGAAAAGTACTGTGCCCTGCGAGACAGTGCATTCATGACACGTTCATCACCAAATCTATGTAATTTCCTATAATTGCATCTTTTGCACAATCTTAAGAATCCTTGCAGAGAAAAATGTCGTCCGCTTTAATAATTCACAGATGTCGTCAGATATCCACGGTAGAACTTAATTAAAATTTGAAAGGGTGAATCGAGCAGCATGTTAACGTACTAATCTTAAATCTTCAATCTAAAAAAGTAACTTCAGTTGCTTAAGTATTTAGCAGGAAGGAAGGGAGTGTGATCCGTGCAGATCTGGTGTGGATGAGGTTACAATAGATTTCTTTGTTAGTGTGACCTACCATTCACGCTCAGAAGTTGCATTAGTCGCATGACTGTGTTCAAGGCTCTTCGCTAAGTAATTTCCAAGCTGTTGAGCAGCAGTGATTGATCCATACAGTCCATGAGGCTTTATCGATCTATTTTGATGGACTGTGAATTCATTACTACTGGATTTTGAAGTCTCATCACTATAAACTGTAGACGCACTTGTTACAGGTTTTGATCGGCTGGTATTCTCGTGGCATTCAAAACTCAAGCATGTGTTGATTGGAGGCAGTGGTGGAAGATTTTGGAGGGTCTGAGCCCATCTTCTTGGTAGAGATCACAGAGGTAGTTAGACAACTCTGCAGTTTGCACGTCACCAGGAGAAGACAAGATCCATCCTCAAGTGCTGAAGGCTCCAGATACTGTTGGGGATTTGTGGTGGACACCTCTCTTCGGTCCTTACACACAAGGTGGGCATCAGACTCTGACAAGGGTGTACCTTGTCCCCTCTCCTGTTTGTGATATTCCTGGACAGGATATCAAGGTACAGTTGAGGTTTGGAGTCTCAGAGGCTGAGGGTCAGCGCAACCACACAAGACTGAGAATAATGTTCGTTAAAACCACCATAGTCCAATGATTTGAACTCCATTTAGTGGACCTCAATAGCTTTGGATGAACCACAAAAAGTTTCTCAAAAGTCCTTATCTATCTTTGACTTAAACACAGATAATGTCCCCCTGTCCTTGCAATTGCTTCTACTGTATACTATAATATCTCAGCAGGTAGGGGTAATGAAGGGCAGGGAGAGTGTAATTGAAAGGCAATTGGCAAGCTGTGATAGTGATTGCTCAGCAGACTAGCGGTTGAGGCCAATAGAATATAGATGGTCCCTTGTGATTGCGTCAGTATCAGGGCTGGTTTTATCAAAGTACGTACCTGGCACTCCTACTACTTTGTTCTAACACAAAGACAGAGGTACCTTTGCCTGTTTGCAATAATGAAGAAACATCTCAACATCAGCTAATGTCAGAAATTGAACATTTGTGGAGTCACGTTGAGGCGAGCCTGCTAGAGAATGAAAATGGTGAAGTGAAATATGCCTTTAATTCAACGTGAAATGTATACGTTATGGTCATGTGGCCTAGAAAGTGATCCTAAATCAGCTCTCCCACTCACAGAAGCTTCAGGCGTCTGGGGCCCTGATCTAGAATCAGTTAGGTGATTGATCAGATTCAAACTATTAAACCTCTTGAGGCTATTTGAAGATGAAGAGCTCTGGGCAGATTTGAACGATTTACACAAGCTTAGCAAACCAAACCTGAAAGCATTGGACATCAGGGGTGGTTGAAACTGGACCCGGTGTAGGCAAACATATTAACGTACTGATTTTCTTTAAGCCTACACTGTTAGCGGTGATAAATGGACCTCAAGTCTGGCAGCCACGACAAGGAGTGGTGTTTGCTGAACTCTGGTAATCTAATTGATATAACTCTGGCCCTCTTACAGCTGTTTGAAAGGCTTATCGGGAACCTGGTGCAGTTGGGTGACTCTTTCTCGCGGTTCATATCCTGAGCCTCAGACGGCGGCGGTGGCTGTCTCTCTGGCGCTCTGGCAGTGAAGTCAAAGTTAATTGCCTTTGCGGGGAATCCCCTCCCGATCTCCCACCCCCCCGCCTTTTCAGTCATCTGCCACCGTTTCTACTGGAGGGACTTAAGATCAGAAGAGGCTAGCACAACGGAGGTGGTCCTATCTTATAAGCCTTAGCCGCAATCCTCCACGAGTCAATTACAACGACTAAACCTGCCCCCTTTTATCAATGCTGCTCGACTGCTGTGACGACAGCACTTAATACTTGGTACAGCGCTTACTGTATCTTCCAACGGTATACTACTGTGAGAAGTATTTAGTTACTGTAAATTAAGCTCACTGTGTCTGGAAAATAATAGTCGTAAAAAAGTAGTAAAATCTGTCATAACAGGGGTAGGGGGTTTAGGTGGCACTTAAAGTCTGGAAACAGGATGGAAAATTATTCTCCACAGACACAATATTTAGGTCACATTCTTACAGACGTAATATTTAGGTTCGGTCCTTGGAGTTTATGTGCCCGTGCGGGCCCCTTTCCGGTCATGCCTGACAGCGTTGGCCCCAAACGAACACCAGACAGCACAGAAGCCTTGTTTTGACTAGACGAGACTGCAGATGCAGATTCTTCGCCGTCCTCTCCCGGTTCTTATATGACTTCCTTCGCGGAAACTGACCTGGTTTCCTTCAGGGAGGGGAGGGGGGGGGGGCATGACATCCGCGTGTGAAGGGAGGGAGGGAGGAGGTTGGGGCCGGAGCACCGCCAGTTGCATGTAGGACAGGGTCAACGTGCCTTCCCCAAACCGTCTGTCACGTTCCCGCCACATTTAACCTGCCCTTCCTCTCTCTGTTTGTCTGTCTGACTCCTCGTCTGGCACGAACATTCGGTCCATTGCAATTCTCCCATGCCTCTCTTATTCTTTTTTGTACGCTCTGGCCATACTCTGGTCTTATACGTGCACCTTTGATACCCTGCGATTGAGTATCCCCGTTGCCATGACTATATCAATACAATATTCCACAGACACAACACGCCGCCAGCACAAAAGTATGAGCAAGTTCTGAGCATGTAAACAAAGTCTGTTGTGTTTATTCCTCCTCTTGTATTTGTTAGGTTATCTGTCTGTTTCCCACCCATTTCAGTCTCATCATAGAGTGTCCTGCATGAGACGGCTAATAACTGACCACCCACCACCTCTGATGTGTACCACAGAGGGTTGTTTAAAGACTAAATCTCTCCTCCCCACCCACGATGACCTCGGACCCTGCCGCCTTTTGGCCCCCAGGTTCACCCAACCCGACCCCCGCCGCCCAGCAGCCAAGTGCGTCAGGCTGCTGGACAGCTGCAGGACACTTGCAGAACAGGAACTCCTCTCAGCCTCGCAGGATGACCGGGTCACGCTCGGCCATCGCCGGGGGTGTGTGAAAGTCTGGTTTGGTATTTGAGACCGAGGAGGGGAAGACACAGGAAGAGGGCCGGGCATGCCGGGGTTGGGAGAAGAACCTCTTATTTGTCAGGGATTTCTTTCAGTGTGAGGGTTTCAGATTTTTAACAGTCTAAATTTCTGTTGAAATGTTGTTTTTCTGGTTTATTCTTATACATAAGGATGCATTTGAGATACAGAGCAGGGCTTATCTGTAATTTTATCATTGGAAAGTCATTGGAGTCGTCCTCAGAGGGACCTTTAATCCCAAGAGTGATGATGAGATTCAATACATAGACCTGTAACCCATCTGGCCACTAGTAGTTCAAGGAACACCATCCATAGTTTAAGAAATCTCGGCCTGCAGCTTTTTGGATTCCCACTCTGCTGCTATGACTTCCAGGTTGAAGCTGTCAGTCCTGAAATAGTCTGCTTGTCTCTGTGCATTTGTTTGGAATAGGTTGCATGCTTTGGTGCCCAGAGTTATTCTGATGGAATATAATTGACGTCTTTGTTGTGCAGACGTAGCGTGCGACAAACAGCTCCAGGTGCTGAGGAATGGGTGAATGCATCGGTTTACTCAATACCGGGCGCTTCAGTGTTAATGCCGTTATTGTTTGTGTCACTTTTCGCTTCGCTCTCCAAACATAGCAGAAATCAGTCAAGACTAATTGAGGTAAAGCTCTGATAAGCTCTCTCGCTCTCTCTCTCTCACACACATGCACACACCCTCTCTATCTCTCTCTCTCTCTCTCGCTCTCTCTCGCTCTCACTTTCTATCCACCCCCACTTGTTCTCTCTCTTTCACCCTTCACTCCCTGATAGATCCTGTCAACATCAGCTTCATTGATCCAGGAGATGCCGAGACAAATAGAATCCTCTGTGTCTCGCCTCTGTCCGCCAGCCCCGGCTGAGAGTTGCGGTTAAGTGCCCAGCTTTCTTTTCTGCCACTGAAGAACGACACAATGACTCTCAACAGCGTTCATTTTTCTCTCTAGATGCTGTTATTGCACTGCCACCTCTGGTAAAACCTTTGGAGCCGACTGGGTGTGCTGTATGTGCCATCTGTATGCTGCACCAAAGGGGCGATAAGTAAGATTCTTACTGCCCCGTAGCACAAAATGAAATGTGATATTTCTGCAGGGGTTTGATAGAGTTGTTGATCAATACTCTCTTGATCAAGACTCAATGATTCCTTCGCCTGGTACTGAAATTTCTTGTGTTGAAAACTCCCCCGCCCCTCCCAACCTACTTGCATTTTCAACTGCTCAACGATGGAGGACGGTGCAAGCAACAGGCATTGCAAAACAATTAAGCCGTGAAGGCCAATAACCCTTGTTCTCCAGCCAAAAGAAGCGAATGACAAAGCAGTATTATTATTACAGTATTATTATGTATTACCTGCTTCACTAGACGTCCCTGTTGGATCTCTGCTCTACTCAGCTAGCTTAGTCATCTCTGTTTTGAAAATGTGACTTTGTTTGTGTCAGTTACAGGTCACCAACGTTCAACGGGGCAGGCGGGGTGAGGGTGTGTGGGGTGTGTAGGAGGAGATAAGTTCTATCGCTGTTGTTGCAATTCCTACTGGTTGCATTTGGAGGTTGAAAAAGGTTGTGCTTTAACATCCATTAATTTTTTTTTTAAATGGACTATGCATTTTTTCACTATGAGCTCTGGAAAAAACCAAGGCTGCTGAAGGAGGATGGACTGCCCATGCAGAAGCTTCAATCACTTACAGGCATCCAAGTCGTCGCCTAGAAATCACTCACGTCCTAAACAAAGAGGTTCACTGAATGCAGCTGATCATCTTGCACATTGGGAAACGTTGTCTATCGAAAGGCCCGTTTTTTAAAGAAGCGCTCCGTCGCTCCTCCTCCGTTGTGAGAAATTCCTCTAAGAGCTACTGTAATTCTAGGCCCTACATGTCAATTCCAGTTGGGCTGCCTCTGAGCGCAGTGCCTCGCAGACACTGAGCGTATTATAAACTCTTCACCCCTTCGCCTCCCATCACTCGCAGGGCCGGGTTTTGTATTTACATGTCAAGATTAAGCCGGCGTGAACCAGACCCCTGAGGTTTCAGCTGCACATCGCTATGAAGCCAACATCCGTTCCAACGCTCAAACCGAAAATAGACCGGCCTTTCACGGCCTCGTGGTCATTCAAGGTGTAACTCGCAAGAAGCTCTCTGGTTTGACCACACTAAACCCCCCCCTGCTCTCTATCTAGCTAACCATTTATCTTGTTCGCTTTCAGACACCCAGGCACACAGTCAATCATGTCATTTTTGGATGGCGTCCTGGTGGGACAAGCTAATGCTCTGTCATATTTTATGCAACCAGGCTTAAAAAAAACACTGTTTTCACATCTGCTTGACTCTCGCACTTCAGCACGCCGAGCCAACGTTGTTTCAAAAAAATGATCTTCCTGACGGGAACACGGAGCGATTTGTCTCCGGCAGATCGCTTCCAGTTTACGCTTTGTCCTCGTCGTCATCGTCGCTCTCCCATCTCATATTTACTCTCATCTGTTCCTCCTGCCTCTAACCTGAAACTGAATAGGAAGGCAAGAGAGCGCCGTATCACGTTTGTTGACACATGCACCAATTGCAAAGTGATCATGACTCATCGCTCATGTGAAAAACTTGCCCCTCGGAGCACGCATGCTTTTAATATTTGCCCAATCCATCACGGTGTGCAAGTGAGCGTAGCCTGTCGTCGTGTAAAGCTAATCTGCTTTCCAGTCTTTGATAAAAGTGATGTATTTCAGACACCGGAGCGAGATTAGATAGAGAAAGAAACAGATTTATTTCCCGACAGTCGTCCTAAATGATCGTTTTTTCCTTGAGTCATGATTCAGTCTGAATCATGCAGTTCCCGTAGCAGCTTTTAATCATGGTGAAGTAGAGGTCGCTGCTCAAATTGAATCTAACAGTGAGTTCATCTTTCCTAAGGAACGAGAGGGTCTGAGCTGCTGAGCAATGCGAGGTGCTACCATGTGAATTTACCTGGCCTATTGTTTCTGAGAGGGCCGACGTGATTGGTCAGTTTGAAATAAACGGGATTAGCATGATTAGCATGATCGCGGCTAACGATGTTGGGATTCAGACGATCCAGGCAGATAGAAATCAGGAAGATAGGAATTAAGGAGGGTTCTACTCTGCTCATTTCCTTCTATGAACCCTTAGGAGGTAGGAGACGTCAGCTGATATCAACATGTCCTGAAGCTATTTCAATTTTGGATTACATTGCAAGATACAGAGAGCAAACCCCCCCCGGTGTGAAGATTCTGTTGAATTTGATTACTTGGATATTGACAGGTCTTTGAGAATCTGTATGGATTTTAAAAAAAAAGTGTTTCCTTTTTCATTTCATTTGAGCATAATGATAAGCTTCATGTATCGGTGGTATCAGGATTAGCAGTATAATTGGACACGCCACTGGCATAAGAGTGTGTGTGTGTGTGTGTGTGTGTGTGTGTGTGTGTGTGTTTTCACCCCTGTAAGTGTGTTTGTGTGTCTGTGTGTATTAGTAATCATGATTTCTGCGTGCATGAGAGAGTCCGTTCATCGTGAGACACTGGAGGTGAGTACTCAGGTGTCTGGTGTCCACACTGGTCAGAGGGTGAGTCAGTGGACTGTATCGACCCCGGGGCCACAATGCTCTGTGTGTCAGGAGAGGCGCAGTAGACCATTGAGAGGGGTGTGTGTGTTGCATTTGTGCAATTTGTGCTTGTGTGTGTGTCTGTATTGCATCTGTTGTGTGTGTGTGTGTGTGTGTGTGTGTGTGTTGTTGCCATTAATCAGTGTTTTCTGTCTCACCCGGTAAAGGGGTTAAAAGCAGAGTATAAATACAGTAGTACAGTTTACGACCACCCAAGCATAATCTGCAGTAATACTGCTACCTCATATACGAGTTACGGCTGTTAAAAGCAGCTGTAAAACATGAATCTGTTTTAAATGCAGGCATCCTGAAGGTAGTGGCCGGCCGTAGTCATATTGTTTATGTCATAACAGCTCAGAGAGATGTCACCGCCGTGTGTCTGCATTCATATTGATGCTCCGGGTCAGAACGGTTTACAGTCACCGATATATCCCAACACCTCTGATGTCGCGTTGAAGACGTGAAAGAGAAGTGCTTAGTCTTGAGACTGGTCGCCCACCTGATATGGGTGTGTGTGCATGTACGCGTTTGCATGTGTATGATGGATATGAGTTGGTGTGTGCGTGTGTGGGTGTGTGGGTGTGTGTGTGTGTGTGTGTGTGTGTGTGTGAGGTCCGGCCTAGAAGGGGTGGGCAGCGAGGTGTGTGTTGCTTCCCCTGTCTGCCCTGGCCTGTCACAGTGTGGTGTGATGTCCGCTCCCAGTCTGTTCTCACGCCAAGGATCATGCAAAAAAAAAAACCCACACACACTTCTTCTCCACTACGTGTTCTCCTCAGTTACACACACACACACACACACACACACACACACACACACACACACACACACACACACACACACACACACACACACACACACACACACACACACACAATAAATATGAAAAATACAAATACTGGCCAAATGTGTGCAAAAGACATACACTAAGCAAAACATGTAGACAATAAAAAACACACAAAGCACATAGACATCCAATGCAAATTCTCTCTCTCTCTCTCTCTCTCTCTCTCTCTCTCTCTCTCTCTCTCTCTCTCACACACACACACACACACACACACACACACACACACACACACACACACACACACACACACACACACACACTTGTGTAAGCCGGCTTTACTTTCAGTGCCACTGTCTCAAAACATGTATCGGTGTCTTATCTCAAAAGCTCAAAAGACACTGTGACAGTTACAGTAGGGCTGAATGGACCTATAGGGAAGCACCAATAGCTTTTCACTGCGAGGACTACATTTTAAATACGACTGTACTGAGTACTGTTGTGATCCATTAGGCTGACGTAACATTATAGACTA